>CAHIKZ030001480.1:1222500-1270000 GCA_903632075.3 Acanthosepion pharaonis
TCATCAGAGTCTGATGATCGTAAAAGTTTGAAACCCAGTGTCACAAACTCATATCCATACAACTGAATATGTTAGATCTTTCACTGATACTGAGCGTTTTCTAATAAGTACTGCCCACGTAAAATAAAATCCGTCCTGCGTATGACGATAAACTACGTCCGCGTCCTGGGTAAGATTATAAACTGCATCCAACAGCAAGGCCTCTGATCAGGAGGTTTTGAGGAGCGTGGAACCACCTCTTAATTGCACCTGTTAGGGTTCCAGCAATGGGCAAATATTAACCCACAAAACACTATGAAAGTATAAAAATAGGTTTTAAGACCAGAAATAGTTTGTAAAATAAATATTACCAGCAAAACATTTAAAAAAAATATTACCAGCAAAACATTTAAAAAAAAATATTACCAACTATATATTTTGGGGGAAAAAATACCAGCGATATATTTTAGAAGAAAAAAATATGACCAGAAATAGAGTTTTTGAAGGAAAAATATTTAACAAGCAATAGATTTTTTTGAAAATTTTACCAGTAATAAAAATTTTGTTGGCGTTAAATAACCCATTAAGGTTGATATGCCGTAAAACAAAATATATATATATTTTTTTCTTTCCGCGGTAGACCAGTTGCGATCCAAGGATTTAGAACCAGGACTATGCTTCTATTCACGAGCCATATTTACCCATATTTGGGGGGAGAAGAGGAGAATTCATACCTTTCGCAAGGGTATTAGCAGGTAACTGAATGTAATGGATTCGACTGGAATTCGAACTCAGGTCGCCGATTCCTTAATCCGAGCCGGTATCCATTACTCCACCGTGCTTCCCTGTTACAAAGATAATACAACGAAAAATACGTGAAAATTACAAGAATATAATCCATTTTTCAGGATTATTGCAGAACTTCTGCCAAAAAGCGCTAACGACATAACTAGATTTATAATAATCGTTTATTGAAAATCTGGCCCTGATGAACGATTCAATTCGAAACACTTGAAACTTTTTTTTTTTATTTATACTATATATATATATTAATCTGTATCTATGCGTTGCATTCTAGATATTTCATATATAATAACTGGCATCTCACATTCGAGGATACACGTCGACTAGGGCGGCTAGCCAATCCCCATTGCAGACGCTCGCTCAGGCACATTGGTGTTTGTTAAACATCTACGGAGCCCACATGTAGTTTATACTGCAACTATGCTGAGGAGATCTTATTTACAGTTTCTGGGAGAGAACGTGTTATGTAGCGGGAACAATAATCGTGAACAACAAGGCCAGCACACTCAAACCCTCGGTCACGATGACTTGTGACTTCGAGCTAACGTAGCTATCGACGTTCCCCAAGGGTTCCGTCTACCTAGTTTCACTCACAAGGCTTGGGTTAACTCGTGCTATGGTTTTCAGGCACTTTCCAAAGGTGCCGCACGCTGGGATCGAACCCCCCGCTACAGACTGATAAAATTAAAAAGTCTCCTTCCTGATAAATCGACCATGGTGAGATTCGAACTCGGGTCTTATGGTCAGAAAGCGAGCGTTCTAACCATTCGGAAAAAAAAAACCTCAGATTTATAATACAGAGTTCTTTAGCATTTATTTAAAAAAAAAACAAAAAAACAGTGCTCAATACACAGTAGAGTATAATATTATAATTATTATTTAAAAATATTTATTCATTTCAACACAGGAATTACCATGTTTCGAAACCCAAACCTAAAGCTTAAATTAAACTTAAAATTTAAAGTTTAGTTTCATTTTCAAGCAACGCTGAATAACTTTCGAAAAATATATTATTATCTACTCTTTTTATAAGATAAAAATTTAAGTTTGTAGGGGAATGAGATTACAAATTTTTTTAAGGGGTGTTTTTTTTTTTTTTTTTTGACGAATGAGGATACAACTGTAATTTAAGGTGGCACTTTAATTATAATATAATTTAACTCTTGAAAATATATTTCAATTGAACACTGTTGAGTAATAAGCTAATTCTATAAACAACAGCCACCTGCGCTAATACAAAGCTCTTCATTAAAATGAATCGAGCCCTATGGCTGATTGGCATTCGTAAAAACAATACGCTAGATTTAGCTGTTTCTCTCTGTCGAATGAAACTAGCTCACTGGTAGAAACTCTAACCCCAAATCGGTTAGGTTTCGATCCCGGCTTGAGACATTCGGATGTCTAGTCGCACTGAGGAGCAGTGATACAGCGAAGCAGTACTGTCTGCGAATCACACACACACACACACACACATATATATATATATATATATATATATATATATATATATATATATATATATATATATATATATATACTAAATGGAATAAATCCGTTGGTATATAATCCAAGTAATACAAAATATTAAAACTGATCCACAAAAAGAGCTCAATTTATCTATTATTACAGAGCAAAAATCAATGCACAGAAAGATCCAAAATCACCTCATATGGGAACAAGCTTATTTCGCCAGGGAATATATATATATATATATATGGATTCGACTGGAATTCAATCTCGGCTCTCCGATTCCTCCGTCCGAGTCGCTATCTATTACTCCACCGTGTAATGAAATTAAAACATGTTTTCTGCATATTCGGTTTGTTTGAATTTAGCGTTGGTAACATTCGAAAGAAGAGTAATTAGTCTGCTTTTGAACTTCTAAAACACCTAATATAAATAATATTTAGCTCTTCTCTCTATTGATCCCTCTTTTAAATGAAATGTTACGGACAGTGGAATTACACTTCATTTGTTCTCATCTTTACCTATATATATATATATATATATATATATATATATATAATAGATACATATATATATATATGTGTGTGTGTGTGTGTGTGTGTGTAACTGGAAAGGATTAATATAAAATAAATAAACAGAATGTGTGTATATTATTCAATGAATATATTATATACACACACACACATATATATATATATATATATCGATTAAATAAAAAAATAAAAAATTTAATATTACAAGAACATATTAAAACAATATTAAATAATAAAAAAACACTCAACAACAACTTGTTGAGTGTTTTTTTATTTAATATTGTTTTAATATGTCTTGTAATATTAAATTTTACACTTTTTATTTCGATCATTAAATTTTGTACCTACAAAAATCTTTATATATATTATATATATATATATATATATATATATATATATATATATATATATACACATCCCATGTAGTAATTGTGATAAAATTTATATTGGTAACACAAAGAATCTTTTTTGAGATAGTAACTACGAATCATAAAAAGGCTTTAAAATTGGGGTTACATTAAATTCTTGATTCTCCCATATTCAACATGCATCCTTTCGATTTTAAAAATGCCGAAATGGTTAAATATATTGTTTGTAAATCATCCAGAAGAATTCTAGAATCAGTTATAATGCCGCGATTCAATTCGATTAACACGAAAGCAGGTTTTTATAACATTTCAACTTTTCTAAGATATAGAAATAGTAAGGCGTAGATAGATTTGCTTATTGTCCGGTTTGCACACCTCCCCGGTCTTTTGAACTGGGGTAGAGGTTTATACCTTGTTCCCTGTTTAGCACTCGATTTCCGGTTTCATCTAAAGTATTCTTATTCTCGTTCCTTCGTTTTGGGTGAATTGATTAAAAAAAGATTTTTACGTTAACCTTACCTCTTAAATAATATAAATGAGGAATTATATATCGAATTAAAAATATTTACTATTTTCTTTTCTTTTTTTACCATCACCTTTTTTTATTTATTTTATTTTCTTATATCAAATCGCCATATTATATTTTATTTTACGTACAAATATCATTGAGTTGTTCACTGTTATTTATTTTTAAATTTTATTAACATTCTTTCAATTAACAGCAGCGTTTTTATGTAACAGAATCACCATGATATCAATTTTTTTTCGTTAATTTGAAAATACTCGTTGAGAGCGAAACTGCAATGAGGAAATTTAAATGGTAAAGCCCCCGACTGGTTTTCCTGTTTTCCATCTTATACACTTTGTCCGGATACTTCATATCCAATCATTTATCATACATCTATATGCAAATTGGTCACAGCTAGAAGCGAGCCGAGCCAAGTGTCACTGAAGATTGTCTCAGCAGGGATTAAATAGATGAACGTCCTTTCTTGTAAACATACTCAAATACTTTAAGGAGGTCCTACTATTGTGAAAAAAAAAATGCTATGCATGGCGTTTCCGTCGCTTTTGTCTCCTATCGCCGTAGCTAAACCTCAAATTACCGGAAGATAATTTTAATTCGATTTATTTTGAATCTCCAAGGTAATCAAAATCTCAGAGACGCTCTGTTTTCATTCCACGCCTCAGTGATCACATCATGTATACAACAAACACGTACACACAACACGCATCGCTACACACATGAGCATACACATAATCATTCACTGATATTCACGTATATAGTCCTGGGTATGACTATAAACTACATCCGGCAGCAAGGCCGTTGGTCAGGAGATTGCAGATTGGAGACTTTGAGGCGCGTGGAACCACCTCTCAATTGCTTGTCCTGGGTATGATTATACTTTACACTCGGCAGCAAGGTCACTGATCGGGAGATTGCAAATTTTGAGGAGCGTGAAACCAACTCTCAATTGCTAGTCCTGGGTATGACTATAAAATACATCCAGCAGCAAGGCCGCTGATCGGGTGATTCGAGGTTTTGAGGCGCATGGAACCACTTCTCATTTGCTTGTCCTGGGTATGACTATAAACTACATCCAGCAGCAAGGCCGCTGATTGGGAGATTAGAGGTTTTGAGGCGCATGGAACCACTTCTCATTTGCTTGTCCTAGGTATGAGTATAAACTACATCCAGTAGCAAGGCCGCTGATCGATAGATTGGATATTATGAGGAGCGTGTAACCACCTATTAATTGCTGTTTTTCCTAGGTCCACCCTGGCCTGGGTGCTAGCCTTCTTTTGAATCCATAGCTATCGGCAAATAGTGAACTCCCAAATAAAAACAAAACACTATGAAAGAATAAAAATACATTTTTATAGTAAAAATACCAGCAATACATATTTGTATGAAATAATACCAACAATATAATTTTCAAGCAAAATGACCAACGATACATTTTATCTGTAGTTGAAATCATAAAATTGTGTTTTAAAATATTTCAATTAAATTTCGGTATCAAATAACCCATAAGGTGTTGATATGCCGTTAAACAAACAAATCAGTCAATCATATTTATGTATGTGTGCGTACAAACGCAAAACGCTTAATACGAACTTCACTTGCGTGCAACTGCACAGTTTAGCGCTTCTGATTACCTTAATATTTAAGGTCAACTCCTCAAAACCTTTACATCAAAGATCACTGGTGTCATCACGCGAAATTTTATATCAGTTGCTTTGGAAACATGAGCATGTCTTTCAAAACACACTCACATTACTCAGTAAAACATTGAAATATCAAACATTTATTTGTCAGTACTTTGATATTCTGTTTCAGTTTAACGCCATATATAATTGAAAAGTTATAGAAAGCTGGACAGAAGGTTACATATTTCCTTTTCCAAATAAAAGGAGATCTACAATCGGCCAAAGATTATGGAAGAATCACACTTACCTCTATTGCAGCAAAAATGTACAACTCAATGCTTATCAAAATAATACAACCTGAAGTAGCTCCGAAGGTGCTCCAAAAAAATCAAAATGGCTTTCGAAAAAATAAATCAACTGTTGGAAAAATCCTGACTGTTCGGTGGATTATTCTGGGTTTTAGGATGAAGAATTTACAAGTCGCCTTACTTTTGTAGATTTCTCTGCAGACTTCAATTCTGTTCATAGGTGGAAAATGGAGAGTATCCTTCAGGTATATGATATGCTCCCAGAAATAGTAGCTGTCTTTATAATATACACAGCTATCAAATCATAGAGGAATCACACTTACCTCTATTGCATCAAAAATTTACAACTGAATGCTTTTCAACAGAAGTAGCGAAAGTGTTCCGAAAAAATTAAAATGGCTTTCGAAAAAAAATACATCAACTGCTGGGAAAATCTGTCTATATTTCTGAGATGAGGTATTATGTACATTATTTACATTATTCGGACTATTGTCCTTATCTTTGTCGCCATATTTATCACAACGTTTCGGCCGTTGTACGCTCCGGCCTTCTTCAGGTGGTTGGAATGTCGAACTGAACCCTTTATTTCGCTGATAAATACAATATGGGAACCAGTAATAAGGAGTGCCAGAGAAAAGCAATGATAACAACAAAGTTGGAATATGAGCTCGGGTATAATACCCAGAAATTCATACCCAGATGTCCTCAAGCACAGTGGATAAAGCCGTTGGTTAGATCCAGTGACAAGACCCAAAGAGTGTGAGTTCAATACCCGGTTAAGGCAGTGGAGAACTTTCAGAGGGAAAATTAACAGGAGATAACTGATAGCTGACATCCATCAAAACATGGCACGTGGAACTAGAACAGTCTACCCTAGTGAGCGAAATAAAGGGTTCAGTTCGACATTCCAACCACCTGAAGAAGGCCGGAGCGTACAACGACCGAAACGTTGTGATAAATATGGCGACAAATCCGAACAATGTAAATAATGCTGGGAAAATTCTGTTTGGCGGATTGCTGAGGACGTCAGGGTAAAGAATTTACGTCCGCCTTACTTTTTGTAGATTTCTTTAAAGCCTTCGATTCTGTTCATAGAAGAAGATGCTTCTGGCATATGACATCCCCTGAGACAGTAGATGCCATAATAATATACAGAAATACGAAATCTTTGGCTAGCTCCGCAGACGGAGACACTGGCTTCTTCGATATTAAAGAAGGGGTTCTTCAGGGTGACACACTTGCAACTTTTCTCTTTTTCACCACCTTTGACAATGTTCTGAGAACTTCACTTGATAAACATCATCATCATCATCGTTTTAATTTATCTGCAATACTCTCAAGTCGATATCCTGCAAAAAAAACGTTGACCGATATTGACTATGTCCTCCTCTTGTCCTGATGCGGCATTCACTCTGGGTGGATTGAGCCGGCTTCTTCCTGTTGTGAGAAGAAGATTCTTGGGATAAATTACAGAAGTAGGGTGCCCAGGCCTACTCGGATAACGTTCTTGCTTGCCGCGGTGTTCCCACAGACGCAGAGACAGGAACGACCAGAAGCCGCCGGTTGCCGATGCAGACGCTCCTTGGATTTTCACCAGAGCCCTTGTTAGCCGGCGTGTGTGTCAGACCTGTCCGCCTTGGGTGGCCCTACCAGGAACGAAGTTCCGGACGGCATAGCTCTGACACTACCATTTACACCCCCCCACCGACTGTGAGGTAAGGGTTGGACTTTGGGGGCTTACAGTACCAGCTTACGGTCAAATCACGCTGAAAACACCGGTTCTCGTTCGATCACCGAAGTTAAGCATCGTAGAGCCAGGTCAGTACTTAGATGGGGGACCGCTTGGGATATTGACTATGCAGATGACCTAGCTATCATTGCACACACCATGGCCAATAGAAAAAGCTCTCCTTCATCATCTAGAAAATGCTGCTGGCCATGTTGGGCTCTATGTCAACACATCTAAAACTGCATTCCTAAGCTTCCACGAACAAGGCTCAATAAAAACTGTCTGAAGGTGAATCAATGAAATCTGTCAAATATTTTGCATGCCTTGGAAGCGAAATAAATTCTGCGAAAAAGGATGTGAAAATACGCATAGCTAAAGATTGGGCCGCCTTGAAAAAAAAATGGATGTAAACCTGGAAATCTGATCTACCAGACAACCTCAAACGGAGATTCTTTCACGCCACTGTAGAGTCGGGTTTAATGTATGGTGCCACTACTTGGACATTAACTAAAACCCTTAAGTCTAACTTTGATGGAACCCACACTCACTATACTTAAAAGATCTTGGAGACAAAATCCAACTAAATCACAGCTCTATGAACCCATCCCTGATATTTCTACAATCTTACGCGAACGCAGAATGCGCTTTGCAGGACACTGCTGGCACAATTCAAAGTGGATCACCGCTCCTACCCAATTATGCCTATTTTTGTAGTATTCTCAAGCTAATATGTTACATTTTTATTATGATTAATGGTTTCATTTCTACATATGTGTGGTTGTCGTCTTGGGTATGATGATAGATTATTTCTGACAACAAATCTTTGGATTGGAGGTTTTGAGGTTTCATCTCTTAATTGCTGTTGTCCCCAGGTTGACACTGACCCGGGTGGTAGCACCTGTTACGATCCCATCTATGGGTAAATAGTGACCCCCCACCCCCAACAAAAAACAAAACACTATGAAAGTATAAAAATACAGTTTTTATAGTAAAAATACGAATAATACATATTATATAGTAAAATTACAATACAATTTTACAATAAAATACCCTGCAATGATTTTAAAGCAAAATGACCAACAATCCTTTTTATAGAAAAATGACCGAACAATACATTTTATAGCAAAATGACAACAATACATTTTATAGCAAAATGACCAACAATACATTTTATAGCAAAATGACCAACAATACATTTTAACAAAAATACATTTTATAGACAACAATACAAAATGACCAACAATACATTTTATAGCAAAATGACCAACAATACATTTTATAGCAAAATGACGGACAATACATTTTATAGCAAAATGACCAACAATACATTTTATAGCAAAATGACCGACAATACATTTTATAGCAAAATGACGGACAATACATTTTATAGAAAAATGACCAACAATATATTTTATAGCAAAATGACCGAACAATACATTTTATAGCAAAATGACCGACAATACATTTTTTAGAAAAATGACCAACAATACATTTTATAGTAAAATGACCAACAATACATTTTATAGCAAAATGACCAACAATACATTTTATAGAAAAATGACCGACAATATATTTTATAGAAAAATGACCGAACAATACATTTTATAGCAAAATGACCAACAATATATTTTATAGCAAAATAACCGACAATATTTTTTTTATAGCAAAATGACCGACAATACATTTTATCTGTAATTGGAGCCATACAATTGCGTTCAAAATATATTTACTTGAAACCATAAAATTGTGTTCAAAATATTTAAAATTCGGCATTAAGTAACCCATAGAGATGTTGATATGCCGCTAAACAAAACCAACCAACCAAC
Source organism: Acanthosepion pharaonis (assembly GCA_903632075.3). Classification (NCBI taxonomy): domain Eukaryota; kingdom Metazoa; phylum Mollusca; class Cephalopoda; order Sepiida; family Sepiidae; genus Acanthosepion; species Acanthosepion pharaonis. Next base: position 1,231,666 of record CAHIKZ030001480.1, read on the forward strand.
TGTGTGGTTGTCACGTTTTTCTTTCTTTTTTCACTTTTTGCTCTATTTAGTTTCTTATGGTCTAAGGAGAGTTTCACTCCAATAAAATCGTTCTTGGTCGCCATTAAATAATCACTCTTCAATATCAGTTTTTTTTTTCCAGCGATGTCCGTGTCATGCAATGGTTTTGTTTTTCATTTTTGTTTTGGCTCCTTGATTTAGAGTTTTGGGATTGTTTATTCGTTCTCCTGTCAGTTGTACTATGTAATAGCTGTCTTCTTATATGGCAATGGATGCTTAAAAATCTCCTCACAGATGAAGAGGTGACTTTAGGCAACAGACGTGGTGTTTTGTATAAGGATGTTGATTGATTGGTTCGATTTTTACAGCTTAGAAACCATATTCAGGTTATTTAGAGCCAGAAATATTATTAGATTGTAAGATTTTTTTAAGATAATAATGGTTTAGAGTTACAAGTCTTACTAATTAACCCATAGCTGGGGAGAAGGGACAGATTCATGCCTTTCCCAGGTTATTTGCGCGTAAGTGAATATAACAAACCTAACGGGAATTGAAACTCGGCCCTTCGAATCCCAATTCCGAGCCATTATCCATTACAACACGCGCATCTTCAAGCTTATAACACCTGGTATTCTCAAGCGGTCACCCATTTAGATACTGACCAGGCTCGACATTGTTTAACTTCGGTGATCGTACGGGAACCAGTGTTTCAACGTGGTGTGGCCGTAAAGCCGGGGGATGTTGAGAATAACATGTACGGTACATGTGAGTAACGTGGAAGTTTTTAATGAAAATAGGAGCGAAATGAACACTTGTGGATAGGATCTAGAAAGTGACAGCTGAAATAATGAGAAAAGAAGGCTTGGGGAAATTGATACTCACTGGATATACTGAAGATAAGAACAGATGAAGATAATATTGATTAAGCTACCTAAGGGGCTAAATAACATAATAGGGACCAGGATGAATGGTGAGGGGACACAAATTAATTACAACTAAAAAGCATAAGAAATTGTAGAGTCCTATGATCGCCCTTGTTCCGATGAGACACTGTATATGAAAGAGAGATATGCTGCATCTTTTCTCTGTGCTAATTTTTCAGTACTCCTCCTTGTCCTCGCATCTTTCGATAGAAAGTTCGATTCAGTTCTCTTTGTTAACGACCCCACTTCCCCTTTCTACATCCTTAACACCAGTGGTCTATTATTTTTTTCTTCCTTGATTTATGGTGTATACTCACTTCTTTCTAGGTTCCAGCCAGAGACCTAAATTTAGAAATGGAATCATGACATTTCCAACTGAGCATTTTTTGAGGAAAAAAATCACCTAAGATCACAAATATTTTACATAGATAAAGCCCTTCGTAAGGTGTGTGGGCTGTACTTGTGAGAACAATTTTCTTTTATTTCTTTAAGGCATGGGCTACCAGGAATCCTTTTAATGAGTCTACTGGAATCTTTTCCAATCAAACCGAGGGCTCCAACTACATCTGGAGTTATTGATTTCTCCATCTGCCACGTTTTGGAGATTTCAATTTCAATGTCGTTGTATTTTGATAGTTTTTTTTAAAGATCTTTATCATTATTATTATTATTATTATTATTATTATTATTATTACATAAAAATTGTGCTTTCCCCGCTATTTGTTAGTTTGCACGACCATTACGCCCTGCCAAGAACTCATAAATAATGGTTTATTTGATTGAGAGGGAAGACATATCAGAGACACTACTTCGTTTCAGTGAGAAAAAAAAGAAAGAAACAAGTGTTTAACGTCTCCTGCTAATGCCTCATAAATAATGGACTATTCCGTTTTGACTGCGTAAAAAGACAAAAAATGAAATATGAAAGACGCTATTTCTTATCTTTCAAAATACGAAAGAAAGAAAGGAAGACAGAAGTGTTCAACGTCTGTGAAATGCAAAAGTTAACAATTTCAAATGTTTGATTTGTACCCCCTTACTTCTGAAAATAACGACCAGATTTAATATTTATGATTGTTATTGCAATATTTTGTTAAAGTTGTTAAGCTCAAATATTTACCTATGTAATAGGGAAAATTTTACAGATATGTTACTGTCGTAGAACACACCATGAACTTATTCAATCATTAACGTCAGAATTAAGATTCATCAAAAATTTCAAATAGGAAAACCGTGAAAAATTTTTTTCCCGAATGAAAACTATTTATTATTATTATTATTATTATTACTTGTTTGAATTTCTGTTATATACATATTTCCTTCCGAGTCCCAACCAGTGACCTAAGGTCAGAAATGACATCATGGTATTTTCCACTGATCATTTAAAAAAAAATAAAACTAAGATCACACAAATTTTACATCCTTAAAGATCTTCGTAATGTGTGAGCTGTACTCGTGAGAACAATTTTTTGTATTTCTTTAAGGCATGGGCTACCTGGAATCTCTTCAATGAGTCTATCAGTACTTTTACCAATTCGAAGCCTCCAACTATATCTGGAATTATTATTATATGCTCATGTGCCACATTTTTTTTTAGAACCCCACTTCAAGATCCTTGTATTTTGATAGTTTTTGAAGCTCTTCAAATATACAATCAGCAGCGGCTGCCATATCTATAAGAAATCATCATATTCTGTTAGCGTCTTCTTTGATTGCGATGTCTGGCGATTAATATTAATTGTTCTGTTTGTGTGTATTTTAAGTCCCAGAAAGCTGTTACAGTTCTTATCTCTGTAACAAGGTCTACCAGTTTCTTTCAGTTTCCTTCCCGTAAAAAATTGCATATATTCCAGAGCAGATATTGGCCACTCTACCATGCCGATTTTTATATTCAGTCGATGCTAACACCGTGAAACCTAATACAAGATTGTCAGTTGCTTTATATATATATATATATATATATATATATATATATATATATATATATATATATATATATATTTCACAGAATCTGCATTTCGGGTTAACAGAATTTTTCAGTATTTGTGCTTGGTAATTTCTCGGTAGGAAACATGGGTCCTGTGCAGCAAGAATAAAACCTTCGCTTTCAACTTCTAACCCTGCCCTATGTAGCCACGGATAGCAACAAGGTTTGTCTCCATTAGCAGGTTTTATACGGGCAGAAGTATTGACCATGAAGCGGTTTATCTTGCCATTGTTTCTGTATATGGTCCTCTGTGTTTGCCTTTGCTTTCTTTTTTAAGCTTTTTGCCGATGCAGTAGGTGTATTATACTTTACTTGTATTTCTTCGCCCATTTGAAACTCTATTTTGAACTTGTTGGCTTCCTTTATTACTGAATAAAGTCTTTTACTATTGTCATGTTCTTTGACACATATCATCATCCAGTCTTCTGTAGTTTCTAGGTAAATTTTCGGAACTACTGTTTTACTTGTTTTTGGCATGTGATATGTAATACCTTTACCTTGTTTTGTGAATTCAATGAGTTTTGTGTATTTAACACTAGCCGTACATGCCTGTAGTATTCTTTTCTTACTTTCTCCTTCATTTGGGTAGGTTGTATTACGGCCGCTTCGCTGATTCCTAGGTATTTAATAGACGTCATCTCTTCCCAGTTCTTTAATCTTTGTGACAAAATCTAGATCTATTGAGTGTCTTTTCTGTAATTCTCCCTTTGGTCCATTCTGTCATGTCGGGTTTTATATTCAGTGGGTGCCAATACCGCGCAACCTGATACAACATGGTCAATTGGATATTTATCACAGAATCTGCATTTTGGACTAATACAATTTTTCAGTATGTGTGCTTGGTAATTTCTAGTTAGCAAGCATTGGTACTGTGCAGTAAGAATAAAACCTTAGGTTTCAACTTTTAACCTTGCACTACATAGCCACTGATAGGTACAGGGTTTGTCTACATCAGATTGTTTGGTACGGGCAAGGTATTGACCGTGAAGCGTTTTATCTTGCTATCGTTTCTGTATCTGATCGGTTGCATTTGCTTTTGCTTTCTTTTTTTTTAAGTATTTTGCAGCTTTAGTCGGTTTATTATGCTTTCCATGTATTTTTTTACCCACTTGAAACTCCATTTTGAACTTGTTGGCTTCCTTTATTACTGAATAAAGTCGCTTATTACTTTCATGTTCTTTGACACAGATCATCATCCAGTCTTCTGTAGTTTCCCGGTATCTTTGAAGACCGATTGCTGTAGTTTCGTAAGACAGTTCTAGTTGAACTAATCCTCTACCTCCTTCGGATCTGGATATATACACACGATCAGTATCAGACTTGGAATGATGCACGCGATGTCTAGTGAGAAGCTTTCAGGTTATGGCGTCCATTCGCTTAGTGCCACCTATAGCTCATTTAAGGATGTTGAAACTGTATTGCACAACAGGACCAGCCATGGTGTTTATGGCTGATATTTTGTTTTGTGAATTCAATGAGTTTTGTGTATTTAACACTAGCCGTACATGCCTGTAGTATTCTTTTCTTACTTTCTCCTTCATTTGGGTAGGTTGTATTACGGCCGCTTCGCTGATTCCTAGGTATTTAATAGACGTCATCTCTTCCCAGTTCTTTAATCTTTGTTACAAAATCTAGATCTATTGAGTGTCTTTCTGTAATTCTCCCTTTCTTGAATGTTATTTTTGTACATTTATCTAATCCGAAATCCCTACCGATGTCATCACTGAAAGATGTTAACGTATTAGGGATACCCTTCAACTCATTGGCGTCTTTGACAAAGAGTTTGATATCGTACATGTAGAGTAGGTGATTAAACTTTGTACTTTGTATCCATAGTTAGTACTGTTTAGTTCATGCAAAAGGTGGATTAAAGAGAGACAGAATAAAAGGAGCATCGGGAAATCTCCTTAAATGATTCCTCGACGGATATTCAAACAATTGGAAGTGACATTACCTTTTTGTGTGATTTAGATATAATATGGTTTTCCACATTTCCATGCTATATTTAAAGAAATTTACTACACCGGCGAGAACATTTTTTTCTCTTTCTTTAAGGCATGGGCTATCAGGAATCCCTTTAATGAGTCTAATGGAATTTTTTTCCCAATCAACCTGAGGGATAACGCTACAACTGGAGTTATTGATGATCTCATGTGCTACTTTTTGGGGGATTTCGATTTTAAGGTCCTTGTATTTTCATAGTTTTTTGAAGATCTTCAAAAATAAATTGCAGTCTGCAGGGACTGCCATATCAATAAAGGAGCACATTTTGGGTTTGCGGTCTCTAATCACGACGATTTGATTGCTCTGCTTGTATGTATCAATTTGATTTCTGTGTATACCCATTTTCTCCCGAGCCATAATCAAACCAAAAAAAAAAAAAAAAAAAAAAAAAAACAACCAGAAACCAAAAACAAAACAAATAATAAAAGTTATAAACGCTATACAACTAAAAAGTTCGGAAGGCACAACAAAGATGAGGACAATAGTCCGAATATAATTAGCGGTAATAGTAACTCATCATCCCAGAAATTCAAACAGAAATTACCATTACAATTGTACTTATATGGAAACATTATGTTGTATTGTATTTGAATTTTCTTGCTGATGTTAAGTACTTCCTGAAGACGAAACTAAACAAATAACGTCCTGTACACAACTGAATAATTACGAAGCTTCATCGAGTTTGCAATTAAATGCTGCTGCTGATTTTTAGTACGTCAATAAAAGAATTTATTATATACAGATTGTCAAGTCATCCATTTCAGTACAGTTGGCTTTTCTAGTGACATAAAAAAATATATTACTTACACTATTTATATTCAGACTATTGCCTTTATCTTTGTTGCTGTTATCGCTATGTTTCGGCCGTTGTACCCTCCGGCCTTCCTCAAGTTTATATCAATCTCAGTAATTTCCAAGGAATTCTGAAACTTAACTTTTTGTTTAATCAACGGGGATAGACCGTTCTCGTTCCACTGGTCAGGTCTAAGAAGGCCAGAGGACAGAACGGCCGAGACACAGTAATAACAATAAAGAGTGGGGGCAATAGTCTAAATATAAATAGTGTAAATAATGGTAACTCTTCGTCCCAGAAATTTATTTAAAAAATTGTTACACACAAATGTGCGTGTGTGTGTGTCTGTGTGTCTGTATGTGTGATTGCATGTGTGTGTTTGTGTTTGTGTTTGCGTGTGTGCGTGTTAAATACCCGTATATGCTGGCGTGCAAGGCGACTGGGCGTATAAGACGACTCCCAAATTTTCAAGTTAAAATGTAGGTTTCAGGCTGTATTCGCCGTACAAGACGACCCCTCCCGCGAATCATATTTTAAAATGTATTGTATTGAATTTATTAAATAAATTCAGTAAGCAGAAACTTTCTTTTCACTCAAATTCTAACGAAAAAAAAACGGTTGCCAATTAACTACAATACTTTGCAATACTTTATGAGTGGATGATGTGTTTTTGCTAAGCTATTACGGTAGTCTGAGTGAATTTTCCCGCTAACCATCCATTCGATCCACTGCTCTCGATTGTGATCTTAAAAGGGGTTTTTGAAATACACACCGAGTTGGGGTTTTGTTCAACATCATCGAAAAAAAGGAAGTGAGGTAGCCACAGTATTTAAGAGTCCCGTTTTATACCTGGAGTATAAGACGGTAGCCTATGTTGGGGATTTTTAAGTTCAGATGGTCGCCTTGTACGCCGACATATACGATATATCAGAAAATTAGGAAAAGATACTACTTTAACATGTTTCACCGATGAAGCGACGCCATTAGTAAAAGGAAGCGAATCTTATTTTACTGGAAGTAAAATCGATATTAGCGCGAAAAAATATTACAAATAAATGCTGCTGTTTATTTTTAGTACGTCACTAAAAGATTTTATTATATACAGATTGACAATTCAAGCATTTCTGTCCAGTTGTCTTTTCTCGCGACGTAAAAATTTTACTATTTACACTATTTATATTCGGGCTGTTGACCAGATCTTTTTTGTTATTCTAAACAGAAGCCTTTATTGAATCTACGGGATGGACTGTTCTCGTTCCACTGTTCATGTCTAGTAAGGCCGGAGGACACAACGGCCGTAATGTAGCGATAATAACAAATATGAGGACAAATATGAATATTGTAAATAATGATAACACCTCACCCCAGAAATTCAGGTAAAAAAGGGTTGCACACAAATGTATGTGTGTGTGTGGTAAATATATCATAAACTTGGGAAAAGCTAACAGAACCTTTTTTATTCCGTTTACCTCAGTGTTGTGTAGGAAACCTACCACCCCTCTTGAAGATGAACTTGTCTACAAACAAAGACGTTAAATAGTGGCATGTCAAAAGACAGAGAGAGCCGTTCTTAGCTGAGCTAGTTATTGACTATTCAGGCGATTTTTGTACCTATTTACCAACCTATTAAAACCCTTTTTATTTGTTACGTGTTATTTGGCGTTTGTCTCTACTAACCCCAAATCAACATCATAACACTCAGTATATTAAAATGCCAGAATTCCCCGTAGGTTAGCCAGATCGATATACACATAAGAAGGTCGGAAGGCACAACAAAGATGAGGAAAATAGTCCGTACATAATTAGCTTCTACTTTGAAATGTTTCCCCGATGAACCGAGGTCATTTCTAAAACAAAGCGACTTTCATTTTACAAGTAAAATCTACAAGAGTGCGAACAAAAATCGACATTAACGTGTAAAAAAAAAAAAAAAAGAAAAAAGCTAGAAAGAAATCCCAGCATGCAACTGTACGATTTCGCTATAAATTTGGAACAGGTAAAGTTCTTGAAGTCATTACTTTGCCGATTGTGGGTGTTACGTATGATCCCTGTGAATATGTTATATTGTGGTATATGTGAGGTTGAGTGGAGTTTTTTGTGGGAAATAACAAAATTGTAAGAATTAATGGGTCGTAAATTAGATTAGCTCAGTGTAGGATAATCATTGACGAATAGACCTTCCTCCACTTCCCTTTTGGCTTTGTGCCACAAAACAATTATTTGTAAATGTTTAAATAAACATTCCTTTGTTGATTGGACCCGACATTCTTAATTCCTATTCTTTTATAGTTCTCGCTCCTTAATAATGTTTTCTTTTTCTCATATTCTCTCACACCCGCTAACACGTTACGTTTTAATGACTTTATTGCCTTGTTCGGAGAGAAATGATTAAAAACAAATTGAAGCGTTACTAAAAAAAAAAAAAAAATCTCTTAAGGTCATTACTTATGTAATTATTTCTCCCTTGAAACATAAAAATGCACAAAGGTATTCCTCCATATATCGCTATAAACTCTGCCCGAAGAGACAAACTAGTAGTATCAGCAAAAAAAACAAAAAAACAAAACATAGTCCACAGAAGGTTTCATCGATATTTTTTTAAATCGGTAACAGACGAGATTTACGGCCTGTTTGCGGAGCTATTGGCGCCAATGGCGAGACTTCCGTTGAAATTCCACGCTTATCTCGGCCTCGGCGTGATACGAGCGCCATTATTTCGGCGGTATTTGTCCACGATAAGACAACAGGCGGCCGCCGCCAATGCCGAAACATTGTTGTTACTCATTGGCACAAGTCATTTAACGGAGTCTAAACAAACTGCCGCTTATAGTTTGCGCGGAACGACGTCTCTATCAGAACAAATTATTCACGACTCACTGCCAAAAATTGAAAGAAAGAAAATTAAACATGATTTGGTCTTTGGGTAAAAAAAAAAAAAAAAAAAAAAGAAGAAAAACGTAATTTATAAATGGAAAGAACAATCTTTAGAATTTGCTTAACTTGAATTTCGATCCGGGAAGAATACGCAAGATTCTTTCTTTTTCTATTCTTTGATTTGGTTTTCTTTCTTTTCTGTTCTTTCTTTCATTCTTTCTTTCCTTTTTTCTTTTTTCTTTCTTTTTTCTTTCTTTCTTACATTTATTCTTTCTTTCTTTAATCCATTATTTCTTTTATTTTTCTTTCTTTCGCTTTCTTTCTTTCGCTTTCTTTCTCTTTTGTTTCTTTCTTTTTTCTTTCATTTATTCATCCATTCATTCTTTTTTTAATTCATTATTTCTTTCATTTTTCTCTCTTTCGCTTTCTTTCTCTCACTTTCTTTCTCTTTTCTTTCTTTTTTCTTTCTTTCATTTATCCATTCATTCATTGATTCATTCTGTCTTTCTTTCTTTAATTCCTTATTTCTTTCATTTTTCTTTCTTTTCTCTTTCATCATTTCTTTCTTTCTTTCTTTCATCTTTATCTTTTCTTTGTTTCTTTCTTTCAATATTTCTTACTTTTTCTTTTACTTTTCCTTTGTTTCTTTCATCATTACTCTCATTTTTCATTTTTCCTGTCTTTATTTTTTCTTTCTTTCACACACACACACACGCACGCACGCACGCACGCACTGTCACACGCAAAATTCTTGTGAAAAATGCTGTCATGGAAAATTCAGTCATAAATTTACAGAATAACTGTCGCTCATTACATTCAACATAATTATCACTATTGGGCAAATGTTTAAATAGTTTCTCCAGTTTTTTTTCACTAAGAGTGTCACATTATAACATAAAACTATAACCGACCCATTCTTCTTGTGATACTATTTGTCGTTGCCGAGGTAAAACAGAAGAAAGTTTGGGTAAAACATAGGAAAGTTTTCTTATGGATAGAAGGAGCGATATACTGAAAGACTTTGGAACAAGATGGGTCAATACCTAAAGTACGTGGGAAAAGATTGACGATTTAATTCACATATAGACGACCCCTGTAACTGAACAATGACCAATGAAAAATGACCCAGACTTAGAAGGCAATGATGATTGATATGTGTTCTACGCAGCTGAAAATGAAAACTGTAAAGTGGAAACTTCATTTTCGTAAACAACGAACTTGGAGTTGATTTCTCCTGGTCGAAATCTGAATTGAAATACCGAGAGGGGGTGGATGAGCCATCCACGTTCACTGAGTGGGTTTTGTGAGAGATAATAAGAAGAGAGGCAGAAGAGACAGAGACGTGACCAGAGACAGGAGAGAATACCACGTGATTATCTGCCGATGAAAGCCTCCGACTTTAGTTTTGTATCGAACTTTAGCAAAACAGCAAACTAAAGTTTAACAAGTCTACAACAATAATACCACTCTCGATTTAGACGCGGGTTGGCCTGATAAATAATTACATGTATTTACTTTTATTCAATTAATTTGAGTTATTTTCCCTGTACGTCTTCGCCCTACTGGACCAGTCCAACACGAAGATACCCCCGACGATTCGGTCTTGGCCTCCTCATGATCAAACTTAAATCACAACGTGGGATAAGACAGATCTGAGATTGAAGCGATCTTCATCGATCAGATGCGGCGTTAGAAGTCTTGGACGACCGGGAAGGGTGTTGCACAATTACGTTTGTTGCCGTGATCAAGGATCGAACCTGACGATTATATTCGTCTGTTAAATGAAAATGCATTTGGAATAAACAAATTGCTTCGAATGAAATTGTCCTTACAGGAACTTCTTTTGTAGCAATGACGTACCAGTTTATATTCCGAAACCGTTATGTTAAATTCTTCTTCTATCTGCCGTGTCCCTTCAGGACTTAGACGATCATGGCTCTCCACCTCCTCCTGTCCCTTGTAGCTCTCAATAAGTTTTGTCTTTTTGTTATTTCTCCTAGGCTCTGTTCTGTTATCCTCTTGCTTAAGCCCGTGAAGTATGTCGCGCGTTGCTTTCCCTTGTCCCTCTTTCCCTCTATCTGCCTTGTGAGTATCAGATTTTCTAAGCATTCCTTTCTCATTACGCGTCACAGAAATTTCAGCGACCTCTTCCCGGTGTTAAGTATATATTTCCTCTTTGTTTGCATCCTCTCCAAAACCTCATTGTTGCTCACATGTTCGGTCCATGGTATCCTTAGCATCCTTCTGCAGAATCACACTTCTGTTGCTTCGAGTCTCTTCTTCATTCGCTACCGTAAAGGAGGACAGATATCACGTAGCAGTTCAGTATTCTTTTCTTTGTTACCAACGAAACCATCCTGCTGTGCTTTTGAAATGCGTCTTTGCTAACGTTTCTGCTAGTCTCTTCCAGATTTAATTCTACGCTGCATTGTGGATATAAAAGTTCCAGCTTTCAAACCCAAAGTAGATAACATCCTACGGACTTCATCTGAAGAAGGAGGAACAGTGCGTGCAATGGTCGAAGCACTGTAGCGATAACATCCACGATGTAGACAACATTTTACGATAGAGCAGTATAATAATAAAACAAATATATTCAATTCTTATATACAATACTTACAATACGCTCTCTCATAGGTTAACTTGTTGAAAATTAGTATAATTCGAGCACATATCTACCATCACATAATCATACTTATTGTAAAACCCAGGTTGTGTGTGTCTGTTCGTTTATATATTGGATCGGATTTCCTACATTTTTCAACTGATTTCAACAAAACTTCACAGGACAACGTAAAATTACCTTGCGGTGGTTCTGACAGCGCCAAAAATTGGAAAAACACAATTGTTTTTGCACGAAATCAATTTGAAAACATGATTAAGAGGCATCGTTGTTGCGAGAATGAAAGGGGGACAACTCATATCGAGTTATATTTATAAAAACCCAGGTTGTTTGTGTGTGTGTGTGTCTGTGTGTTCGTTTGTATATGGGATCGGATTTCCTACATTTTTCAACCGATTTCAACAAAACTTCACTTTTCTTTGGCAGTTAGTGTTTCTTATTGTCTTGCACACTTTTCCTTTATTTTTACATTCAGAATGCTTTAAAAATTCTATTTACAAGACAATTGTTTATAATAAAATTCTATTCAATCGATAGACTCATAACGATTGAAACAATGTTTTTGTTTGAGTTTGGATTTGACCAATTCGTAAAAAAAAAACAAAAAAAAAACAAAAAAAAACAACAAAAAACTAATTAAGACATGCGTGTCCTTCAACCTTAAACAATACTCTTTGTCAATTTTATTTTTCAGTCTTTATGATGGTCGATACTTGATCTATCTCTTACTGTTACATCCCCGGGCAACGCCGGGCTCTACTGCTAGTAAGCTACTAAAACACAACTATGAACACAAGACAGATATTAGTAGATAATACTAAAATACTATAAAATACTAACTGCAAAAAAAAAAAAAAATAAATCACAAAATCCTCGAATTTATTATTATCCAAAAGTGCCTACAAAAACACGATTTCTCTCATAGTGGACGGCATTTTAAAATATATTTAAAAAAAATAATGATATTCTCGTCTTCAGTTGCGGACAAATTCCTTTTGCTTTTAAACTATTTAAAAAGAATACAATGTTTACCTTTTACATAACGTTACCAACTGTGTTACGCTTGTATACAATACATGCATATTTAAACTAGATACATAGCGTTTATAAAAATACTAGAATAAATCTAATAAATCCTTTTTCTTTATGAAAATAATAATAATGTTGATGAGATTCAAAAGAGAGAGACAGAGAGTGTTGAAAGTACGCGAGCAAAACACATAAACTTTAGAGAGGTTTGTATATAAATTTGATCCGGATGTGAGGCAATTCATACGAAATCCTGAGAAAATGTTTTAAAAAAATTAGACAGACGAACATTGTCGGCCAATTTTAAGAAATATTTTTCAATGAAGTTCTGATTATACCTATTGAATCTGTTTACATCTACCTATTTTAATGTCTTGCTTAAACGTTATTTTAATGGATTTGAGTAAATACTCTGTTTTTATTTATGAAAGAGTATATTTACTTATTTCCATTTACCAGCCTAAATATCCGAGAAGTCTTATTAGAAAAATATCCTACCGGAGGGCACATATTTTTCTTATAATAATAATAATAATAATAATATATATATATATATATATATATATATATATATATATATATATATATATATGAAGAAATATAGTCTTAAGATGTGCTATATTTATGGGATAAAGTGCTCAGTATCAGAGATAGAGCGTATGTAAATATAAAAGTGAACATAGAAGTCAACACTTAGAGGCGACAATCTGTTTCATGCTATATGCAATCGTCTGGCCATGAAACATGAAACAGACTGTCGCCTCTAAGTGTTGACTTCTATGTTCACTTTTTTTATATATATATATATATATATATATATATATATATATATATATATATATATAACAGACTGTTAAGGGAGAGCATTGCATTTGGTAGACTATGCAAACGTGTGTGGTTCAACAGACTTCTGAAGAAGGGCAACTAAGCTCAGGGTGTATCGTCCTCGTCACTTTCCTATACGGTTCAAAGTCATGGGTCACTTACCGACACCACCTGTAACTTCTTGAACGGTTCAACCAACGCTGCCTCTGCACAATCTTTAACATCCACTGGACTGACGTCGAAAAAGGCGAAGATCACTACGCTGGGTTGGACACGTTTTCAGGATGGAGAATCATCGCCTGCCTAAAACTTTATTGTACGGCGAGCTCTCCACTGGCTATCGTGGCAGAGAGGTGATTCAAAGACTGCCTGAAAAAATTCTTTGTTGCCTGTCACATAGTCTCACCACCAACCATTCTGTCTCATTCTTTGAAATTACCTGCAGGGCCGCTCTCAGAGACAAGAAGCAGAAGATGAAGTACTGCAATGTTATGCCATCAAGCTCAGACCGGACAAGTACAAATACTGAGACCATGTATGCCAGTCCCGCATCAGTCGAAAACGTGCCTGTAAATGACGTGTACAGACTCCCTCTTGATCTTCGTTTTGTGAAACCAAGCCATATATGTATGTATATATATATATACTTAATATATTTAATATACTTATATAATTAATATATCTATATGTCTATCTGTCTGTCTATAATGTCTTTGATGTTGTGGTTAATTTCTATCATCTTTAATTATTATGATTGCCAGCTGTACATCAAAACCCGAGAACGGGGATATAAACTTTGGAGATCATTCTTCTTCTATGTGCCGTGTCGCTTTAGGACGTAGACAATCATGGTTCTCCACAACTTCTTGTCCTTCGTAGCTCTTAGCAATGTTTATCTTTTTGCTGTCTTTCCCTATCTCTACTTTCCTCTCTCCCACTTGCCTTGAAGATATCCCGTGAGTATTAAATATTCCAAAGCTCGTTAAACGCTCTAGAAATTTCAATTTTTTCTTTCTGATTCTAAGTGATCTTGTATTTCTATTTTTCTTTAAAATTTCGTCATTCTCCTATCCATAGTATTCTCAGCATGCTTCTGTAGAACCACATTTCTGTTGCCTCAAGTGTCTCCTTCATCTGCAAATAGATAGATCAGCATTCGTTGCCATATAGGGGGGGGGCCAATATTCCGTAAGAGTCCAATACTTTTACTTTGTTTCTAACGAAATTTTCCTGTTTCTTAATATTTTGCTTAGCTTTAGGAAGGCAACTTTCGGCTTCGGATTTCGATGTCATATATTCAGTCCTCTGTTAAAACATTCCCTAGATATTTAATTGTTGTACTTACTCCATTCACTGACAACCAAAATTGTAGCCGTTAATAATAAATCCTGGTAGGACTTCTATTTCTCGCAGGACTGCCTCAGTGAATAAGTCTGGTGAGAAGACACATCCTTGTCTTAGGCCCCTTTCGATTTTTGTGTATTTACTGCATTCAGTTTTTATACGTATACAGGCGATTTGATTTCAGGTTAAGTTCTGGATTATTCTAATATCATTCCAAAGTGAATCAAGCTCACGGAGCAATTCAAACAATTCTATAAGACAATTTCTCAAAACAATATATATTTTTATATAATATATATATATATATATATATATATATATATATATAAAAAAAAAACAAACTTTAAGGTTCCATGTAATAAATTATTTCACCACAGCCCTTTTAAAGGACTGTGGATCATCAGACTTTACTTCCAAACAAAAAAATGAAAAGATAATTTACACATTTTTGACGGGTCGAAGAAGAATAAACCATAGAGAGAAAAAGAGATCAGGAAGTTATGAGAGAAAGTGTCACTAATTTTATTTAAATTATTTGCTCTGGATTTACATTGAGCTCTCTGTATTTTATCCTCCTTAGGTTTACCCATACGCATTACCTAGTTTTTCATAAAATATATATATATATATATATATATATATATAATAAATCCTAATTTTGTTTTGTTTGTTTTGACTTTGGCTATTCTTTTAGCCATTATCAAGGATGAATTTTGTTTTAACATTTAACTGAATGTAGGAATTGTTTTGTGCATGTATCTATGTATGGAAAATACATTTGTGTATGGAAAATAAAACATTGTTATAACTCTAGACGCATACATAAAGCAATCCATACATTCAGTTAAAGGTAAAAATAAAATTCACCCTTGATAATAGCTAAAAGTATAGCTGAAAGTGTTCGGACATACAAAACGTTTGGATAATTTATATATAATTTACACCCAGAAAAGAAGAAAATTACAAGAACACATGAAAAAGTGAATTAGAATACTTAACCGCGGTATTTCTTCAGTCATTTTTAATGAAACTTATATATATATAAATATATATATATATATATATATATATATATATATATATATATATATGTCAATGTCTGCTAACTCACTCATGTCTTCTCTCTCCCCACTCACTTCCTCACTTCGTTAATTTACATATGTTTAATACGGCCCGTCAAAAATGTGTAAATTTTCTTTTCATTTTTTGTTTGGAAGTAAAGTCTGATGATCCGCAATCCTTTTAAAGGGCTGTGGTGAAATAATTTATTACATGGAACCTTAAAATGGTCGGTTTTTATTTAAATTATTTGCTATGGATTTACATTGAGCTCTCTGGATTTTATCCTACTTAGGTTTGCGCAAACGGATTACCTAGTTTACATAAACTATATATATATATATATATATATATATATATATATATAAACCAACGTACTGGTTACTGAGGTTGAATTATTTTTATTTAATTTTTCATGTGTTCTTAGAATTTTCTTCTTTTCTGGGCGTAAATTATATAGAAATTGTACAAATGTTTTGTATGCCCGAGCGCTTTTGGCTATACTTTTAGCAATTATCAAGGATGAATTTTATTTTAACTTTTAACTGAATGTAAGAATTATATATATATATATATATATATATATAGGTTTAGGAAAATGAAATAACTAAATATCAGCAACCGTATATATTTAGTTATTTCGTTGCTTTATTTATTTGCTTACCTGTGTATACAAGCGTGCTGGCTTGTATACACAGGTAAGCAAATAAATAATTACCAAATTTTGCCAAAGCTATAGACATAATAGGGCTCGATGTGGTTAGACAGACCCAAGAAATATATAATAATAAATATACATATACCTAAGTTTGATGTGCGACTTCAGTTTCGTTGGTTACCCAACTCATCGGGCACAAGATATAGCTTTTTTTTTTAATATGCATATTTAAAAAAAAACTATTTATATATATATATATATATATATTAATAAATAGGTATACATATTTTTGAATTTTTATTGCTCTTTAGGTTATTATGAAAATGATACCTTCAACAGAAAGTACATTTCAGTGCCTGTAAAATCTTTGACTCTAATGCTGTATACTAATTTCTAAAAATGAGAAGGAAAAAGGCATATAGTGCGCTTTCCCCTGTGGCACGAAAAGATTGTTTGGTTGTTCACCTGGGGAAAGAATTTTTGTGACAATGATTCATGGACGCCTGACAGACTGATTTATAGCCGAAAGATTTCGTTTTCACGTTCTCTCACCACCGAGCAAAGCACATATTTTAGCCACAGTTTCCTGCGTCAGTTTAATTGTCACTTAAAACCGATTTATGAACATTCCTGTTTCTAATAAATTTAACATTGAAAACCTAAATAAAACGTCATATTAATTGTACAAGATCAAGCCTATTTGAACCGAACACGACTAACGTACACAATATAAAATTCACCCTACATACCGATACATTCACACGCACGCATACACACTCACTTATACTGTTTATATACATACATACATATATATATATATATATATATATATATATATATATTGTTTTATCCTTAAAGACAAAGACAAAGGTGGTACTCGAGTGAAAGGAACAGCAACACGGGCGTAGATGAAAGAAAGAGAGGTTTATCGTAAAAGATAATACACTACTGAAAAACAGGGAATCGGTTATCAGGCTAGTAATTCCCGAACCAAGGATATTTGCCAACCCCCTCCCACGCGGTCAGATGTGACACAAGGCCAAATTTAACGTGTGGTATCCGAGCCCGTAGGCTCAGGCAAAAATTCACCATAGAACCCGTAAAAAAAACGGGGCCGTATAGCTGTCTACCACCCCAGATGTGACTCTGCCATTCAGCATAGCCTCGCCTGGGTTCCTCTCTGCCCGAAAGCAGAGAGTTCGACCAGCATAGCTGGGGACGAATCTCCAACTAATTGCCGAACCAAGTCGCCAGGTATATCCTATGCTCACGTTATATATCTACCGATATAGTCAGTCCACATTGACGATAGGGATGTGGGACATTCCATTACAACGCACACACACACACACACACACATATATATATATATAATTATTTATTTAAAAATATGATTCCAACTCGCGACATAATATGTGAAAATATATAGAAAATAGGAAGGAACTGGTTAGGTAAATAATCCAAAGTTCCTTAGTATTTTAGTTATTATTTTTAAAAATAGTGCTCGATACAAAAGTAGAGCATAAATATAATTATTTATTTTTAAAATATATATATATATATATATATATATATATATATATATATATATATATACACGAAGGTGGGTTTAAAATTAATGCAATTTGTTTTATTCTATGAGTAATAAGGAACACAATCAAACATATCGTACATCAATGTACAGCTATACATCACAGGTTCACATCCCTACTTCTGAACATAGTCAACTCTGTCAGTGGCTATGCTCAGCGTAAGAATGAGGACATAACTTTTTCTCTTCAGCACCTCTTCCATTACCCAAAAAGATGGAAGTCTGAGTGTGCTAAATCAGATGGTGATGAAGAAGTTACATAATCAGGCAGTTTTACGAAGCTGGGATACATGTCTTTATTCGTACGTTGACCACTGACCTTGAAAGAGTTTGTGACTATGTTGAGAAGTAAGGATGTGAACCGATAATGTATAGCTGTATTTTGATGTACAATATGGTTAATTGGGCTCCTTATTTCTTATTAAAGAAAAAAAATCCATTATTTCTTACCCACCCTCGTATCGATATATAAACAGCATAAGCGCGCGTGCGCACGCGCGTGCGCACGCGCGTGTGTGTGTGTGTGTGAATGTATCTTTATGTGAGATGATTTTTTATTGTATACGATAGTCGCGTTAATTCCAAATAGGCATGAGCTTGTACAATTAATATGATGTTTTATTTAAGTTTAAAAATATAAATCGGTTTTAAGTGACAATTAAACTGATGCAGAAAACTGTGGCTAAAATATGTGCCTTGATCGATTGTGAGAGAAACTGAAAACGAAATCTTTTGGCTATAAATCAGTCTGTCGGGCGTCTGTGAATCATTGTGATGCAGAAGTGAAAACTGATGCAAGGAATGGGTTACATCAACAGCCAGCTGAGTTTTACGAAGCTAGAATAAATGTCTTCATTCGTACGTGGAGCACTGTTGTTGAATGAATTTGTGACTGTTGAGAAGTACGGACGTGCAGTTGTGATGTATAGCGTTATGCTGATGAACGATATGCATGATTGCGTTCGTATTTCTTATATAATAAAACAAGTATTTGACTCACCCTCGTACGCATAAATGTATATATATATATATATATATATATATATATATATATATATATTTCAAACATATTTGGTTGACTAATATCGAAAAGTTCTGTTTATCAAACTTGTATTAACTTTTTCGTATTTTCAAAATATATAATCCGTAAATTTACCAAAGTTCATTTTTATTGATCTTTTCCGACTAATTACAAATGATGCTACATTTTTTTTTTCAAGTATTATAACAAAATCTAGCAAAAACTCGAAATAACAAGGAAGGAAAAGAAATTTTGGTAAATTTACCGATTATATACAACAGTAATACTAAATCTTCATGCGTAAAATAACTGCATGACATTCTGTCTAAAGGTGCTGTGCACTGTATAAAAAAAACAGCGTTTGCTTGCGTTTGGTTGAATTGTATTTCAATTGAATGCGTACATTTATATATATATATATATATATATATATATATATATATATATATATATATATATAATATTAGTGGTAAATATACATACATTAGACATCCGACAATCATTTTTCTCTTACTTAAACCCCTTCCACCCACCTCTCCTAATATTCTCTCTGTTAAGGTTTAATCTCCCTCCTCCTCATACTTACAGCTCTAAATTCTGTTTTTATTTCCGGAGTTGTTTTTTGTTTTCTTTTTGAATTTGTAGGTCTGATGAATTGGATCATTTACGATTCCAATGGAATAAATTATGACCATGGAATATTAGTGTTTTAGCCTTTTTTTTTTTATATATATATATATATATATATATATATATATATATATATATATATATATATATATATATATTAAAGAGAGAGAGAGAGAGAGAAAGATATTAAAACAGTAAGAAAGAAAGAACAGAATTAAAACAGATTTTTTAAATCTAACAACTCATAATATGAATATTGCCTGCGCTTATAAATTAATTAAATTTCTTTGAAAATGTATTTCTAATATAGCTTGATAATGGAACGAAACTATGGATTGTAATTTTAATTTTTTATAATTAAATTTATAAATTTAGTTTCAGTTTTGAATCATGGAAATTTTCTGTATCATGATGAAATCATATTTTTAAAAGAAAATAATTATAATATATATATATATATATATATATATATATATATATAATGAAATGGACTAAGTCCGACAATTATTTTAATATATTTTATTGCTATACCTTATTTATATATATTTAAGTAAATATTCTCTTTATAATTTAGGCCGGTAAATGTTGTTAATATTGTTTATTATAAACAGAGCATTTACTTAAAATTTTGTGTCGATATAAATAACGGATAACAATAATATATATATATATCGAGAGAAGTCAGGAAAAATTCTGAAACACTGTAAAATATAAATAGAATAAAATAAAACAATCCATAACCAAGAACTATCTTTTGTTGTTAAAGAAACTTGTTTAATGAAATGTGGAGGGGGAAACTCTACGGCAGTGGAAAAGGGACTGAAAAGCGAAAAAGGATATTCTAAGCATAGAAAAATGGTAGACTTATAGATATGTAAGATAGATTTTGAAGAAAAACATTGTCTTGTACAACGCAGTGAACTGACTTTCTTAGCAGCTGACTTGGCAATGGATTCAATATAGACTTTCCATTTCATGTCAGCCAAGACCCCGAAAAGGCGCAACCAGTCATTTTCAGACAGGTAAACAGGAGACGAAGGGGCATTTATTATACAGTTTAGAGAGAACAGGAGCCAGTTCGGTAGAACACCTTCTTAATGACTATTACCATCGGGTTCACATGTTTTTTGGGGATCAGGTTAAGAAATTGTCAAGAGACCATAGATTTTTTTTATGTGCATATCCTCAACAGAGAATCAGTTTTAAGTCGAAGGTTACGTTGGGATACTCAGATGTGATGAAAATCAAAGGAGTTAGTTTGAGAAAAGGTAAAACATTGAGCTTGAAGCATGAAGGATGATAAAATCTCTAATTGATTGAAGAAGGAAGGGATAGAGACCTGTACAAAGGAGTTGTTAGAGACTATGGTACCACATTATCTCGACAAACAAGGACTTAGCTCCTTGAGGAGTCGCTTAAATTTACTGCGAGCAGCAACGAATAACCGCCTGTTGTGACGACAGCTGTCACGATGGTCTTGCCGAAAATAGTGGTTACTGTGTGCTACAGAGGCCGAGCATACTGGTGTGAACCATGGAGATGATTGAGATTTCACCTGGAATTTCAGTCGATGCCGGCTTTGACCCAAAAAAAGAAACCTAAGTGGTGCCACAAAGAAAATCAAATAAGTTTTCTGGTAACGGAAATAGGTCTGATGAATATGGGGTTCTTTTTTAATAAATAATATTCTCTCTCCCAGATATCAAGAGCTCCCACAGAGTGGTCTGAGTTACCAAGTGTTGCGAAGCTTGGCTCAATTAGAGACGCTTGTTGCATGTTTTTCTAGGCTCTAAATTCACAATTTTAAGAGATTGGGCAATAGAAAAAATAATCTCAGAATATCAGTCGTGCGACGATTTTTGGTAGAATCTTTGACTGGTCTGATGGGTTTCGATTCGTATTTGAAACAATCGGACAATAGCCAATGAAAATTGATACAACGAAACAGTATATCTGTGAATGACTATATATATATATATATATATATACGTGATTATATGTCTGTATGTCTTGTTACTACGAAGGTCACATTTAATGGTTGCATCTGTTAGAATAGGCGTCCCTTTTATTTAAATATATATATAAAATATATAGTCAAAAGATCGAACGTTTTAATAAAGAAAAAGAAACTAATTCCCTTATTCTATCTGGGAAACCGCTTTCGATTGATTTACTATTAAACTACGGGAAGCTACCACAGCAAAGTAAGACTCAGTTATTCTACTTTCTGGAAGTATACCGGTGGCCGCTTGCCGAAAAAAATCAACCAATTTATATTTACATAAATTTTGCAAAATTGAAGGATGTCCATTTTCAGTATTTCGCAATACAGAGAATTATCCAATCTTTCCTTGATGTGCTTTACGCTTGTACCGTTGGAAGAAAAACAACTCCAATTCATTAGATGTCAACCACCGTATTTATTAACTCTCTAGATGCTGTTTTGGGGTCTTATGAAATATCCTTTTCTCCAGATGTGTCTCGGACAGTTTCTACCAAAGTATTCACCATTTAGCTGCATCAGACCATAATACTTTGTTCCAGACCATGATAAAAACATGCTTCTCTAAATGATGATGAGCTTAACTCTAGGTTAGCCCTTCACCAGCGGGTATTTCTAGAGTCCTCGAGAATATAGTCCCGGGTACTGAAGTGTTCCTCGAGTTGTATCTTTCATCGCCTCTGTGCCAGCCGCCAGACAACTCATCTGAAGTTATCCACAGTTTGGGGATTACTTTCCGACAAGTTTATCTAACTCTTCGTTTAACGAATTTACGAGGAATTCCTCTTCAAGACAAACCGGTAATTGGGTCAATTTCCATCGATTTGTCAAACGCTGTCTCTAATCGGACTGGTAGTGTTCTAGAGTTCACTGGAAATTTGTTGACATCTTTCTTTTTTTTTTTTTTTTTTTTTTTTTAGATCGGTATAGCCCCATGCAAGGTAGCAAAGCCACTAAGACACACGGGGTTATATGGTGTGGAAGAATTAGGAACAGGAACATTAATAATGACTGGGGACAAAAAAGAGTAATCAGGGAGACACTAGATAGTGATTGACATTGCATTTAAATTTTTGAATATTAAAATTGGCTGGAAAGCATGAAGTCGTAAGGCAGTTTCACAAGGGAGAAGTGCCAGAGAAGAAACTGTTAGCATAGAACTTACGGCGACATCTAACCAGATCAACTGTAAATTAATGAGATTTCGACGCCAGTCTAATACTGCGCTTAAATTTTTAAAAAGTCTAGGTACTGTATCTAAGAACTCATCCGAACAATTACCATGAAAGTATTTATAGAAAAGACACAGAGAAGCAACCTTATGATGGTGGGTAAAATGACTGAAACCGATCTGCCAGATCATGACCTATAATATTGCGGATTTTATCAAGGTTTCCAAGATAAATAGCTGGGGCATCGGACCATATATGGCAGCAATATTCTAAGCATGGATGAATTGTAGACTTATAGATAGGTATGATAGATTCTGGAGAGAAAAATTGTTTTGCATGACATAGTGAACCGACTTTCTTAGCAGCTGACATAGCAATGGATTCATATTTTCATTTTTCTATTGGGTTACGATCTACAGAATTTGTGGAACACTCCATTTAGTATCTTAGAAACTTACGCTTTTGTTCTGGCAAACAGAGCAATCCTCAGCTTTGTTTATATTTTCTAGATCCTAATAGGTAAGACTCAAAATATATTTTTTAAAAATGACAGTAATTCTCTGCATTTAGCTTGATATTATCAGCAAATTTGAAGGAACAGATAATTTTACTGTCAACAATATTAGGCCAAAACTTTAATCCTTCTCCCCGCCATTGGCTTCTAAGTCAGGTTTATTGAATACTAGCAGCATGGCCCGGCTTTGCCCATGCTTGATTCAAAAATGGTACGACACATACAGCAATCGCTATCACTTGACTTAAAATATTTTTGCCCTTCCTTGCCTTTAAAGGAGTGCTCTATGCCGTGCTGATGTTGCTACATGCCTTACTTCTTGCCTATCTCACACTGCGAATTTTTTCTAAGCTCTATACTAAACATTAAATCTGTTAGGAAAAAAGAACTAAACAAAATAAACACAAAACGATCAGCTTTAAAAAAAGGACTCGTAACTGGAAAAACAGAATGAAAAAAGAATGTTAACAACAAATACTTTTTCACACCCAGCCCAGTTCTGCGGAATCAGAATCAACGTTGAGTTTACGCAAGCAAATGAGCCAATTGGAGTAAAGTGCCATGCAGATTAAAATGTTTCCCACTTGTGACGAATGCAGCTATCGATGTTTTTTGCATGCTAGTTAAAATTCATGTTAGTCAGCTGTTGGCTCTCACGCTGGCCAATAGAATCTTCCTGCCTATTCGTGGCAGCTAGCTATAGGCTCTCACTCTGGCCAGTAGAAAATGTTGCAAATTACATGAAAAGTGCCGTAGAAGCATGAAAAAATCGATTATTTCCACTATCGATGGGAGTTGGGAAATGCAAAGTCAGTGTTGGCCTTCCCGCTAACTTGGAGCATGTGCATGAAAATTTTGGTGCAAATCCGTCGAAAATTGCGGCCGTGCATTCGTTACACACACACTTACACACACACACACATCCAGCCTTTTATAGATAGAGATTTCAATAAAGAACCTAACCATTAGTTGCACCCAATGTACTTCTTCGTTCGTGATGTTTGCCTACATGTGATATATACTCGATTATAATGCGAGTTTTTATTATCAGTTTTTTTTCCGTAAAAAATAGGGGAGCGCAATGTACACAATTTTATTGAAGAGGTTAAAAAGCATTCATTTTCTGTGACCGGTACAACTATACACTAGGGCAGGTCGATTTTAGAGTCGTGGTGTTACACTCAATTTGAAAGTTGCTGTTTGACATGATAAATGAGGAGACAAAATGTTTTTTCCCAAACTGTTTCCATCTTTTGAGGAAACGAGTTTAAAGATTAAGTTTTAGGTTCAAAATCGTAGCATTGGAATTTCAGTGAATTTTCAGTGAAAGCCTTATAGCGCAGACGTATAAATTTTCAGTGAAAGCCTTATAGCGCAGACGTATAAATTTTATAATCTACTGAAGCTTTACAAACTGTATATGGGAAAGACGCATGGTTCAAACACATTACTAAATTCTTGTGCCTTCAAATACGACTTTCATTTAATTAAAAGGGAATAATTTAGCTATATTATGATGTGATTTTCAATAAACAATGCAAATTTAAAACATTTGACTTATAATATGTGCCCAGGAGTATAGAATTATATATAATTTATCTATTTTTTTGTTCTTATTCATTTTCATCAAACAAATCTTATTCATTGAGTAGCCTTTTTTGTAATCTTTTACAACTTTTTACAGTTTTTAATAAATATGATAAAACAAATTGCATATTTTGCTATGGTGATTCATAATTAGCTTTCTGATTTGAATATATTTTCCCTTCAATGTATCTAATACAAAAAATATCAACTTTATTTGCATTTGTTCTTGAATTAGTAAAATTTTGTAGTCAGTTTGTAAGCAAAAACATGCAAAAATGAAGTACTTTTTTTTTCAGATCTTTAAACCTAAATGCTCTAAAATTGGTCAAAGCTGCGAATCTAATTTTTGGTATCAGTGCTTGTCACATCAAACACATACTTTTACATGGAGTGCATTGTTGATTTTCAAAAAACGTGAAAAATTAATCTGCCCTACTATACACAGGAAAATATTTTCTGGAGAGTTGAAAATTCATGCAAAACGTTTCAAAAGTCGCACTATACATAGAGACGACTTATACACGAATATATACGGCAAGTTCCTTTCATCTAAATGATCTTAATATTCTGCATTGTTCCTATCTGTTGACATTCACCACAACAATTTCTTCAAATATTTTCTTTGCTAATCAATTCATTGCTTGTCCTTTAATTTTTTCTCAAATTACTTTTGTTACATACATAAAGCCAGTTGTCTCTTTTTGCTTTCTGTTTTTCTAAATGTTTCCATTTCTTGGTCAGAATTTCGTCCTGAGTATGACGATAAACTACATCTGGCAGCAAAGTTCTGGAGATTAGAGGTTTTGAGGAGCCTTTTAATTGCTGTTGTTCCCAGGTTCACCTTGAGTCGGAGTGGTAGTACCCGTTAGGATCCCAGTTTTGGACATATAGTGAACTCCCAAATCAAAAATCAACATTCAATTTTTTCTAATAAAACGATCAACAATACATTTTTATAGCAAAGTGACAACCAATGCATCACTAAAAAAATATAAAAATACTTTAAAATTACCAAAAATATATTTTATGATCTACAAAATATATATCTAAGAAAATACCTTTACTCTGAATCTATAAAATTATGTACAAAATATTTGTAGTTGAAAGCATAAAATTATGTCAAAAAATCCTTAGCTTTTAGCATCATCAGGAAAGAAGGCTTGGAGAATTTGATACTCATGGGACAGATTGAAGGCAAGAGGAACAGCGGAAAACAACACATTTCGTGAGCTTGAGTAAATGAATGGAAGAACTAGATATAGGAGAGATAACAAAAACATATTTATTAAGAGCCACAAATGACAGGAAATTGTGGAGAGCCCCTAAAGGGAAACGGCACATAGAAGAGGAACCATTACACTACACGCATAGAAGTTGATATGCCGCTAAACAACATCAGCCAACCAAACAACCCAAAAGAGAACACTTTCATGGCATTAATCCATATAATATCCAACAATTTCTTAAACTGTATTCCAAAATATAATTATATATACATAAAGTACAATAAAAACACAAATATCATCTCCTCTAGAATCATGTCCACACAAACATATATATATATATATAACAACACACCAACTATATATATATAACAACACACCAACTAAGTCAAAATTACAACGAACAAACATTATCTATGAGTTCAAATGCCCTTTAAGGAACTGCGTTCCTCACCAAACCGGACTCATAAATAATTACATCGGCTACACAACCACATGTTTATCCAGACGTCTTACATTACACCTATCTGATCACAGTTCCATCAGAACACATTTAAACACACACTCAGATTTACCCGACACTATTAGGAACATACTAGTAGAAAACACAAATATATTAACTGCATCCACTTGCAAAAAAAGACTAAAAATAATGGAAGCTCTAATAATAAAAAAGAAAAAGCCAACTCTTAACAATATTAACTATGAACAAAGCCACAATGTGCTAACCGTATTCGGAAACTAAAAACATCACTACCACACACTGAACATACACAGAACACACACACACTCTACTAAGCTGATAATTGAATCATCCTTGATAATGGCTAAAGGTATAGCCGAAAGCGCTCGGAAATACAGAACATTCGGACAGTTCTTACACACTCTTTGTCCAGAAAAGAAAGCTCTTGTCAGAACACAAGAAAAATTAAATAAAAAGCTCAACCGTAGTACCTTGTCTGTCGTTTTTAATGAAACATGCATAAAGGAAGGATTGCTGCCTAAATATACAAATATATATATATATATATATATATATATATATTGTTGAAACTTGACTAATGCATGGAATAATAATGCAACACAAATGTACTTAGAACAAAATGTATTGAAACAAGAAAGTGTACACAATATTTACATATAGTCTTTTGTATATTCCTGGTAAGACCGTTCCTGGAGAATTTGTTGACTGTGTCGCAGTCGGGCAGAGTCTCTGGTTGAATCTCTTGATTCCTTCCTCTCTTCCCGGTACCAACCATATTTATATGGTCGGTACTCCACTATGCAAATTAGGTGGATCCTACCACAATAATATATATATATATATATATATACAAAGTTTTACCATGTAATCAACTGTGAAAGCAGAATAACATATATCATATTTTTATTACTTCAAAGCTCTCAAGAAAATTGAATTTCCGCATTAAATGACCCATAAGGTGTTTATATGCCGTTAAACAAATCTACATATCTATCGTTATGTTGTTCATATCTATCTATCAATCTAATGTTCTCACAAACATGTATATGCACAAAAGCAGAGTATCATTTACCATGTATTCAAATGTGAAAGCAGAATAACGTATATCATATTTTTATTGCTTCAAATCTCCCAGGAAAATTAATCATTGACATTAAATGATCTATAAAGAGTTGATATCCCGCTAATCAAAAAAATCAATCAATCGGTCAGAATTCAAAATTGAATCGCTGATTTCTCTTTAAACAAAGAAAATGTAATTTCTAGGGCGCATAATGAGGAAAGAGGGTTTGAAAAATTTGATACTCGCAGGACAGATTGAGTTCAAGAGGAACAAAGGAAAACAACGCATAACATATTTCGTGAGCTTGCGTAAATGAAGGTTTAGGAGAGATAACAAAAAGATAACATTCATTAAGAGCTACAAAGGACAGGAAATTCTGGTGAGCCATGATCGCCTACGCCCTTACGGGACACGACACACAGAAGAGGAAACGTTACACTATACACACATTGACGATACAATTGCATGTAGGTACACCTCCAAAAGCCTAGTTAGCCAGAGCCTGGCACCTAATCTCTCCTCTGACCTGGCTGGTCACATTCAATGCCTCGAAACCAACCTAGGGATGTTCAATCCTCACCGAGCAGCCGCTGAATTCTCGCCTATCGCGATGAACGGGTGTTCTCTCGGGGAAGCTCCGTGCCTTGGCCGACTATTGGGTTTTAAGCTCAACTTAGACCTGAAGTGGAACTCGCTAAAGATACTGGGAAAATGAACGGTTCCCTGTACTGATCCAGTAAGTACCTGACTCTCCCCTGCTAGCCTTTGTCTTTACAAGAGGCAGATCAGGCTGAAAATGTACTTGTGCTGCCACAGGAGCTACACTGTCTCGAGAGAGTCCAAAAGCGTCTGTGCGGCCTTGTGAGTGATATGTTATTTTCCATCCTACAGCCTCTTTCCCATAGACGAAAAGTTGCAAGCCACTCGCTGCTCTATCGCTATTTCTATGGAAAATGTTCAGACAAACGACATCCCTTAGTTCCACCAGTTCTAACCTTTACGGCTAAGACCCGCTATACAATGCACATTTTAGCGAACCACCCTCATTCGATTCATATACCATTGGTGAGGTGTAAATTCCACACGAGAGGTTTCTTCCCACGAATCGCACCTTTGGAGAACCAACTCCCAAGAGGAAATTTCCCAGATCACTACAGTCTTAACCTGTTTAAGTCTAGGTTTAACCGTTATCTTCCCTATATATCCTTATAAACTGTGCCCATTAGCTCTTACTCTGTAACCTTCTACCTCGAGTGGCTTTTGGGCCTTGTACAAGGTGAGAATTATTATTTAAAAAAATCCAAAATATGCACAAAAAACAGCAGCCTAGTAGATATGCTTTTTAAGCGTAGCTTAGATGTGGCACAAGGCAGGAAATATGGGGCACCCAGTGAGGATCGAACACACCATTCAGTCGTAAATGATGAGGCGAGAACAAGCTTGCTAAGCATTATATCACTTAGAAGTGCCCATGGTAATTTTTTAAGCGTAGCTTAGATGTGGCACAAGGCGGGAAATATGGGGCACCCAGTGAGGATCGAACACACTATTCAGTCATAACTGATGTATTATGTTGGTGCAAAAATAATGACGTAATAATGTCGTTTTTTGATGTATTTTTTAGCGTCAAAAAACGACATTATTACGTCATTATTTTTTGCACCAACCTAATAGATAGAACAAGTTTACTAACCAGTACTCCATGTCAGAGTACACCTTAATAGTTTTCTAAACGTAGCTTAGATGTGGCACAAGTACGAAAGTATAGAGCGCCCAGTGATGTTTGAACTCACTAATCAGTCATAGTTGATGTTGCGAAAACAAGCTTGCTAACAATTGCACCATGTCGAAGTGCCCTCGTCCGCCCGAGATATGCATAAATCATGATTAGCTTACTTTACTAAATATTACCCGGTCGATCACCCCTCTAGGCTGTGGCTCTGCCTTGCAAGCAGGAAAGGCGTTTGACGCGTTTGTTATTTCCTTAATTTAGGTTCAGGTCGACACCGGGAAGTTTCAGGCGCTGGGATGGTCGTTTGGATGTTGCAGTGAATAAAATGACATGTTTAATGGTTGAAACAAACGGATCGCAAGTGTTGCTGGGACAAGGAAGAACTCAGCCTTCTTTACTTTTTCTTTTCTTTTTTTTCTTTTTTTATCGTTTCTCTTCCGGTCGTCAGCTTCCATGGTTAAGGTATTTAAGTATAGTTATTTATTTATGTACTTTGCTAAAACACACACAATTATATATATATATATATATATATATATATATATATATATATATATATATATATATATATATGAGGGAAGAGTAAGAGAAAGAGAGGCGGGAGAGAAGTAAAGAGTTATAGATAGATAGATAGGTAGATGGTTATATACATAGATTACTTACCCGGAACTTCCGGGATTTACAAACATGTCATTGTATAGAGAATTAAAAATTTATACTTTCTGACCTTGTGAAAAAATATTGCAATAACGAGTCTCAAAATATACTTTTCTTAATTACTATTCCGTTAATTTTACTATTTTTATATACTTAGAAAAAAAATAACGTACTTCTCCGCTCAACGCGCTAAATTTTTACGGTATTTGTTCAAGTCTCATGAAATGATTAATAATTTTTTCTTAGTTACTGTAAAAATTTTTTAGAATTTTAGCAAATACACACTAAAATAAAGATACTGTCTCCTCAATAATTAAAAAAAATCATCATCTATATACCGGGTGTGATAATTAAAATGTCACCATTTTATATTTTTATACCCCAAATATTTTAAGAAAATTTTAAAAAATTGGCTTCTTTTCTGAATGGTCTTACCAATGCAATTCAACCGAACTCTAACTAATTCTAATCATTACTCTAACTTGAATATATATATATATATATATATATATATATATATATATATATATATATATATATATATCGTCGTGTATAATGATAGAGTGTATTTAAATATAAAAGTGGATATTGAAGTCAACTACGGCAATCTGTTTCATACTTCCCCAATACGCAATTATCAGGACATCGATTACATATAAGCATGAAACATTCGCCGCTGGGTGTTGACTTCAATGTGCCTATATATATATCTATATATATATATATATATATATACTAGTAGTAGGGCCCGGCGTTGCCCGGGGATGTAACAATAAGAGATAGATCAAGTATCGACCATCATAAAGACTGAAAATAAAATTGACAAAGATTATTGTTTAAGGTTGACGGACACGCATGTCTTAATTAGTTTTTTTTTTTTTTTTTTTACAAATTGGTCAAACTCAAACTCAAAAAGAAAACATTGTTTTCAATCGTTATGAGTCTATCGATTGAATAGAATTTTATTATAAACAATTGATTTGTAAATGGAATTTTTTTAAAGCATTCTGAATGTAAAAATAAAGAAAAAAAAGTGTGCAAGACAATAAGAAACACTAACTGCCAAAAAAAAATGAAGTTTTGTTGAAATCGGTTGAAAAATGTAGGAAATCCGATCCCATATATAAACGAACACACACACACACACACACAAACAACCTGGGTTTTATAATAAGTATATCTCGATATGAGTTGTCCCCCTTTCATTCTGGCGACAGAATCGTGTTTTATAGTGTTTTCAAATTGATTTCGTGCATAAACAATTGTGTTTTTCCAATTTTTGGCGCCGTCAGAACCACCGCAAGGTAATTTTACGTAGTCCTGTGAAGTTTTGTTGAAATCGGTTGAAAAATGTAGGAAATCCGATCCAATATATAAACGTACAGACACACACACACACACACACAATCTGCGTTTTATAATAAGATATATATATATATATATATATATATATATATATATATATATATATATATATATAGAGAGAGAGAGAGAGAGAGGTTATATAGGCAGCAGTTATTCTTTTATTAATGTTTAATAATAAATATAATATCTGTGGAGATATTGTCATAATCTTTATTGTCCCCAGCGTTTTCGGCTAATACTTTACCCATTTCCATGTGTGTTATTTTAGTGTTACTGAGTATATATATATATATATGTATATATATATATATATAACCTTCTTTGCGTTTTTTTTTTAAATAGAATAAAAACAACAAACGCTAAATTTAAAACTGATAATTTTGTCGCTTGTTAAATAAAGGTTTGCGGCTTAATTACATCAAAATGCAAATCAAAACTCTAAAGCCGTTGATCAGCAGGATTTAAAATTTAGTAATTTTCATATATTCCAAGATTTTATCTATCTGTTTGTTTTTTTAGCGGCATATCAAATCCTTATGGGTCATTTAATACGGAAATTTTATTTTCTTGGGAGCTTGAGTATTTTTTTCTTTTTACAAAAAATCTGTTGCTGATAATTGTTTTTTATTTTACAAAAATCTGTTGCTGGTAATTTATTTTTTTTTAAATCTGTATTTTCAGTTTTGTGTGTGTGACACAGTTTGGGCGTTCATTATTTGCTCATAGTCAGAGTCAGGGTCTAGGTATTCCAAGCACCTCAAAGCCGCCCGATCAGATGTATGACTGCCGGATGTAGTTTACCGTCATACCCAGGACCACGCAATAGAGCAGACCTATGTTCTGTCTGAATTTCTGGGATGAGGACTTATCATTATTTACACTATTTAAATATGGGCTATTGTCCTCAGGACGGCCGTTCATCAGGTATATATAGATCCGGGTAACTACAGGGCATTCTACCTTTATTTAATCTACGAGGGCGAACATTTTTTTCGTTATACTGATCATGTCTAGGGATATCTCGTCCAGTTTCCGTTAAGTCCAAGTACCCATCCCAGTGATTAAATTCACAATTAATATGTCACTAAAGTCACTAACCAACGCTTTAGTCTCAAAGGACAATTTTCTGCTAGAAATCCAAATTTCCAGCTTTAATCTCATAAGACAATTTTCTGCTAGAAATCCAAATTTCCAGCTTTAATCTCATAGGACAATTTTCTGCTAGAAATACAAATTTCCAGCTTAAATCTCATGGGACAATTTTCTGCTGGAAATCCAAATTTCCAGCTCTAATCTCATAGGACAATTTTCTGCTAGAAATCCAAATTTCCAGCTTTAATCTCATAGGACAATTTACTGCTAGAAATCCGAATTTCCAGCTTTAATCTCATAGGACAATTTTCTGCTGGAAATCCGAATTTCCAGCTTTAATCTCATAGGACAATTTTCTGCTAGAAACTTAAATTTCCAGCTTTAATCTCATAGGACAATTTTCTGCTAGAAATCCGAATTTCCAGCTTTAATCTCATAGGACAATTTTCTGCTGGAAATTTGGTTTTCCAGTAGAAAATTGTCTTATGAGATTAAAGCGTTGGTTAGTGAATTTAGTGACTTACTAATTGTGAATTCAATCACTGAGCTGGGTACTTGGACTCAGCGGAAAATTTAAACCTAACCTGGTGAAACAACAACAAAGATGATGATAATAGTCTGCATATAAATAGCGTAAATAAAGAACAGATTTATATTTTTTTTAGAACTGGTAAAGAATGAAGATTTACAAAGAAAAAGAAAATGTCTACCGACATTAATTAAAATAAATTTAAATTTAATATTTTATTTAACCCTCCATAACGTTTTTTTTTAGTTATCCATATCAAATGAAGGCTTTTATTGATAAATGAATAAATCTTTTGCTCTATTTATACAGGGTTTCATTCCATCTCTAAAAGTGCAATACACACACGCAATCACATAATAAACATGATTGTATCATTAACCAGGAACTGTCAACTGATATTTCTCATTATACAATAATACTTAGTAAAACAATTAGCTGTCTGTGTCGTACGAGACAATTTTTCCCGACAGAATTTATCTTACATAATTATAAGACAACAATTCTTTTATGCTTTCAATTAGAGATGCACCGATAAGCAAATTGGCAGATTACCGATTAATCGCCCTATGATAATCGGGCGATTGCCGATGAATCGGCAAAGTGGCCGATAAGACTGATTACCGATTACCTGTCGATTAATCGGTGCACCCCTACTTTCAATATTGCTGTTATATCTGGTCTGGCATTCCTGGTATATATTGAGAGAATCTTGATAAAATCCAAAGAAGAATCTACAATGTTATTGGTCCTGACCTGGCATCTCGACTTCAGTCACTTTCACACAGCAGTAACGTAGCTTCCTTGTGCCTTTTCTAAAAACAAATATTTTCTTATGAACTTTCCTCTATGATACTTAGACTATGAATTTAAGCTCAGTACTAGTTTGGCAGATAGGTCTCATCACTTTGGAATTAAAATGCCTAGATGCAACCGTAAGTTCTATACTAACAGTTTTTCTATCGCACTTCTCGCTTGCATAATTCTCTTCCGGCTTCTTGCTTTCCGGTCAATTTTGATCTTCAAACGTTTAAATACAATGTCCATCGTTATCTACCGTCTTCTTAATTCTTGCCCTTTTAATTGCCCTCTCTCCTTATTAGTGTTTTTTTTTTCTCATATTGTCTCACATCGAATAACTTTTTGCGTCTTAGTGGCTTTATTACCCTGCTTGGGGAGAAATGATTTTTTTTAAATATTGTAAAAAAAAAAATTACAAATTTTAGAAGCTACTTATTGGATTCGTAACTCATACAGAAGAGGGGAAAAAATTCACCCTTCATAACAACATTTGGCGACGAGGGATTCGTTTCTCATACGGAAAAAAAAAAAAATTTAAAGAAAAAAAAAAATCGATTCGCAATATACAACACTTGGCGACGAACGTATTTTGGATTCATACGGAAAAAAAAACTTTACGTTTACTCTACAACACTTATAGAAAGTTTGAAAAAATCCTTAATTTCTAAAATCACTTATCATTTAGGAACATGCAAGCTAAAATCTATTTATATCCGCAGAACACATATAACGCTACATTCCTGGAACTTCACGAATGTATAAATTAAGGAATGGTATTATGTTCAGATGACATCGAATAGATTCCAAATTTAAAAATTACTGATACATTACATTTAAAATAAAGCTACAAAGCCAACAAACGGTTTTAATTCATAATTAAGATAGCGTGTTACTAAATAAGGCTGCTGTATGGACTGTACCAAACTTACAGCAACCACCGTCTGTCAAACTCTCTGCATTAGCAGGGAGGAACCCGGACGAAGCTTTGCCGAAGGGCAAGGTTTCGTTCGGGGAGGTTATGGTAGCTCTAGAACTCGCCTAGGCGGGTCGAAGGCTATATTTTTGGCCGGGCCTACGGGCTCGAGTGACAACGTAAAACTCGGCCTTGTGCCACATGCGACCCCTCGTGGGGGGGAGAGCTAAATAGAGCTGTATGGACGTACAAGGAGCAAGCAAGAGATGAGTTGCGGGAGGAGAATAGTATCGGCCTGCAAACAGATACTGAATGACGGCAGACAACAAAAAAATAAATCGAAGAATTGAGTAAAAAATATATTGCCAAGTTTATTTTTGTTAAAGAAAAAAACCTCCATATAAACTAGGCAAAAAATAACTCTGCAAGCTTATTTTAAGGGTGAGAAGAGCAATGCGCTGGGAAGGACAGTTTCGGTAGCACTGGAGAGCGTTGTACTGTAAAGGAGAGTTTAGTGGTCGCTGAAATGCGATGACCTGAAAAAGACAGTCTTGTAGTCCCCGAGGTGCGTTGTCTTGTAAAGGACAGTTCACTGGTCGCTAAAAAGCGAAGCCCTGAAAAGCACAGTTTTGTAGTCGCCGAAGAACGTTGTCCTGAAAAGGACAGTTTAGTGGTCTCTAAAAAGCGATATCTTGAAAAGGACAGTTTTATAATCGGTGAAGAGAGTTGTCCTGAAAAGGACAGTTTAGTGGTCGCTAAAGAACGATATCTTGAAAAGGATAGTTTTATAATCGGTGAAGAGCGTTATCCTGAAAATTAAACATTTTTTAAATCATTTCATTTGTAGCAAGACACTCTGATGCAAGTGGGTACTGAGTGTGATAGAATATAAAAAAAGAAAAACACAAATTAGGAGAGAAAACAATAAAAAAAAAAAAACAGGAATTGAAAAAAAAAACAAACAGAAAATAACGATTCACATTGCATTTAAAATTTTGAAGATCGAAGTTGACTGGGAAGCAAAAAACCGAAAGAGAGTTCCACAAGCGAGAAGTGCAAGAGAAGAAACTGTTAGCATAGAACTTACGGTTCTTCCATCATTTTTATTACTATGTACGTTATATTTATTGGGTACACATAGTTGATTCCAGAATTTCCATCCATCCATACATACATACATACCTATATGTGTTCACGCATGTGTACGCGAGCGCGTGTGCGTCTGTGTGTTTTGAGACAATGTGGTCTGATGATCGCTTACAAAGTAAAATTGCTGATCCCTACGCAGTGTTGATTTCTATGTTCACATTGTTTATATATACATAACAACAATAACAAAGATTGTATTTCGTCAAAAATTGGTCGACCAAAGTAATTCTGTAAGATAACATATTTAAGGCAAGCAGTCTTTGTAATTATAGTGCTCGATGGTATGAATGTCAGCCAGAGACAGTGGTAGAAAATGACAGTTACAAGATATTATAGCATTTCTCTGTCCAGACGGATCATGTCATTGACGCACGGAGAGCTGAACTTATTGTGATAGATAAGGAAAATAGTGTCAAATTATTGATTTCACTGTTCCATACCAGACAAGAGTGGACACCAATAAAAATGAAAAAAAAAAAAGAAAAATTAAAATACCAGGATCTGTCTAGGGAGTTGAAATATTTCTTGTAGTAATGGATGCGCTTAGAACACCACAGAGAAAAATGGAAAGAACGCTTAGGGAAAACTAGAAATGAGTACAAGATTGTTGACCTCCAGAAAACTGTCATGGTTTATACTGCAAGGATTCTCAGAAAGGTTCTTATGTTGTGGGGAGTCTTGTTGACACGATGTCTCAAGAACAGAGTTTCTTATGACAATACCAAAGGGCGACACAAAGATTTTTTACAGTAAGGTTCACCCTGTAAAAGGCCGGGGGCCACTGGAGGTAGAGCGTAACGTTAAGGGATAGTTTATATGGATAAGAGGGAAAGATAACGGTTAACTCTAGACTTGAACAGGTTAAGATTGTAGTAATCTGTGGAAACATCCTCTTGGGAGTCTGTTCATTTGGATAAGAATGATTGTATTGTTTACAGAATACTTATTCACTCTTTACAAGGTTCGAGGGCCACTCGAGGTAGAGGATTACGATAAAGGATAGTTTTAAAAAGTCGTGTGTGGGAGATAATGGTTAACTCTAAACTTGAACAGGTTAGGATTGTAGTGATCTGTGGAAACATCCTCTTGGGAGTTTGTTCCTTTGGATAAGAATGATTGTCTTGTTTACAGAATGCTTATTTATTCTTTACAAAACCCAGGGGCCACTCGAGGTAGAGGATTACGATAAAGGATAGTTTATGAAGATCGTGTGTGGGAGATAACGGTTAACTCTAGACTTGAAGAGGTGAAGATTGTAGTGATCAGGGATACGTCCTCTTCGGAGTCTGTTACACAGAGCAGTGGTTCACTTCTGTGAAGTTATTCAAAGGGAACTCACATCACACCGATGGAATACGGAGGAAATATGGCTGGTTTGCTACAATATGACGGGTCCTAGCCATGATGGCTAGTCATGGTGGTATCAAGAAATGTAGTTCGTCTGAGTACTTTCAATGGTAAGAGAGATAACACAGTGACAGTCTTGCCACATCCCGCCTGTGAGAGAGAGGTTAGAAGGTGAAAAATAATTCGCCACCCACAAGGACTCGGAGAAGCTTTTTAACTCTATCGTGTCTGGAAAGTGAGCACTGGGCAACACTACTTCATTTTCGACCTGATCTGGCTCTTGTAAAGTTAGAGGACAGTGTGAGGAGTCAGGTACAACGAACGGATAATTTTAACCTGCATATTGAATAGGAGTAGGTAGGCTTTCCTACCGCCCGGTCAACACTCCTCCCCTTCTCTTGGACATGAGTAGAGGCTTACGCCTTGTTTCTTGTTTAGGAAGGGGTTCAGTACTCTCTCTCTCTCACTGGCCTCTTTATGTCCAGTTGCCTTGATCTATCCACTACTCTCCCTCATCCTTTCTTCTATCTTTCCTATCTGATCTTGCTCCAAATTTTCTGTAACCCTTGCGTCCTAGTGGCTTCCGCCTTGCTTGGGATGAAACGCTAAAAAAAAAAAAATATTTTAACCTAGGTCGTATGTACGAGTTTCACTTGAGGTCGGGTGTGAGTTTGGGGCCCAATAATGTCTCAAGGTACTGTGCCTTCTGAGGTGGGGGGGGGGACATCCGTTCATCGTGATTCGTTCGAGGTCTGGCGGTGATGGAATGTAACTATTTCGTTTTCAAGGCACTTAATGTAACCAACCATTTTTTCCCCCCATTAGGAAGTTAGTGCTTGATCGGAAGAGAGATCGTCTGCCAATCTCTGATCGCCAAAAGTTTTTAAGGTTCACCCGAATGTCGTCGGATCTCTTCGGCATAGATGTTCACAAATGATTTGAGTATTTTCTAATGCGGGCCATTTATGCAAATGAAGGTTGGTTCAAGAAGTGACCCATTAGGGGCGCCTGCTCTGACTGCCCGGACGTCGAAGGACTGGCTGCTCAATGTTTTATTCAAACTGATTATATAAATTACAAACAATACGAATTAGGATTACTCTATAATATTGATGATCATCATTTCATCTTATAAATTAAAATTAATTTATAATGATTTTCAGATCCATCAGATTAACAAAAAATCAGAATAAAACTTTATTTTGATTTTATTAAAGATAGCAAAAAATGATATAAGAAAATTGTTCGATCTATGTAGGGTATTATGTATATTTATCCTGGGAGGGCAATATATATATATATATATATATATATATATATATATATTGATAAAAAGATACAAATGTA
>CAHIKZ030001480.1:1275000-1282500 GCA_903632075.3 Acanthosepion pharaonis
CTATGCTGCTTTTTCAGCGAAAACGGCCACATTATTTATATATAACATTAACATTCTGTAACTTCCGTTAGTCTGTCCGACCACTGAGCCATCACACCCTCCAAAATAGCTATGCATTGACTAATGGAAACTAAATTTTGGGAAGAAGTGCAAACAGATAGGGAGGTACAAAGTACAGTTGGTTTTACTAGGGTGCATAGCTTAGTAGAATAAATTTTCATTAATTTTTGGAAAAATTGAAACTTTTTTTTAAAAAAATAATTTAATGATTAAAATAACAAATTTAATCAAAATTCAATATTGTTACTTGCATATATTTTCTTTAAGTTTTTATATAGACAAGAATCCAGTTTCCAATTCGCTCTGTGTTTGCGAGAAATGTAAACAAATCACAAGACCAAACGATTCAAAAAGTCAACATTTGGCTTCAGAAATAAATATTTACTCATACTCTGGTGGATGTTATATTTTTCTTTTAACTGTAATCAGGGATTGTTTTACCAAAATAATACCGCATGAATATAACCTAGGCTGTAACATTTACTAATAATTTTAATAATTACTAATTTTTTTTCTTGATTTGCCCTGCTTAACTCGGGGTGCGTCTTATACGACCGTGGGTCTTATATGCCGTCAATTGCGGGAGTTCTTAAACTTAGGTTTTATGGGCGTGTGGTTGAATAAAATGACCGCTTCCTTTCCCGGAATAATACTCGTGAGAACAACATATAAAATGTCGGAGATCAGCCTGATCCTCAGATAAACACCACAGGCAAAAAAATATCGACAAACCGAATGTGTAGATAACACGATCTGAGGAAGAGCGCCAATGAAAACAGTTCACGATAAATCTTAGCGTGTTTCAGGGTGGGTTTTTGGGGGTTTTTTGGGGTTTTTTTTTGTTGTTTTGTTTTTTTTTTTGTTTTTTTTTTAAATAGCAGGAGGCGGAAGATGAACGGAATGGTTGAAAAGGCGGTATTTTCGTTTTCGAAACATTACCAAGACTTCCAGACGTCACAGGTGCTACTCAATCCACGAATGCTTATCTCTATAACAATTCTGGTACCACCGGGCCGTCCATTGCTAATCTAACCCTTCAAAGATTCAGGTTACGAGGTGGCCACTCTAGCCATCAAGGACATTACTATCATCCCGGTTTCGCCCCCCCCCCTCGTTGTATTACATTACCCTGGAAACATGACGGTTCGACCACTTGTCACGGTAGAGAGCAAAAGTCGCCTCCCTCCCTTCCATTAGGTTCTCCTCACAAGAAATGGCTGTACCTTTGATTCCCGATTTTGGATAGCATATCACGTATATATGAATTTTAACAGATAGATCAATCCATTAATGTTCTGATATATAGAGTTTCCCGAGACTCGCCGGATATTTCACACATCTCAAACTCAATCCAACAGAAAATAAAGAACCTTATTTGTATCTTTTCATTTTATTTCGCACTTTCAATTCCCTAAACATTTTAGGCAGCATCTGTTTATCGATTTGTCAGTCAGTCTATCTCTCTATCTAACTATCTATCTGTCAAAGTCTATCTGAGATAGATGGATATATAGACTTTGACAGATGTCAAAGTCTATATATCCATCTATCTCAGATTTTATCTAAGTTTATCTATCTATCTATCTATCTATCACAGTTTATCTATCACAGTTTATCTATCTATTTGTTACAAGCCTTCAATCTGTCTATCTCAGTTTGAACGTCCCTATCTAAGTTTAATCTATCTATCTGTCACATTATATTTATCCATCTCAGTTTGATCTTATCTCTCACTTTCTCGCTTTCAGTTTTTCTATCTATCTTCTATATATCTATATATATATATATATATATATATATATATATATAAGAGAGAGAGAGAGAGAGAATTAGCAATAACTCTTCCAGTGAAGATGTCTTTTACAAACATAGTTAATTTTATAACACTGCCTTAAAAATAGTGTCTATAAGTGCCTTAACATCGAATATATTAAACTTAACAGCGATAGTAAGAATATAAATAGAAACAGAAATAGCATTTGGTACACACACCCATTTAACCAAATGGTTAGTACTAAGTTAGGGCAGAGGTTTATCAACTTAATTGAGAAAAACTTCCTCGTAAATAATCTACTTAGTAAGATTTTTAATAGAAATGCATCAAGAATAAGCTATAGCTGTACAGTTAATCTTGAAAAATTATTAAAAAATATACTAATAAAATTTTAAGACAATACAAAAACCTAAGTAATAATTGCCATTCCAAATCAGCAAACGCTAATAATGCCATCATGTGTAATTGTAGAAATCCTAACTATTGTCCATTACAAAATAGGTGTCAAACTGATTCCCTTGTTTTCCTAAGAACTATTTCTACTATAAAAATCCAACAGTTAAAAAATTTTATATCGGCAGTACCAAGAATTCCTTTAAAACTAGGTGGTATCAACATATATTATCTTTTAACAACAACGCGTACGTCATATATTTTTGGAACTTAAAAGAAGTTAACAAAACCTTTACGGCAAAATGGAAAATATTAAAAAAAAAGTAGAACTTGTAAATCTTTATATGAACTATGTTTACAGGTAATATTTCGAATAATCAAATTTCCTAACAAAAAAGCTCTGTTAATCCAAAGAAGAGAATTAACAGTAAAATGCCGATATAGTCTATCCTTTAACTTAAAATATAGTTTAAAAAATTTTTTTAAACAATTACATATAATTTTGTAGCCATAATTTTATTACTATATAATGGTCCACCCTCTACGGGTAATTACTTCACTTGGTTTATTCAACTTTAATATTGCTATGTTTTACCGTCTATTCAGTATTATTAGCATCGTATATAGATGTTCCATATTTTTAATTTTATTTACTTGTCCCTTTAAGAAGCTTCCTGAATATAAAAAAAACGATTTTTAAAATTTTTTTCTGATATTACGTTTGATTAACCTCCCCCACCACTTCAACAAATGGAATGTCATGTTTGGCTACATTCATGATACATTTGTCGCTGCCATATCCTCCAGAATCGTCAATGATGCCATGTCTAAGTGCCTGTTTTAATTTTCCTAAAAGAATCATTTTATCACCAGTTACCAACCATCGCCTGAGGAAGTACAATCATAACATTGAAAACATGAAAGCTTTTCTGTAACGATTTAAAAGTTCGTCATCTCTATAGGAGGCCAAAAGTTTCCTTATTGTAGTTCTAAGATAGCTTCCACAATAAAAGAAATCCTAATAATTCAGATACCTCTGCACCGCCATAGCTAACAAAATTCTGACGTCAAGATCTTTATCCTTCTTTTTTCATACGTTATTTTTTATGGAACAGCAGGAATTTCTGACAGTGGACTATGATACTTTTCTCTTATTCATTTACATTTACAAAGACTTGAGCTAAAACTATAGTGTTATCTCGCATAGATAGAGGTGTAGAATTGTAGAAATCTATACTTCTTTTTTTCAATATTATGAATTAATCAATTTTGCTTTGGTAATTTTCTACCGGTTTATATGCTACTGAGTTCTTTACAAAAACTTTCTAAAATTGCCTGACTAATCCCCACTCCCTGCTTTTTCGTTGGTTTAATTAGTCTACACTTGGGTTTACTTCTGAAATACGTTTTACGATTTTAATCGTTCTTATTGCATGTTTTTCTCCGCCTTCCATATTCTGTTATCAATTTGTAACTTTTTCTGCAATTTTTGCCTCTTCTTTATTGATACCTTCCCACTCAATCTAAGGGTCTCTTTCTTATTTATCAGTTATAGCTTCAGTTAGCTTCCTCTCATAATTCGCCTCCTCTGGAATAAAAAAAAAATGGTTGCTGAAGACATTAGGTTTATAATACCCAGAAATTCATCCACAGATGTCCTCAAGGATACATGACACAGTTAAATTTGGATAAAGGCGTTGGTTAGATCCAGGAAGAGGACCCAAATAGTGTGAGTTCAATACCCGGTTAAGGCAGTGGAGAACTTTTAGAGGGAAATTAACAGGAGATAACTGATAACTAATATCCATTAAACATGGCACGTGAAACCCAGTGAGCGAAATAAAGGGTTCAGTTCGACATTCCAACCACCTGAAGAAGGCCGGAGCGTACAACGTTGTAATAAATATGGCGACAAAGATGAGGACAATAGTCGGAATAATGTAAATAGTGTCGTTGATTTACATATTACTTGATATTAATTTATCTTTTTTTAACTGCTTTTGAAATCCCCTGCCAGCCTCTGTAAACTCCAACTACATTAAAAAGCTCTTCGTTGAATTTCGCCATTTTCTTCTGCGGTGAGGTGAGGTGGTGGCATTGTTTTGTTTTAAAGCCGAAGTTTTCAGTTCAGAACAGCCATAACAGAATGCTAAATAAAAATAAGAGTTAATTAGCAGATGTAAGCATAATATAAAATTCCTCTTGTGTTACCTGCTAGTTTATCTGTTTGTTTTTTGTTTTTTTTCTGACCCCATCGCTTATAGTACAGTCACTATGACGAGTTAAGTCCACTCACGGGATTTTTTTTCCGTTTTTTCTTTTCCCGCTGTGGGTTCATCCACTTTTTTTTTTTAATAAAATTATTTTGCTTTATTTTTTTCCGATATGCTTTAAGATAGACGTGTTACGGTCATGGTATATAATACTGGACTCCCACTTCTTTCATTTGCATTCTAGTCGCCTGAAGATCATGAGAACGTGAAACTTGAATAACAACACGGGCTGTCCTTTGAAACGAGTCAACGTTATGAACAGTTTTTGTTCTCTCTCTCCCTCCCCTCTCTCTCTCTCTCTCTCTCTCTCTCTAGGTAATCTAAGCTTTGAACATGTTTCTTAACTGAGTATTTTGCCTTTAGGTCATTCTATTTTTTATTTTCTTGTTCGAGATTCTCTCTTGATTAAAGTCTTAGGTCTTTTGCAAAGTTGTCTGTTGTAGTTGTTTTTTCTTCTCTCTCTTTCTCTCTCTCTCTCTCTCTATATATATATATATATATATATATATCATACTTATTATAAAACCCAGGTTGTGTGTGTGTGTGTGTCTGTTCGTTTATATATTGGATCGGATTTCACATTTTTCAACCGATTTCAACAAAACTTCACAGGACTACGTAAAATTACCTTGCGGTGGTTCTGACAGCGCCAAAAATTGAAAAACACAATTGTTTTTGCCCAAAATCAATTTGAAAACACGATTAAGAGGCATCACTGTCGCCACAATGAAAAGAGGACAACTCATATCGAGTTATACTTATTATAAAACCCAGGTTGTTTGTGTGTGTGTGTGTGTGGTGGGGGGGATCGGATTTCCTACATTTTTCAACCGATTTCAACAAAACTTCACTTTTTTTTTTGGCAGGTAGTGTTTCTTATTGTCTTGCACACTTCTTTCTTTATTTTTACATTCAGAATGCTTTAAAAATTCCATTTACCAGACAATTGTTTATAATAAAATTCTATTCAATCGGTAGACTCATAACGATTGAAAACAATGATTTTGTTTGAGTTTGGGTTTGACCAATTCGTAAAAACAAAAAAAAAATAAAATAAAATAATTAAGACATGCGTGTCCGTCAACCTTAAACGATAATCTTTGTCAATTTTATTTTTCAGACTTTATGATGGTCGATACTTGATCTATCTCTTACTGTTACATGAAAGGGCAACACCGGACTCTACTGCTAAATATATATATATATATATATATATATATATATATATATATATATATATATATAGTGGAAAATGTGTGTCCTGCGACATGAATCGTACCTGGAACCTACACGGATCCTTCATTTGGCCTGCCGTGCTATACCATTTACCAGACGCTTCCTTTGTAGCTAATTGGTATAGCACGTCAGGCCAAATGATGCTTCCATGTAAGATACAGGTTCGATTCCTGTCAGAGGGCACATATTTTCTACGATATTTCTCGGACATTCAGTCTGGTAAATGTCGTTAATACTGTTTATTATAACCAGGGCATTTACTTAAATATTTGTATCTATAAAATAACAAAACATAACATATAAACAGAAAAAGAATATATATATATATATATATATATATATATATATATATATATATATATATATATATATTTTAAAGCATTACGCCCCGAGAAAAGCGTGAAGCCACTAGGATGCATG
Organism: Acanthosepion pharaonis; assembly: GCA_903632075.3. Lineage (NCBI taxonomy): Eukaryota > Metazoa > Mollusca > Cephalopoda > Sepiida > Sepiidae > Acanthosepion > Acanthosepion pharaonis. The sequence continues at coordinate 1,281,157 of CAHIKZ030001480.1, forward strand.
GGGTTGCAGAAGATTAGAAGCAAGAGCAGGTAGGAGTGATAGAAGAAAGGATGAGGAGAAGGATAGTGAATAGATCAAGGTAACTGGAGATGTCGATTGATATTACATTTGAATAGTTGGAGATTATAGCTCTCAGGGAAACAGTAATTGGGAAGGGTGTTCCACGGGCGAGAGGTACGAGACATGAAGCTATTGGAGTAGAAGAGACGGCTACATTTAACAGTTTCAACAGTGAAAGTGTGAGAGTGGAATGCCAGCCTCGTAGAGCGCTTGAATTCATGACGTCTGGGAACCAGTGAAAGCAGCTCATCGGGGCAATTACCATGAAAGTATTTGTAAAAAAGACAGAGAGAGGCGACGGCGCGTCTGTAAGAGAGCAACTGCAGACGAGATGCCAGATCAGGGCCAATTATATTACATATCCTCCTCTGGATCTTGTCAAGAACTCCGAGGTAAACAGAAGGTGCACCAGACCATATATGGCAGCAATATTCCATGCAAGAGCGAATGGTTGATTTGTATACCTGAAGTATCGACTCCGGGATGAAAAATTTCCTGGCGCGGCACAGAGAGCCAACTTTCTTCGCGGTGGAATAAGCAATTGAATCAATGTATTTGTTCCATCTCAACAGTCAACGTGAGACCGAGCAGACGCAGAGAGTCGCTCTCAAGAAGTTGACTATCAGACATTCTAATGGAGGGGGTGGGCAGGGAAGAATCTCTATGGGGATTAATAGAGAGTAGTTTAGTTTTTGAGGCGTTAAAGTTGACTAGCCAATTCTTGCCCCAATTAACAACTGATTGTAGGTCCATTTCAAGACGACCGGCCAGGTTAGTTTTGTCAGCGACACTAGATTTGTTTTTGAGGCAGGAGTAAATTGTAGTGTCGTCCGCGTAGATATGTCGAACTTCGTCAATTTCATTATATATATATATATATATATATATATATATATAAACACACACAGACATATATGTCTGTATATATATATATATATATATATATATATATATATATATATATATATATATATATATATATATATATATATATGTTTGTCCTTAGGTCATTTAGTGTTACATTTAGCATCTCGATTCCAGAGTTTTGTAGACATTTCCTACAGCAATCACTATGTCTACTAGTCAGGGGATATTAGCACTGAGCAAAAATAATATATACTTTAAAATGTAGAATTTCTGAAGATTCACATTTCGATTTAATATACGTACGTTTTCAGATGACGTTAGACATTTTCTTTCCTTTTACCTTTTATTCCACCACCCCTACCAACTACTAAAGCTGCTACTTATATTTGCTATTATCTTTAAAGTATGACAATTTTA
>CAHIKZ030001480.1:1287500-1472500 GCA_903632075.3 Acanthosepion pharaonis
TTTTATTTTGCTTCACAACAATGATAGCTAATCATATTTAAATCCTGAATATACACCAGATAAGCAGAAATATTTTTCTTTCCAGGATAAAATTTACATCTAGCACTGACTGAATCAACCCAGATTCTGATAAAAGCCACGCGATTGTTGCTATTTTTTTTAAAAAAAACCTGCCAAAGAAAAGTAAACATTCAAGTGTGAAAAAGAAATCAAAGCACGTTACAATTTCGCTTCTGTTATTGTTTTTTTGTTTTTTATTTTTGTATTCATTTTCAAGTCACGGAAATGCGAATAACATTTTAAGTGTTACTTCAAAGCCGAAGCGCTTCGTCCTGAAAGTTTGTTTAATTTTATTTCGTATAAATAAAAAAAAAACGATTTGTTCTTATTTGCAATTTTCTATTACAAAGATTTGCCCACATTTATTTCAAAATATAATTATCAATATATAATGAATATATATATATATATATATATATATATATATATATATATATATATATATATATGTGTGTGTGTGTGTATTTCAGTATACATATATATGTATATGTGTATATTTCAATATATATTTATAAGATTTATATATATATATAAATATATATATAAAATTTTATATATATAATTTTTTATATATATAATTTATATATATATATTTTTTCTTTCAAATAATACATGTTACCAAATATATATATATATATATATATATATATATATATATATATATATATATATATATATATATTTATATACATACATACATACAATTACAAGGTTGATAACGATGGAATACATTTCCGATAACCAAAAATACTATTCTGAAAAGAGTTCTCAATACTGAGTGGAAATAATATTTATTCAAGATTATAACATATGCATGTTATAACATCACAACAAAATTGCAATTTTGTTACAACACTTCTGGTGTCTTATCAAAAAATGGTGTCGATTGCAAATTAAATAATTTACATTTACTCTTTATTTTCTAATCTAAAGCTATAGATTTTTGCAAACAACACTATCACCTGACGAGACACCACCAGTGTTGAAACAAAATGACAATTTTTGTAGTGATGTTTTAACATACATATATTATAATCTTGAATAAATATTATATATATATATATATATATATATATATATATATATATATATATATTCTGTCTACAATTTTTGTTATTAAATCTTTTAAAATTTCGATTAAGTTAATATGAATTTTGGTAGAACCGATAACACAGAACAACTTATTCATAAATTTTGAAGATTTAATTAAAAAATGATAAACATGTTGTCCATATTATTTAACAAAAACATTTTTGAGAGAGTTCTTGCTGCCTAAATACAGGATATATATATATATATATATATATATATATATATATATATATATATAATATAATTTTAACGCATACTATATTTATTGGTTAGAATGTTCAATATTAGTGATAGAGCGTGTATAAACATAAAAGGTTCATTGAAGTCAATACCCCGAGACGATAGTAAGTTTTTCATAATAAACGCAATCGTCCTGATAATATATATATATATATATATATATATATATATATATATATATATATATATATATATATAGTTTTTTATTCGAAATATATATATATATATATATATATATAAATATATATATTATAATATATATTATATTAGATTATATTAAAACGTTTTATTACGTTTTTTTTAAAACGTATTTATCTATTTATCTATTTTATAATAATATATATATATATATAAATATATATATATATATATATATATATATATATATATATATATATATATATATATATATATATATATATACATACTAGCACATGCACATACACACATATATTAGTATATGTTTTGTGCATATGTGCGTACGTGCTAGGGGTGTATGTAGCTAACTGAATTTTTTTCACAATATGTTTCGGTTTTAAATAAACCACGAAGAGATGGCAAATAAAGAACTAAAATGAAATATTGTAGTGATGTGACGTAAATATACAAACTTATATATATTTTATATATATATATATATATATATATATATATATATATATATATATATATATATGTTATACTATGAATATACATTATTTCCTCATAGTTTTGTTTCCACTCTGCGGATTCATGCACTAATCAATCTTCAGATACTGACTTAAAACTGACCGTCGTAAAATTTATTACCTTAAATTTTACAACGATCAGATTTTTGCGTGCATGTAACTCAGAGAATGTAACCAAAAAAGCGAGGGAAAAATGTACATTTATTATTAATAGTATAAATTTTTTGCTACGTTATTTTGCACCGGGCACATTTAGTACAATCAAGTATGTTACTAATATTTGGCACTTATCTTTTTATAATGGCCACTTCTTCTAACATTCGGAGAGAATTCATTTGTTAGAATAAAAATGGGAAGTTGGCTATTCGTCCTTCAAATAAATTTTTGTAATAGTGATGATTTCGAAAGACTTCAGTCATCCTCAAGAATTAACGTCCATTTGGTTAGGCTTATTCGATAACTTTGAAGCCGAAAATTTAAAATGAGATAATTCCTATTCAGGAATGTGTTCAATCCATCAAGTATAATAATTTAAAAAAAACTGCAGACATTGTATTTTCAGTGCCTATAAGAACACATATTTGGATGAACACCTCCTGCGGAAATACCTGCTATACATACATATATATATATATATATATATATGGTCAAATATTTGGGGATGAATATTGGTAGTTTTACGTGTTGAAATAAAAGCATATATGTGCATATGCGATTATCTAATTAAATGTACATAATTCATATGCATATATATTTATGCATAAATATGCTATAGAAATATATATGAATAATCCTGGGGATATTTATGGATATATATATATATATATATATATATATATATATATATATATATATATATATATATTCTCTTTCCTCTAGGTATATAAAGTCTAATATGTGTTCGTATGTATGGAATAATCGGTCATACTGAAACCCAATAATGCAATTGTATACACAATTCACTAAATACATTTTCTATTCAATATATTACTGATTAATCAATCTCTCTCTCTCTCTATATATATATATATATATATGATAGGAAAACGAACAATAAAAACAGACTTAAGATTAAGATATATTTAATTACATATATGCTATTCATAATGAATATATATTATTAAGATTATTAATATCTGTTTTTATTTGTTCGTTTCCTTATCATTTTATCGCAGTCCCTATTCATAATCTAGGAATATATATATATATATATGTATTAAATAAAAAGAAAGAACAGTAATAAAATCGTTTCTTATAGATATTTTATTTTTGTTCGTAAATTTACAGAAATTAATATTTAAATTAATTTATTAAAACAGGAATACAATAAATACATTACATATGTACACAATATATATTATATTTTTATTTATGTATATATAAATATAAATATATGCATGATATATATGTGTGCGTAGGTGGTGGGCTCATATATAGTATTTTAATTATGATTTAGGTACCCAATGAGGATCGAAGGTGCGTAAACTCAGCTGTAGGGTTCATGAAAACGTGTATCTTCAAACTGGGGTTCGTGATTTTTCCAACTATAGATCACTGGGGTTTTTCTTTCTTGTATCTTTGAATGGGGTTCGTGATTTCTGTATCTTGTGACTGGGGTTCGTGATTTATGTATCTAGTGAATGGAATTCATTGAAAATTTCTCATCCCACGTGTTCGTGTATTGCTTGTTATCTCGTTAAATGGGATTCGTGATTATTGCTATAAAATGAATGTGGACATTGATTGCTCAAATCTCGTCAAACACTGTTTCGTGATAAAACGTAATCCCGTGAATATTTATATTTACATACGCTCTATCCCTGATTTCGTGACTTTAAGCCATATATCTCGTCATATTAGTTTCGTGATTATTTGTATATATTCATATATATATATATATATATATTGCTTATATATCTATATATATATTATATATATTTGTAAATCGTGATTGTGCCAGGTAAACCTTTCTAGGTATCTCCTATGTCGTCCCTGCGGATGTCGTCATGGGAAATTTGTATCTGATAATATATATATATATATTCGTGATAATATTATAAATTAATGGGATTTGAAATTTATTTTTTCTCGTGAATGGGATTAACCATGTTTCAAGTCCCTAAAGTACGTGATTGCTTTTTTTGATTGGGGTTCGTGATTTAGTTCATTTCATCTCTCGGGGTTCAAAATTCCTTCTATTGGATGAAATGGGATTTCTTTAATTCGATGCTAAAAGCGGGGATTTTGAAACATGGTTAGAACTTCGAAAAGAATTTAAATAATTGTAAATATTAACAGTCAAATATTTTGCCCTCACCAAAATATAGTTTTAATTCAATTAATTTATAACGAATAGCTTTCTTTTTAGAATCTGGTAATATTGTATATATATATATATATATATATATATATATATACAAAAAGAATGAAACTGTAATAAGACTTTATCAAAAGAAAACTTCCCCTGGATATTGTTTATTGTTTTCTTTTTTTTTTTGAATTTTTAGGTCTGATGAATTGGATCTTCTTTACGATTCCAATTTTTTTTTTTACTTACCGGAATATTAGTGTTTAAGCCTTTTTAGTTTAGGCTTTATAATTTAAGCGCAATGGAGGTTGGCAGTAATGGATTCTATCATTTTGGAATTGAATTGAAAAAATATATATGTAAGTTGTATAACAGTTTATTCTATATATATTTATATATTTTGCATATGTATGTATATTGTTCAAAAATTTAAATATATCAATCTTATTCTCGTGTCTTCTATATATATATATTTATTATTTCTTATATAAGATAAGATTTTCAATTCTGAAGACGTAGGAATTTAGTGATTTTCCACCTCCCTCTATATATATATATATATATATATATTTATATTTCATTCCCCAGACCAGTGTTCTGTGATCCACGTCCTTTTAAAGGACCTGATAAATAAATTATTGTAATGGTACCTTAAAGTTGTCTCTTTTTTTTATTTTAAATATATATATATATATATATATATATATATATATATATATATGTGTGTGTGTGTGTGATGTTAATGTTTCTCCTTTGTCTGTGTGCATGTGTGTTTTCCTGTTCTTTTTGTGTATTCTGTGTCCCTGTGTAATCATGTGTGTGTCTTGGTCCGTGTAATTTGTGTTGAAAAATGATTTGTGTGACATCACGAATTCGTATTAAAAAATTTCATTGTGAATTTTTCTGTTAGGATTTTTTATGAATTCACTTTCCATATAGGGGTGTCTATTTTAAAAAATTATTAAAAAACCCTTTTTTTTGTGTTTAAATTTGGACTCAATATTTTCCCTGACCCAGTAGATAAAAGCCTTGGTTAATCATATCTAGTTAACTAGTTGTCAAAATGATTAAAATGAAAACATGCTTCTTATTTTTTATGTGCAATACTTTCAGATGAACATTTGGTTCTCTATCAACCTCCTAAACTTAGTTTTTCAATGTCTAGCTTGTTCATTAAAGTCAAATTCCTTCCTAACAAACAAAAACAGTTATTAAATTAAATTAAAAAAAAATTTTTCCCTGTCGATTTATAGTTAAAAAATTTAGGTGAACATAAATGACGATTTTTCATTATTATTTTACTACCTTATTCACGAAACTATTAAATAAAGTATCTTTAAAAACAGGAATTAATTTATATTTATGGGCATTTTATCGTGTTAAGACGTTCACATTCTGACCAAAATCGATTTGTCAGGAAGGATGTCTAGTTGATTTTACCGGACTGGAGTGGTTCGATCCAATTTTTATGCGGCACCTTTGAAAGTGCCTGAAAACCAATTGTTAGGAGTGAAACAGGGTAGACGGAACCAGAGGGGCCGTTACGGATCTGTGTTTCAAGCAAGTCACAGGTCATCGTGGCCGAGAAATTGAGCGGACTGCTTTTATTCAAACTGTTGATCACTAGTTTCCCAGAAACTGTAACAAAGGTCTCCTCTCAGCATAGTTATTCTGTATAAACCGCAGGTGAGTGTTGAATTTCCAAATTTTTTTCACAGCAAGCGTCGTTTCCAACAAGGGATTATACACTTCCCGCCCTGTTACTTTGTGGGTTTATTCGAATACGAGTGGCCATAAATAATATATAAAATGTATATTTATCTATTATCCGACATTATTTCTCATTATTGCGTACTATATATTTGGTGAAGACGCTGGGTTACGTAGACTGATCTGTTTTTAAACTGCGTATTTTGATCTAATGGACCTGTTTTTTCGAACACATTACTTTATTAAGGTTTAGGTGTATTAAATACTCTCGAAAGAATCCAGGCGGCTAGACGAAAATATACGATAAAAAAAAACAAAAAAAAACGAAGAAATTTACTCCAGCACGTGTACCGACTAAATAGAACGTATATGTCACTTAGCGTCCTCCATACTTTCCATAGTTTTTTTACCCACTAAGATTTTAGAATATTTTACATTTTAAAAGGTTTTAATTCTCTAATTCAAAATTTAGATTATTTAACGATTTTATTCTTTTTCGTTACTTCATGAAATACTCTTTTCCGAATACTATATATATATATATATATATATATATATATATATATATATATCTTAAAATATTCTTAGAAGGTAAAATCCATTTATGGTTTAATATCCGGGATTAGCTGTGGAAAAAAAAATCGGTCAACAAATGATTTTAGCGGAAAATGTCTGTGACATATTTCAATTGTAGGCCTATGTGAGGAAATTCTTCATCTATATGCAACATTTTCTGATTATTGTGGTTAGTCTAAATGATTGTTCAACGATGTAGTTTCGATTGGCTAGATCTGTAATCTATTTCAAACCGACCTAGGGTCTATTAATGGAAAAAATAATTGATCCTATTTAGTTCTTGGATTTTTTAATTTGTTTGTTAAGGTTTTTAATTTGTTATAATTTTATTGTTGGTTGTTGCTATTACGTTTACTTGTGTTTATGCGTGCGTTCGTGGTTTGTTAATTAATTTATTATTTACTTAATTTATTTACTTATTTATTTTACTTATTTTTGTTTATTTATTTTATTTTATTTTTTATTCGCTTTTTATTTGATCGATTTTAATTTTCGATTTTTAATTAATGTAGTTAAAAAATTATTTTCTTGTAAACATTTTGAGCTGAGTTCTGATCATTTATTTAGTAGTTTGTTTTGGTCAGACAAGGTATTATAGCAATGCACCATCAGGTATGTCCATTTACTAGTTTTGGGACTGATTGTCATAATATGATGTTGTTTTATTCAAACTGTTATAATATTAATAAATTTTTTTTCTCCCAAATATGTTTAGAAACATTGTGCTGTTCGTATAGCAAAAATTTGTAAAGGATGTTTTTCATGTTAGATCATTGACCATGGTCCTTCAGTTACTCATATGAATATTTTAACGTGATGTTTAAATGATTTTTCTATTCTATCCTCTATTTATTATACGGGCCGCATTGTTCTATATTTTGGGATACTATTAATCACTGTATGGGAAACTTGATATCTGACAAAAAAAACCTCGTAGATTAATATTTGGATAATGTTCAATGGCGTGTTGTGTGTGTCTCGAATATTTTCCTTCTGAGTATATAGTTTTATCTACAATATGAATAAATATCTCTCCTAAATTCGAATATCACGAAAGTGACAATTTTGTTCGTTGACATTAGAAAACTTTCATTTTAATAAATTCATTTGTTTTTGTTTCAAAAGGATGTAATATTGAACGAAACGCGTTCAAATATACAGTGGAATTCAATTGAAATTTCCATATTATTTTACCTTTATCGAAATCTTTTTCTACATTTATCTCTAAAAAAGTTTAATATAAATTTATCTGTCTATATATATATATATATATATATATATATATATATATATATATGTGTATGTATGTATGTATGCTGTATCTTCTTTATGCAAATTTCATTGAAAACGACAGACAAGGTGCTTTTATTTAGTTTTTTATACAATTTCTCATGCGATCTAATATTTTTTTTCCGGATGATAAATTATATAAAAACTGTCTGAATGTTCTTTTTATTCGAGTGCTTTCGGCTATACATTTAGCCATTTAAAAGGATTAAATATTTTAACTGTTAAAATAAGAAATAGTTTGTTGTATGTATGTTTTATAAAAAATGTTTTCCATTTTTTTTTTTCAAAACACGGTCAAGATATTATGTCCATGTTCAAAGTTAATATTATTAAGTGTTGGTTTGTTTGTTTTTATTAATAAGGCTTCCATTATTTTTAGCCTTTTTTTGCATGTAGATGATGCTATTATATTAGTGTTGTCAACAAGTATGTTATGAAAAGTGTCCGGTAGGTCTGCATGAATATTTAAATGAGATCTAATTGAGCTATTGTCAGAACAGAAAGGTGTAGAGTGAGTCTTCGTGTCAAACATAAAAAAAACTAAATCAAACTAAACATTAAAAAAACTAAATAAAAGCACCTTGTCTGTCATTTTCAATGAAATGTGCATGAAAGAAGGATTGCTGCCTAGATACAAATAATATATATATATATATATATATATATATATATATATGTGTGTGTGTGTGTGTGTGTGTCTTTGTGTGTGAGTGTGCGTGTGTGTGTGTCTGTAATTAGATATTTCACAATTTCAATACAATGCCTCTCGCTGAAATGACAAAACTGGTGAACAACTATTTCAGCAAGTTTTTGTGTCGAATATTCGCTTGCACATTTAGAGTCGCAGAAATTGGGATTCGCTCACGTGTTAAATGTTATCCCGTGGCTTTTGATTTATTTGTTTTTTACGGATTATCAACCTTTTGCTGGTTATCTAAATCCAGAAAAATATTTTCAGCTGGTGAGATTTTCTTTTAGCGGGATTGTGGGTTGAAGAATAATGATCCACTGATATAAGTCCTACTAATAAATCCATAGCTTGAGGGAGAAGAAGTGGGATTCATAGCGTTCCCAAATCTTTTGAGTGAAATTAAAGAAATAGAAATGTACGGCATTTGTCGAAGTTCGGACTATCAGTAGCCATCGTGACACAAGGTTTTAAGCGTACTCGTCTTGTTCAAATATTTATCCTATTATATCACACGCTCTCTCCCTGAAACTGTAACTAAAGTCTGCTCAACAGTATAAACCACAGGTGAACTCAATGGGTTGTGCAAGAGTATTGGTTGCCTCATTTGTTTTTTTGACGGACTGTCACACCTTTGCTGGTTATTAAAAGTCAGTAAATATTTTTAGATTTGCTTTGGTTTGTTTTGTTTTACGGCATATCCAACTCAATCGGTAGGGCACCTCAAGGCGGTGCAATTGTTAACAAGTTTGTTTCGCTAGATCAATTACCACTGAGTAGTGAGCTCGATCCTCACTGGGTGCCCCCACTACTTTCGACCTTATGCCACATCTACGCTACGCTTGGAAAATTGCTATATTAGGTCACCTCAAGGCGGTGTAATTGTTAGGAAGTTTGTCGCGCTAGATCAATTACCACTGAGTAGTGAGTTCGATCCTCCCTGGGTGCCCCATACTTTCGGCCTTGTGCCACATCTAAACTATGCTTAGAAAATCACTAGAGCACCTCGTCGTGATGTAATGGTTAGAAAACTTGTCTCGCTAGAACAATTACGACTGAATAATGAGTTCGATCCTCACTGGGTGCCCCATACTTTCGGCCTTGTGCCACATCTGAGCCACGCTTAGAAAATCACTATCCAACTCAATCGGTTGTTTAATACCGGCAAGTATTATGACCATAAGTATAATTATTACCGGCTGGTAATAATTTTATCCAAAAATGTATTGCCAATATTAAAATCTATTTTTACACTTTCATAATTTTGACCCCAGTCTGGGATCAGAACAAGTGCTACCACCCCGGGTCAGGATGGACCTGGGAAGAATAGCAATTAAGAAGTGGTTCCACGCTCTTCAAATTCTTTTGATCAGAGGCCTTGCTGCTGGATGTAGTTTATCGTCATACCCAGGACGTCTCAATGGCGGCGGTGGTGGTGGGGGTCTTATCTCACTGCAGAGGTGCATTCGGCATATACTGCAATCCCAGCCGACAGGACTAGACATATTTTTAGATTGTAAAAGTTATGATTTACTGATACACGTCCTCCTAACTGACCAAGAATTGGGGGAGGAGAAAATGGATTCATGCCTTTCCCAAGGGTATATGCGCGTTAGTCAATATAGAGAATATGACAGCTATTGGAAATTCCAATTCCGAGCAGTTATCAATTACACCACTCGGATATCCAGTCTTACAGCACCTGATATTCCAGTGCGGTCACCCGTCTAGTTATTGACCAGGCTCGACATTGCTTAACTTCAGTGATTTTGTGAGAACCGGTGTTTCAACATCAGCCTGGAATCACTCATATGCCAAAAAAAAAAAAAAAAAAATCCTGAAATATTTTTGCTTAACTATTTTTTCTATGCATTTGTTTTTTTGGGTTTTTTTTTTTAAAGAAACGCTATTTTAAATCGTTTTAAATTGACTTAGAATTTTAAGTACCTACAATGTTTCGTTGCGAAGTCATAAACTAATAGTTTCCTATTTTTATATCAGCAATTTTCAAGAATGACAACATTGCTTTTATTTTCTTTTAAAGTAATTTTCGTTTATTCTTAACTTGAATAATTCTTTTTGTTTTTCCTTTTTAGTTGATACGTATCTTATTCGTCAATATTTAGTCTAGAAAAGATTCCAGTTTCAGAAAACAGTTTCATTCTGCAAATGAAGCAACAAAGTCGATATACACACTATCAATTTATAATTTATTCGTTTTGTCTTGAAATATACAGCATTTAAATCTCCGTTAGTACAGGGCGGTGTTTGGACAGGCCACAAAATATTTTTTTTCCTTAATATTTAGTAGATTGCAAGCTAAATTTTCATGGTTATTTTTTGTCTTTCTTTTTTACTGCTAGTTTAAGTATTACAAGGCGCAAGGGCCACACAAGTTAGGAGGTTACTGAGCGAAATGGTTGTCAAGAAACAGAAATAAAGAAATTAACATTATGAGCCCCGTGTAAAATACTCTTCGGTTGACACTGGATTTGAAGAAACCAAGATTGCAGTTTTCAAGAAAGCATCTTCTCAGGAGTTTGTTTCCCAAAGTAACAGTTCTGGGGAAGAGGTTTTCTGAGTGGAAAATTATCCTTAGAGGAGGAAGATGAAAACAATGGGGAGGATTTGCCGCCATAAAAATGACATGACGGGTCCTAGCCGCAAAGGTCTAAACTAGTCTAAACTGAAGGAACTAAAGAATCTAACTCGTTCGAATATCTGCCATAGTTACAGTGACCTAGTAGCGAGAGGGTAGTAACGTTTTATTTGTGTGGAAAGGTTTATAGGGTGTAGAATAATTCATCACCCAAAAGGCCGCGTAATTGCTTTTGAACTTTGTCAAGGCCTGAAAGGCGAGGGCTGGACAACACCAGCCCAGACATAACAGCAATCCTCCAATTCTTTGTCTGATATACACTACAGTTCAAAATTTTGAAGATAGCCCCAGAATTAGCATGAGATAAACTTGATAGAAGAGTAAAAAAATAAAAAAGAGCTCTTAGAATCATTGAAAAAAATGTAATCCATTATCAAAATTATATTTTGAGAAACTTTTGCAACGAATGCCAATAATTTGTACTGCAGGTAACCAAGGCGAAAGAAGAATATTTTGCCAGGAGCACAATTTAATCATAAAATGCTTTTTTTTTCTTTTTGTCATAATAAAATTACTAATAAAAAAATCATGTCTTATTTTTTCTGAACCATCTACAGGAATCCCTCGATTAGTGTAACTAATTTGTACATCGGTGAATATAAAAAAAAATCAATTTTCAATTACTATGGTTAAAATGAAGAATGTTTTACCACACGAATCGTGCATTACGGATGATAATTAATCGAACTTTTGGTATATAAAATTTCAGCGCACTAATCGAAAACGGATTAATCGAATACGCATTAATCGAGGGTTGTCTGTATATTACTTTCTAAAAGCACAAAACAAGTACTTTTGGGGCCAAAAAAAAAAAAGCCTGGCTGCCTCAAACTTTTGAAGTGTAGTGTATATATATATATATATATATATATATATATATATATATATATATATAACAGAATTTGAGTGTTTTAGACAAGTCATTACAGTAATTCATCGAGCCTAGAAAAATCCTCAACAGTATGCAGAAAGCACTGACAGCCGCTTTGTCGCATCCATTACTGACATTCGATACAAAGCAAAACGTTATACCAACTGTACCACTGGGCTTTGATGATGATGAATATAATATATATATATATATATATATATATATATATATATATATATATATATATATATATATATATATATATATATATATATAGAAATAGGAGAAAGTTGTTTAGTGGTAAAGATAATGGTAGTCGTTGCCATTTCCCTACAAGGAAACATTTGACATTCATTGACCAATTACTGCTTTTGTTTGAAGTTTATAAATTTTTTTTTAAATAATTTTCAGGAAAACATGTTTTCTAAATGCATATATATATTTATGTATATGTATTCATCAATTGTACTATGTAGTGTATATATATATATATATATATATATATATATATATATATATATATATATATATATATATTGCTCAAAGAATTAGTATGGGATGAACTTGAGAGAAAAGTAAAAAAAAAAATGAAAAAGGTCTTAGAGTCATTAAAAAAGAATGCAATCATTTAGTAAATTTATATTTTGACAAACCTTTGCAACGAATTTGTAATGCGGTTATCAAGGTTAAAGGAGGATATTTTGACGAGAGCACAATTTAATCATAAATACCTTTTTTTTTTCTTTTTGTCATAATAAAAAAAGAATGAAATCAATTCTCAATAATTATGCTTTGAGAAACTTTTGCAACGAATGCTAAGAATTAGTGCTGCAGTCATCAACATTTGTCGACCGTAGTCGGGATCATTTAGCCAATGCGAATGATCCTTTCTTTAACTGGACTGTATGTGCTACACCAGGGCTTAATATAGTTTTGAATTCAGAGTTAAATTCTCTTAGGCCAGTTGCAACCCAAGGCTATAGAACCCAGACTATTCTGCTTCTCCCCACATATCTGGGAGAAGAAGAGGATTCACACCTTTCCCAAAGGCAATAGTACGTAATGTATCTGACTAGGTATTATCAATATGCGCATTCTCTAAGCTAGTGTGTTTGTTGTGGCGCAAAATACATTCTATATCTTGAGTGTCATATAAAATATTTCCCACTCAACATATGCTCGTTTTAATAAGAGTTTGACGCTTATATCTTCTGTGTTATACACGGAAAGACATCATCCCTATCCTCCGACTGTAGACGGGATTATCGTGCCAATGGGGACATTCCTTTCTTTAGCTGTATAGTATGTGCTACGGCAGAGCTACAACAGCTTTTGAATTCAGGGTTATTTTCTCCTAGACTAGTTGCCAGTCGAGACTATTTACCCATAGCTGGGGAGAAGATAGAACCCAGTCTGACCTGCTACTTACCCATAAAGAGGATTTATGCTTTTCCAAGAGTAAGTGAATGTAATGAATCCGACTGAATTCGAACTCGGCTCTCCGATTCATCAATCCAAGCTGCTATCCATTAATCTACGTTGCCGCCATGTTCTGCATTATTCACTCCAGGTCAGGGTGAGAACAACAGCAATCAAGAGCTGGTTCCACGCACCTCAAAACCTGATCAGACGCTTTGCGGCCGGATGTAGTTTATCGCCATGACCAGGACAAATCTTTATAAGGTGTATTATCATTATAAGGTTATAGCCTACAGGTTTGTGGTTAAATTAGATTATGGGACACTTCAACTTTGCAAATAAAGCGTTGGGCGATTTTTGATCACTTTTTTAAAGTCTCTCTTATATACTAATAAATGGGGTAATATAAAATAAGAAGCCTACATATATTGATGCCCAGCTTTTTTTTCTTTGTATTTTTTTGTCATATTTTCCTTAAACATCATTAATTTACAGATCTGTGAATACAGAGATTTTTTTTTATTATAGGCTTTAAATCTTGTCGATTTTTCAAGCCCAGAAATACATAAAGTCCCATAGTTGTTAGCAAATGTCTTACATTTTTACAAACGCGAGAATAGAATCTTGATAAAAGCTCGGTAATTAACTCTCCCCGTTCCCATCTGGTCGGCTTCCTCTACCAGCCACCCAGGTTTCCTATTATATTCTGGTCAAAAGGATGTTTGGATTTGGGATGTACGGGGTAGGAGAACTTGTCATCGCCTATTTTCCCGTGATTGCTTTTCCTTATGCGTCCATTGTATTTGGACCATGTTTTACACCTCGCTCCTTCGGTAGCGTCTCGCATCGTTGCTCGCTATCGCAATGCGCATGAGCAGAAGGCATTTTTGAAAATGGACACTGTCCAGAACATAATTATTAGTTAGCGACGAAAAGATCATTTTCTTGTTTACTTACCTGTGAATATATAAAATATCACGCCTTTCCCCACAAAAAGCATTATAATCAGCCGAAATTCAAAGTCAGTTCCTTGATTCCGATATATCTATTTCTCTTTATCTCTCTTCTTTAATATATATATATATATATATATATATATATATATATATATATATAGATAGATAGATAGATAGATAGATAGATATAGATAATATTAGTGGTAAATATACATACATGAAAATATATAAATATATATACATATACATACACACACATACATATATATTTGTATAAAAAATTCCAAGAGGATAGAATCCAAGTAGAACTCAATGTCCAGGACAGAGTAAGGATTAAAAAGGCTTAAATATTATTTTTGGAAACATATTTATTCCATTGAATTTAGTATGATTCATTTATCAGACCCACAAATTCAATTGAATTTGTAGGTCTGACGAATTGATCGTATTTATGATTCCAATGGAATAAATTATGACCATGGAATATTAGTATTTAAGCCTTTTTATTATATATATATATATATATATATAGAGAGAGAGAGAGAGAGGGGGAGAGAGAGAGAGACACAGAGAGAGAGAGAGGGAGAGAGAGGGCGAGAGAGAGGGAGAGAGACAGAGGGAGAGGGAGAGAGACAGAGGGAGAGAGAGAGGGAGAGGGAGAGAGAGAGAGGAATATAGTTTTAATGTTTGCTAGAGGAGGCACGGTGGAGTAATGGATAGTGTCTCGAATTGAGGAATCGGAGAGTCGATTTCGAATTCCTTACATGTGAATACCCCTGGGAAAGGTAGGGATCCTCTTCTTATCCCCGCAGCTGTGGGTAAATAGCAGGACAGACCGGATTCTATAGCCTTGGATGGCAACTGGTCTAAAGCAGAAAGAAATGGCAATATACTGCGGGAAAAAACGGCCTCGTCCGTCATGTATCGAAAGATACATAAGCGCCTAAGCGTGTATCACGCATGGCAATCACGGATATTTATGGGATAAAGTGCTCAATATCAGTGATGCAAACGTAAAAGTGAACATTGAAATCAACACTCAAAGGCGACAGACGCAGTCATCAGGACATATATATATATAGAGAGAGAGAGAGGGTGCATCAAAAATACTTTTACAAAATTTAGTTACGGGTTCCTCAAACTAAAACAAGGAAAAAAGTCCATATAAACATATATCCGCAAATCATTCATTTTTGAGTTATTAAGTTTAAAGTAAGTTTACGGTAGATGGGGCTTTATTGCCACGTAGACTAGGTTACATTTGTTATTCGTGTACTTTTTTGGCTAGCCTGTTTTCAACCTTTACCGTGTGCACTAGTGAGTTAACGGAAAAGTCTTCCGTTTAACGTTTCAGGATATTCATAGCGTGGTCAGGCGGATATGAATTTTACATACAGCCACGTGAATGGTAATGGACGCGAGGCTGCACGGCTGATATAGTTTGTAAAGTATTTTTGATACACCCTGTATATATGTTTGAATCATTCTCAGATAGAGTGTATCTGTAAAAGAAAAAGCGAATAAAAAGAGACAAGAGGAAAAACTATACTTAACCTACGGTTTTTGTCTTCAGATAATGTTCTTCCGAGGCAGACTAAGAATAGTTTATCCTCTTGTTTCTTTATATATATTTTATATATATATATATATATATATATATATATATATATATATATATATATATATACTTTATAAATTCAATCTTTGGCAAAAGTGATATTTGACAAAAAGAACGGCTGAATTTAAAGAATGATCAATACAATTAAAAAAAAAAAAACGAAATGTCGGGCAAATTAAAACCCCTGATATCTACTAGTTACATTAGGCAGTAAGTCTTATTGTCTGGTGAAACAATTTTAGTAGAAACCGTGGTAGTATAAAGGTCAGTTGTTTAAAATATTATATATATATATATATATATATATATATATATATATATATATATATATATATATATATATGGTCCTGCACGACGCCTTCACCACTATAATCAAATCTCATGTGCTGGTGTCGGGCTGTCAGTTTCTGAAACTGATCTGTTTGACCCTCATACGTCGAACCCGACGGGAGAATCGATTTTTATTATATATATATATATATATATATATATATATTGCCTTTTGGTATCAAGCATCATCCCATCATCTCACAATATGGAAATTCTTAGACTCTTTTACAAGAGAAAAGGGTCTTGCAAGAAATTCATATTGTAAAAAAGTAAGAGCAGGTTGCCAAAATATCAAGTGTACCAATAAATACTGCAGTGTAAATAGAAAACTTAAAAAAATTAGTGGCATTCTTTAACAAGTACTCTTCAATAGTTGACTATTTGCATGCATTATCATATGACTTAAACTTATAGGGATTTTTTTCTTCTTACTAATTTGTTTTATTAAGAATTTTTCTATTTTGAATAATTACCATTTATGTATTTCCTCTTTTAATTTTTACATTTTTATTGCAATAAAGAATTTTTCAATTCGAATCATTATCATTTACTATAATTGTCCTTTCAATTAATTTCCATTCAAACAATTTACCATTTGAATAAATATTTTTTCGAATAATTGTTTGCGAATAATTGTTTTCGAACAATTATTTTCGAACAATGTTCACATAATCTATAAGATGAGAGCATGTTGTTAATCTCGTATTACGCTTAAATTCATAAAGACCTGATACCAAAGCTGACAATTGTCCTGTTTGCCAAAAACACAAAGAGTAATTTTTCAAAGATATCAATTGGGGTGTTCCCAAAATGGAGTGTTCACCAAATTTCTCGATCATAATCCAATAGAAAATGAAAACCTATCATTAATATATATATATATATATATATATATATATATATATATATATATATATATATGTATGTATGTATGTATGTTAAGAGTATGTAATAAATCTAAAAGTTAGAAACAACCTAACCTAGGTTTCACCTAAACGGAGCCAGCTTACCCTGAAGACCTGTTTAGGTGAAACCTAGACAGGTTGTTTGGTTCTTTCGGATTTATTTTATTTATCTCTGCTCTACTTAGTGTATTTGAGTACTTACGTTTTAGCTTTATTACTCGTTTCTTTTTTTTTTTCTTGGGAGTAAAATGCTTAAGCCACTGGACGATATGTTTCGCTCTGTTCGGATGTTTCTAGTTTTTCTTTTTTTCATTTTCTTTTCCTCATGTACCAATTTGTTTTGATATACTTATAAGTTGTGCTATCCGAGTTTTTTTTCAAACCGAGTATTAGTATTGATATATATATATATATATATATATATATATATATATATATATATATACAAATATAGGTAACTATACTCGTTTCGAAAAAACCTTTGAATTCTTGATTTGCCAATAATCAAATCAATCACGAAGGAAAAGGTTTTTAAAAAAGAAAGAGCTAGAAACATGAAAGTCTGTCGAAAAAAATCGCACAGATACAGGTTTAAAGCCCAAAGAAAACCCCCCGATACGAGTAAACAACTAACTAAAAGAGCTCAATACAACAGCCAGCTTTCCCCTGATGAACCTGGGTAGGTTTGTCTGTTTCACTAGGTTTATATATATATATATATATATATATATATATATATATATATATATATATATATATATATATATTCAGGTAAGATGAGAACAAATAGAGTACAATTCCAACGTTCGTAAAATTTACGAAAAATTAAATTTTAAATTACAACAATATCCTTTATTTTCGGATATTACAACAGAAACATGTCAAAATACGCTAACACAATTGCAGTCGTGATTCGAAACGAATCAACACATCTTATCAAGCGACTGTAAATGACTGATAAGTGATCAATTTAAGGAAATTTAAAAGCAAAATGCAACGTTATTTTACGAGAAAGAGAAGAAAAAAAGAAAGAAAAGAGATGGGGTGGTTATAGGGTTTGTGAGCTTTACTCAGGTCAACCAATCAAAATGACCTACGTTAAATTCAAAATCAGGGAAGAAGCAAAAATTAAGAAGCTGCCTTTCATAAATGACCCGCAGATTTAGAATCAAAGACAGCATCCGGACGCCAGACCCGGGCGGATGTACCTCAGACAAGGCAATAAAGCCACTAAGAAGCAAAATGTTAGTAGGTGTTAGTAGAGGGAACAATAAAAGAACAGGAATCAAGTATCAGAAGATAATGAATGACATTGTATTTAAATTTTGAAGATCAAAGTTGACTGGGAACCAAAAAGCCGGAAGAGATTTCCACAAGCGAGAAGTACGACAGAAGAAACTGTTAGCTTAGAACTTACAGTTACATCTAGTCATTTCAATCTAGCACTGCGCTTAAATTCATAAAATTTAAGTACCATAGAGCAAAGTTCATCAGAGGAATGTTTACAAGAACATTATCTCGCTAATGTACAATAGTTTTGTTTTTTTTTGTTTTTGTGAAATATAATTATTATTCTTTTTCTGGTAACGCCAGTTAATTGACGAAAGATGTCTAAGTATTTTTTTCCAAATTTTCTACTCTATTTAGGATTCTGTCGGAATTTTTCTCCCCGGAATCGATCCTCCAGATCTACAAATCAACAATTCGCCCTTGCATGGAGTATTGCTGCCATATATGGTCTGGAGCCCCTACTGTTTGCCTCGGGGTTTTTATAAGCTCCAGGGGCGGATATGCAATATAATTGGCCCTTCTCTGGCATCTCGTCTACAGTCGCTCTCTCACAGATGCGCTGTCGCCTCTCTCTGTCTTTTTTACAAATACTTTCATGGCAATCGCTCCGAGGAGCTGCATTCGCTGGTTCCCAGACTTCATGAGTTCAAGCGCCCTACGAGGCTGGCATCCCGCTCTCACACTTTCACTGTTGAAACTGTTAAATGTAGCCGTCTCTTCTACTCCAATAGCTTCATGTCTCGCACCTCTCGCCTGTGGAACTCCCTTCCCTATTCCAGTTTCCCTGAGAGCTATAATCTCCAATTATTCAAATGTAATGTCAATCGACATCTCCAGTTGCCTTGATCTATCCACTATCCTTCTCCTCATCCTTTCCGCTATCTTGCTCCAAATCTTCTGTAACCCATTGCGTCCTAGTGGCTTTTCGCCTTGCTTGGGATGAAACGCTTAAAAAAAACGTATCATTCGATTTTTCTTATTACTGTCAGTTTACCTGGTGAAGAAACGCTTCATCTTATTTCGTTTCGTTTCTTTCTTCTCGGTCTCTTTCTGTTTTTTTTATTTCTTTTGTCTTTTTTTTTTCCTTCCTCCCCCTACAAACGATTTTGTTTCCGATGCTTAAACGACGTCCAACGATTACGAACCCCGCGCGATCTATCAAGGTGTAAAGACAAACATAACAGTCTATAATTCCAAGTGGATAATTCCATTCATTTTATTATTATTATTTTTTTATTCCAGTGGAAGAGGGGTATAAATACCAAGCCTTTTTTTATTTTCAAATTAGCCTACGATCCATAGAATCTATGGACATAAACAAAGACGTCCAATTACTTTACGGTTCGTGTTGCTAAGCCTTTCGACATGGATTGTAAGCAAACGTCCCCGGGAAAGTTACAAGACTTAATGCTACACACTGAAAAAAAAAAAAAAAAAAGAAAAACGTAATTAATATTTTTAAGTAGTGTCGTTTATAATAAATACAACTTGGACAGGATTCATCAAAAATTATTTTACAAACATCAGTTTCTAAAACAAGAACAAAAGTCCATATAAACATATCCGCAAATCCTTCTTTTCTGAGTTATTAAGTTTAAAGAAGGTTTACGGTAGATGGAGCTGTGTTGCCATTAGACTAGGTTATATTTGTCATTCGTGTACATTTGTGGCTTTTCTGTCTTCAACGCTTAACGTGTGTAGTAGTGAGTTAAATGAAAAGTGTTCAGTTTAACAATGACAGGATATTCATATCGTAAGAAAGGCAGATATGATTTTTATATACGGCCGCGCGAATGGTAATGGATGCGAGGCTGCACGGCTGTATCAGATCGCGTTTTCCAGACCGAAGGCAGCCAAATCATCCAACCTTTGCTGCTGTTTAACTTTGCGTTGCTGAGACAGGATCCGTGGCACCACAAACTATGCATCGAGGAAAACCGATATCCACTCCCACGCCTGACCACGAAGAATACATTCTACAGGCAGTCAGAGATGATCCAAGTATCAGCACACGGTCATTGTTTTGGTGTGTGGAACCCGTCCCAAAATTTATAAAACGGATAAAATGAATTAAATTTCAAGAAGAAAAACTATATTTAGCCGACTCGTTTTCGTATATATATATATATATATATATATATATATATATATATATATATATATATAAAAGTGAACATAGAAGTCAACAATTAGAGGCGACAGCCTGTTTCATGCTATATGCAATCGTCAGGCCACATGTGCTGTTATTTTTCTCCCACCATTTATATATATACGGGTCACTGGTGCATTGTGGGTAGTCTATTATGGCGGTTATTTTACCGGAAGTCGCTTATTTATTTGGGTTAAATTATTTTGCTTGTTTTTATTTATTTTTATTTTTTGTTTCTTATTTTATTTATTTATTTTTAATCGGTGTTTTTTTATTAACGTAGTAAAAATTTGTTTATATCACTTATTTAATAGTCTTGTTTTGGTTTGAGAATTTAATTAAAGCTATTTGTTCGGTTTTGGGGTTGGTTGTTGTAGTTTATTCTAACTATTATTTTGGCAGGAACAGTTTTTAATTTGTGTTTTTTTGGGTTGATTATCTTTATTTGTTTTTTTCTAACGGTAACTTTATCGGGATTGGTTTGTTTATTTATTTACTTGGATGAATTTAGGTCAATTTATTTTACTTGTATATTTTCTTTTTTCGGTTTTCGATTTTTAAGTAACGTAGTATTTATTTATTTATTTTTCAATTTTATTATCTATTATTTTTCTTTTTTTTATATAACAAATATATATTCGTATATATATATATATATATATATGAAAAATGTAATCAGCTAAATATATTATATTCTTACTCTGTCCTGGACATTGAGTTCTACTTGGATTCTATCCTCTTGGGAATTTATATATATATATATATATATATATATATATATATATATATATATATGGTGTGATGGATAACTTGTCATCTGTATTATGCAGAAAAAATGCAACAGATATATTGTACTGGTGCATAATTATCAGGCGTTTTTGCAGGCGAATTATTTGTTAATAAAAATTGCTCTTTTGTTTACTTTTTTTTAATAAAAATATTATCTTATTTTCAGGTTATACAAATGTATGCCGATAGACATACGCTCCGGAATAATCATTTAAGAATGTTATTATTGAATTGCTATGTTTCTTTTTTTCATAATAAATATTGTTAAAAACGCCTGATAATTATGCACCAAACCAATATTTACCCAAATTACACAAAACTACCTTCAAATGCTAAAGTGTAAATCGCCACTGGCTTCAACAACAGCCTCCAGACGACTTCGGAATCTTCTGCGACTCTTCTGGGCGGTCTCCTTGTTTAACTTGGTGAATGCTGCCATAATCCTTGCTTTCAGTTCATCTTACGTTTTACAAGGCGTTTTGTTGGTCTCTCGTTCAACTGCGGACCACACATAATAATCAAGAGGGTTGCAGTCTGGGGAGTTAGGTGGCCAGATGTGACGTGGTTACAGAAATTGACTGACAGTCATAACGAGGGTCTCCTGTTTGGGTGACACGGTGCAGGGTCCTATTGCTAGAAATAATGTCTTCCAGCAGCCACCCTCTTGACCCAGGGCAGCACTACCTCTTCAAAGTACTTAATGCAGGACTCCGTGTTGAGTCTGAGGCCCTGTGGGAAGACGAATGGAAGCATAACGTCGTCATCACTAGTTATTACTCCAATACCTTCGTAATCACCATTAGACGCATCAAACTCTTTTCGAATCCCCTGCACTGTCCTCAGATTGAAGCACAAACACTCTGAAATGTTAAGTATTAGAGCTTCCGGTGCGAATGCCAAGCAGTACAGCATGCCGTTTCAAGTTACTGGCGGTCTTACATGGTGGTCTTTTTTTCCTTTGTTTTGTTTTTTCAAAGACTGTGCTCAACTGACCATACTATATGTACGCACGAAATTAAAAATAAAAAATGGCGACAATTTATCCATCGCACTCTTTGTGTGTATGTATATATGTGTGTGTGTTTTGTGTGCGTGTGTGTACACAGAGTATATATATATATATATATATATATATATATATATATAGAGAGAGAGAGAGAGAGGGGGGAGAGAGGGAGAGAGAGGGAGATAGATAGATAGATGGATGTCAAGACAAAAGAAATACTTATCTTAGCTCACGCATTTCGTCCTCTGATAGACTTTATGAAAAGTAAATGTAAGGATTTTATTTTACAACAACTATTTATAAAGAAGAGTACAAATGTCGTCAGCTTTGCAACATTTTAAAATTTACAAACGCTCATAAATATCTCATATACTTGTGCATAAGACGACTTCATATATAATGAGCCCCCTGAATTCTTGTGCATGAATTTTAACACCTACAGAAAAATTGCCTGTGTATAGTGGTCAGCAAAAGTGCACGCCTTTTAAGCTCTTCAAAAAAAAAATACCTATGTATAATACGACCTCCTATATTTTGCGTCCGAAATCCAATCATAAAACCTCGCATACTAAACAATATACGGTATGCATCTGGTTAACTGAAAAGTCAAGGTAAATTATGAAGGTTACTAAGTGACGTATTTCATAGCTAATAAACAAAAGTAGGTAATTTTTTAAAACATTTTTTGTAATGTAATTAATATTCATATTATTTTAGTTTGAAATTTATTTATGTATTATATATTTTAAATACTAGAAAATGTATTATATATTTTAAATAGTAGAAAATTATGATTTTAACCGCTTTCTTTTAATTATTTTAACACTAGCAGGAGAACCCGGCGTTGCCCGGGGATATAACAGTAAGAGATAGATCAAGTATCGACCATCATAAAGACTGAAAAATAAAATTGACAAAGATTATTGTTTAAGGTTGACAGACACGCATGTCTTAATTAGTTTTAGTTTTAGTTTTTTTTTTATTTTTTTACGAATTGGTCAAACTCAAACAAAAACATTGTTTTCAATCATTATGAGTCTAACGATTAAATAGAATTTTATTATAAAAAATTGTCTTGGAAATGGAATTTTTAAAGCATTCTGAATGTAAAAATAAAGAAAAAGTGTGCAAGACAATAAAGAAACACTACCTGCCAAAAAAAGTGAAGTTTTGTTGAAATCGGTTGAAAAATGTAGGAAATCTGATCCCATATATAAACGAACATACACACACACAATCAACCTTGGTTTTATAATAAGTATAACTTGATAACTTGATATTAATAAGTATAACTCGATATCAGTTGTCCCCCTTTCATTAATCATGTTTTCAAATTGATTTCGTGCAAAAACAATTGTGTTTTTCCAAATTTTGGTGCTGTCAGAACCACCGCAAGGTAATTTTACGTAGTCCTATAAAGTTTTGTTGAAATCGGTTGAAAAATGTAGGACATCCGATCCAATATATAAACGTACAGACACACACACACACACACGCACACACACAACCTGGGTTTTATAATAAGTAAGATTTTTCTATTCATGTACGTTAGCTTGGGGAAAAAAGTAATGCTTTTAGGAACGGAGTTTTTTTTCATAGTATCCGGGGCGGAGATTTCTATTTAGGTAAGTTTTGATAGCGACACTCTCAAGAATTCCCGACTAAAGAAGATACTTTCTCTTTTAATAAGCGAGGTATTCTTTACATCGAAGTTGTGAATTTAATTTTATGTATGACTAATGCAATTGTTAAGTAGTTTTTATAAATATTAATTATATTATAAAAAAAAATTCAACTGCAACATTTACTTAATTTTCTTTATTAGACATTGAATAACGCCACTTAGCATCCTCAATAATTTTCCAACACATTTCAGTTAGCATGAGATATATTTATGAACGATGTTAATTTATTTAAAAATTTTGAAAAAATAAGGGTATTTTTACTTTTGTCTATAAATACTTGTTGCTAAACAAATTCCTTACATTTGCCTCGATTAAAATCCATCAGAGGACGAAAGGCCTTGGCTAATATAAGTTATCCTTTTGTCTTTATTTATATTGTCATATTTACAAATATATTTTATTTTTAGTTATATCAGAAAGTCTACACACACACACATACATTTATATATATATATGGTTATATAGATAGATAGATATATATATAGATATATATATATATAGATGATACACACAATGTGTATATATATATATATATATATATATATGATAAAATATAGATTAAATATATGCTATACTTATGGGTTAAGTACTTAATATCATTATGTAAATATAAAATAGGATATAAAAATTGACATTGAATTCAACATCCATTGGTGACAGTCTGTTTCATACTTATACGCAATCGTCAGGTCTGATATATATATATATATATATATATATAGATAGATAGATAGATAGATAGATAGATAGATAGATAGATAGATATTAGTGGTAAATATACATACATATGCAAAATATATAAATACCCATACATGTATATTTTTAGAATAAAAATTCCTAGAGGATAGAATCCAGGTAGAACTCAATGTCCAGGACAGAGGAAGGATATAATAAAAAGGCTTAAACACTAATATTCCAGTCATAATTTATTCCATTGGAATCGTAAATACGATCTAATTCATCAGACCTACAAATTAAAAAAAAAAAAAAAATATATATATATATATATATATATATATATATATATATATATATATATATATTTATGTATATATATATATTTATGCATATATATATATATATATATATATATTTATGTATATATATATATTTATGCATATATATATATATATATATATATATATATATATATATATATATATATATATATATATATATATATATATATATGCGTGTGTAGGTATACATATGAGTATGTGTAAAATATATAAAATATATTTGAAAGTCTATGTATGTAGATATAAATATTCGTGTATGTATATAGATATACATATATATGTATGTGTGTGTAGATAGATATATATGCTGGTATCTATAAATATATTTAAATATACATATAGAGAGAGATATGTAGATAGACATATGCATGTATATATATATATATATATATATATATATAGAGAGAGAGAGAGAGAGATGAGGAGAGAAAAGAGGGTAAATATAGATATGCATTTATATATAATGTTGATACACATGAGACCATTATGTATGCATATATATATATATAAATGCATTCATATATATATATGTGTGTGTGTGTGTGTGTGTGTGTGTGTGTATGTATGTATGTATCCTACAACGAAAAATTCTTAAATTGTCATATTAGTAAAAAACGCACGCAATTAGATTTTTAAAAAAATTCAACCTTAGCGTTTCGACTGCACGCTTCATTTGTATCCGTTATCAATAACACATTTAACACAGAACATATTTCGATTCGCATTATATGTTTTCGTCTTGGATGCTACCTGAATTTTACCAAAAACATAATAATTTCCATGACTGATGATGACTGGACGAACCGTTGAAAGTACTTGAGTATTTAAGGAAGACCCTATACAATTTATAAGTTAAAAAACAAAAATCATAACATTCATCGAGAGATTAGTCGGTCAATGAATCTTTAAAATTTAGTTAGCGAAGGGATTTCGCCATTTTATATCATTAACTTTACTAATTTAATTTGTGTATAAATGATTCATTGTAATATATATATATATATATATATATATATATATATATATATATATATATATAATATATATATTTATATATGCGTATACATACATATACAGATAGATAGATAGATAGATAGATAGATGAAGATAGATAGATAGATAGATAGATAGATAGATATGCCTATGCGTATCGATAGACAAGGTGTTAAATATACATATAAATTAGCGAGTAAAAATCGGAAGCAAACACATCCGGTTCGGATTGTAGTCCATGAGAGAAACAGAAAAAAACTGGAAAGCATGAAGTCTTCTTCCTGGATTCAGGTTACTTTGTCAACCATTGTTTGTGTCCAAAACCGGAAATGCTATAAAGTCCTAATGACACATCGTCGCGTGATTCTGAATGAATCAAAATTAGAAAACAAATTCCCTGATCCCATTTGTCATCAAACTCGTCCCGTCGTCAATTTCCTTGTGCAGTAAATATTTAAGGCCAGATTAAGCTAAATTAAACGTCACTAAATACTAAGAAAGACAATTAGAATTAAAGTGAGTTCTATACTCCCTACGGCCCCGTGTTGTCCTACTCGGTTAATCTTAGTCTCTATCTATAAAAGGCAGGATGTGTGTGTGTGTGTGTGTGTGTGTGTGTGTGTGTGTGTGTGTGTGTGTGTGTGTAACGAATGCACGGTCGCAATTTTCGACGGATTTGCACCAAAATTTACATGCACATGCTCCAAGTTAACCGGAAGGTCAAGACCGACTTTGCATTTCCCAACTCCCATCGATAGTGGAAATAATCGATTTTTTCATGCTTCTACGGCAGTTTTCATGTACTTTGCGGCCATTTTGTACTGGCCAGAGTGAGAGCCTATAGCTGGCTGCCACGAATAGGCAGGGATATTCTATTGGCTAGCGTGAGAGCCAACAGCTGACTGACACGAATGTTAACTAGCATACCAGCATGTAAAAAAATCGATAGCTGCATTCATCACAAGTGGGAAAAATTTAAATTTGCATGGCACTTTACTCCAATTGGATCATTCGCTTGCTTAAACTCAACGTTGATTCTGATTCCGCAGAACTGGGTTGGGTGTGAAAAAGTATTTGTTGTTAACATTCTTTTTTCATTCGGTTTTTCCAGTTACGAGTCCTTTTTTAAAGCTGACCGTTTTGTGTTCATTTTTCGTAACAGATTTAAGTTTAGTATAGAGCTTAGAAAATATTCGCAGTGTGAGATAGGCAAAAAGTAAGGCACGTAGCAACATCAGCACGGCAAGGGCACTCCTTTAAAGGCAAAGAAGGGCAAAAATATTTTATATATTATCAAGTGATAGTGATTGCTGTATAAGTCGTACGATTTTTTAATCAAGCACGGGCAACGCTGGGCCATGCTGCTAGTATATATATATATACTGAGTAATCTCCTTGGTAGATTCGCCTAGCATGCCAATCCACGGGAGTAATACGACACCATTATTCCGACTAACGTTTAGATTAGTAAATATCATATTTAGAGCTCTGGTGATGTCTAACAAGCTGTTCTTGCAGACAAGTCCGTTGGAGACGCGCTCCACTATTCCGGCCTTGTGTCAAACTAAGTTAAGGTTAGTAAATATCCATATTGAACACACGTGATGGTTAGCACGATAGTCTTCCAAACCAATTCAATAGAGATGCTTCATTTTTGTGGTCATGCGTCAGACTAGGTTTAGGTTAGTAAATATCAATATTGAACACAGGTGATGGTTAACAAGCCAACGTCGCAGGCCAGTCTCGCAAGCCAATTTGATAGGAGTTGTACTACTATTGCATCAGACTAAGTTACGGTTTGTAAATATCATATTTTGAGCTCTGGTGATGTCTAACAAGCTGTTCTCGAAGACATATCCGATGGATACGCGCTCCACTATTCCGGCCTTGTGTCAAACTAAGTTACGGTTTGTAAATATCAATATTGAACACACATGATGGTTAACAATTCTGTCTTACAGACTAATTCAATTTTTGTGGCCTTTTGTTAGACTAAGTTTACTTAGTAAATATCAATATTGAAAACACGTGATGGTTAACAAGCCAATCTCGCAGGCCAATACGCTGGGGTGATGTACCATTATTGTGGCCTTGTGTCAGACTATGTTTAGGTTAGTAAGTATCAATATTGAACACACGTAATAGTTAAGAACATTGTCTTGCAGACGAATCCAATAATGATGCTCCATTTATGAGGCCTTGCGTCAGACTAAGTTTACTTTAGTAAATATCAATATTGAACCCAAGTGATGGCTAACAAGCTAATTTCGCAGGCTAGTCGTATAGGGTGGTGCACCACTGCTGCCGCCTTGTGTCAGACTAGATTAAACCACTTAAACATATAGAATACAAATTAGACAAGATACATAATAGATGACAGGCGATCAAATAGCGTTAAAATATACAAACATATTTATGTAATCTCCAAAAAATTGACTCGTTGCGCCTCCTCGGGGTAATATTTTCCGCTGACGAGATGGGTAAATATTACATTGAATTAATTTCTAGGTTTTCTGCTAGGAAAGTTGGTTCACCATGTCACACTAGGCAATTTATCGCGCCTGAATTGATCTAACACGTTTATAAGTCTACCATTCCTCCCTGCTTTAAACACTGCTGTCATATATGGTCTGGTGCTTCAGTTATATATCTAAAGATTCTTGATAAAATCCAAAGAAGAATCTACAATGTTATTGATTCTCACCTGGCATCTCGGTTTCAGTGAATTTCCCACCGCCATAATGTAGCTTCCCTATGACCTTTCTATAAATACTTTCATGGTAATTGTTCTGAAGAACTCTTCTCTGTACTACCTCGAGTTTATGAATTTAAGCGCAGTACTACTAGATTGGCGGAAAAGTTTACAGTTGGAATGGCTAAATTTAACCGTAAGTTCTATGCTAACAGTTTCTTCTTCGAGAATTCTCTTCCGGCTCCTTGCTTCTCTATCATCTTTGATCTTCAAAAAATTAAATGTAATGTCAATCGTTATCTGCTGTCTTAATTCTTTTTTTTTATTCTTAATAGTGAATTTTTCTAATATTCTCTAACATTCAGTAACTCGTTGCGTCTTAGTGGCTTTATTACATTGCGGTGAAATGTTTAAAAAATCCTAACAGCAGATATTCCATCTCCTTCAAAAAACCATGTTTGTTGAATCGGAATAAGTCAAAAGCTTAATCTCAGACTACTACTTTCTCTCAAAGAATATCAAAGATATCCACACCTTATCTGGTTTCAGATGCTATCGATAAGAATTTTACGTGATACTTTTGAGGGACTATAATAATTCAATGTTTAGTCTAGAACTTGTCGCTATTTGATGACTTGACTGAGGAATCCATCTTTAAATCAATGCGCATGCGCACATAATTATACATTCTGAATGCGTGTTTTTTTTTTTTGTTTGTTTTGTTTTGTTTTGTTTCGTTTTTGTCTGCTTGTGTGTTACAATTTCTACTAAAGGCGTAATCTTTGAAAGAACATACTTTTCCAGAAAATTTTATGCGTATTTTTTTTTTTTTATATATGCATTTCATTTCAAATAATCTGTTTATTTTATTCTCTTTATTCACGCCTTCGAAATCTGAAATCCTCTTTGAATGTTGGATTATTTTAAACTTTAAAAAATGGTTCATTGTAATTTAATTACGGGTGCCTGGTGAGTTACAATGTCTGCTAGAGGATATTAGTTAATGTTCCTTTTATTTATATATCAAATTTAAATGCTTCTTTTCTAAGACTTTACTTGGTATAAATGCATCCTACAAGTCATTTTCAGTCATGAAACGTATGGTTGATACATCTATTTCTACATATATACATACACCTATATACACACACACACACACACACATATATATATATATATATATATATATATATGTATATATATATATGTATATATATATATATATATATATATATATAGATAGATAGATAGATAGATAGAAAGATAGATAGATATTTGATACATTTTCTTATTTATGTGAATTGGGCTTCTCCACCCTAAATAATATCAAAAATAAGAAACAAGAAAGACTACGCTCAATTGAAAAAGAAATGAGAATCTGCTTATTGCACATTCGATCAGACATTGAAGAAATGGCGGAAAATCACCAGGCACACGTTTCACGCTAAATAAGCTGCACAAATAGTTGAATAGAAACACTGAAATAAATTAAGGT
This sequence comes from Acanthosepion pharaonis, assembly GCA_903632075.3. Classification (NCBI taxonomy): domain Eukaryota; kingdom Metazoa; phylum Mollusca; class Cephalopoda; order Sepiida; family Sepiidae; genus Acanthosepion; species Acanthosepion pharaonis. The sequence continues at coordinate 1,318,009 of CAHIKZ030001480.1, forward strand.
CATATTAGTGTCTGCATTTTTTTTTAAATCTATAGTTTTATTTCATAACATTTAAATTTATACCCTTTAAAAATTTTGTTATATATTCCATGATATTTTCATTTGCTCCGAAGTGTACCGTTGCTTAAAAAGTTTGAGAAACACTGCACTAAAAAATTAATGGGTTTTATTTTTAATCTGACATGGCTTCCTATTACTCTAAACGTAATTTTTGTGGGTATCCGTGTTTGAGTAGACGCCTTGTTTTTTGTTTATTTTTTTTTATATCTATGGTTTTATTTCATAACATTTATTATATACCCTTTAAAAAATTTCCTAAGTGTGCCGTGATATTTTCATTTGTTTCTTGGTGTGCCGTTGCTTAAAAAGGTTGAGAAACAATGCTTTAAATGTATGGAAAGAATTATCTAAAAACATTTAGTGAATCACCAAAATCAATCTAAATTAAGAAACAAGAAAGGCTACGCTCAATTGAAGAAGAAATTAGGGTCTGCTTATTGCACATTCGACCAGACATTGAAGACATCGTGAGAAAAAAAACCAGGCACAGATTTCACACTAAATAAGCTGCAGAAATAGTTGAATAGAAACATTGAAATAAAGTAAATTTATATTAGTGTGTGTATTAAAAAAAAATCTATGGTTTCATTTCATAACATTTAAATGGATACATTTTTAAAAATTTGCTAGGTGTGCCGTGATATTTTCATTTGCTCCTAGGTGTACAGTTGCTTAAAAAGTTTGAGAAACACTGGCCTAGGTAAGTACTTATTCAGATATTTGCATTTCAAATTTTAAAAAATCACCTAAACACTTAAATATATCCTTCACCAACATCCGTGTCATTCGGATCAACTTCTACAGTGTGGAATCCTTCATCATTGAGAAGTCCCTTGACATACTAGCTCTCTGCGAGACCAAGCTTAATCCATCAGTCCCCTCCTCTGACTTCTTAATTCTCGGTTACCGTCCTCTTCTATCAAAGTTTACGCACGAGACCATCTGCCACTGGGTAGAGAACTCTCCCTCGAATCTCCAGACCATTCATGCAAGTGTCTCCGTCTATCTCTGCTCAAATCTATATCAAAAGTTTTGAAACATTCTCTCTATATAGGGGATATATTGAAATAGCCTAGGATATTCTCCCTAATCCAGTTTTTCTCAGCCGGGGTTCATATTGACCCTGGGGGTCCATGTAACTTTACTGGGTGCTCACACAAAAAATAGCAAATTGGAGGTTCACGGTAATATTTTAGCGGGCTATAGAGCAATTTCACTTCGGAACAATTGTTCAACTGAGAATTGGAAGTAATCCATGCCATTCTAAAATATTGAAAATAGAAAATCAACTCTAAAACTAGCAGGGAATGAGATTCAGCGATATAAGTTATAGCGTCCCTTTTACTCTACAGGATGTTTTGATTGTGAAATTAGAATAAAAACTGAGAAGGATATATAAAGGAAGGATTAAATATATGAAAGAAAATTATATAAAGATTATAATTTATTATATGAATTAATTTAATACATTAATACTGTGGTGTCCTCCCTTTAAAGAGTCTATGTGGGACTCTTCCGCCTACTATAAAGTTAGTAGGAGAGAAGGTCTTGGGGGAGCAGTCGACCAGACTGTTCATTTCTGTTGAAATCTCTGCCTCGGCAGATAGGAACGCGGACGAGGCTTTGCCGCAGGGCAAAGTTTCGTCCGGGGAGGGAGACAGTCCCTGAACTAGAACTGAACAACGTTTCCATGGTTACAGATAACGTGATTTTAGCTGTGTCTTTAAAACCCAGTAATTTTAAAAGTTACTCCAAAATTCTCTTGAGGATGAAATGGAACTAATGTCTTTAATTTAATTACAAAATTAAATTCGGGGCTTTTAGCTTCCATTTTTGAAACATGGTTAGAACTGTGTAAAGGGGAAAAACCATATTTTAAATCAATTAATTTATAATATTAATGTTCCGTAAATTTACATCGAGCACTATTTTTGTAAAAATAAAATACCTATAAGAACACCGGATTATATATCTTACTGTTCTCTTTTATATATATATATATATATATATATATATATATATATATATATATATATATATATATATATTTATGGAATAAAGACAAAAGGAAAACGTTTTTTAATGACGAGTTTTGTTCTCATAAATTCCTATTTATTTATCTAGCTATTCTTTCGAAATAATAGGGAGAATTTGTATTTATCTATCTATCTATCTCAGTCTGTTCACGTGTATTTATCTAGCTGGCTAGATCTCTACTAATATGTATATATGTATGTATGTAGGTATCTATCTATCTATCTGTGTGTGTGTGTGTTTATGTTTCAGGACACTGTAGACCATGATCTGAAAAATCGCTTAGAATGTGAATTGACAGTATTGATTTCTATACTGCTTATATATATATATATATATATATATATATATATATATATATATATATATATATATATATATATATATATATATATATATATATATATATATATATTTGTGTGTGTGTGTGTGTGTGTGTGTGTGTGTGTGTGTGTGTGTGTGTAAAGATGAAAATTATAATCCCATATAATATATAATATATTATAATATGTAATTAAAAACCGGCAATGCGTTAACTAGATATTTTTATTAAAATTTAAATTTTGTAACGGTTAGATAATTGCGTTGTGCATGAAACCCCGTTGTAAGGGATAATATATATATATATATATATATATATATATATATATCGGGGGATTTTCGACAGATTTTCTGAATCTTCTTTGCGAAAAAAATATTTCAGAAGAATGTACCAACTTCAATTCTTGAAGGACAAACTTGGAACCAATGGTTCTCGATTCTGCAGAGTCCCAAAAGTAAGGAAAGATGTTTAGAATTTAATAGATTTCATTTTTTAGAATTTAATAGATTTCATTTTTTACAATTTAATAAATTTTAATTTTTTACAATTTAATAAATTTATTTTCTTTTAGAATTTAGTATATCTACTAAATGTTGCCAAAATTTATTAAGAATTTGACATTTTAAAATGTTTGCTTTTTTAAAAAATTTAGTAAATAATAAAAGAAATATTATATTATCACAATTTTACCGCAGTTCGTGACTTTTTCAAAGGATAGGATTTACAACTCGATGTATTGCCGAATGGTTAGAACGTTCGCTTTCTGACCCTAAGACTCGGGTTCGAATCTCCCTATGGTCGATTTGTCGGGAAGGTGACCTTGATGTTTTCGGTATGGGTGAGGTGAACCCAGCGTGCAGCACTTTTGGTAAGTGCCTGAAAACCATACCACGAATTAACCCAAGTCTTGTGAGTAAAATTGGTTAGAGGGAACCGTTGCTATTCCTGGCCTTGTTCAGATTGTTGATCACACTAGATAGTTACAGTATAAACCACAGGTAGACTATGAGGGTGTTAAAGAAACGCAATTGTGCCTGAATAGGCATCTGCAAGATGGATTGGCTAGTTGCACTAGTAGACGGGCATGCTTGGATACCAGTGGTCAGCCATTTTTTTTAATAGTCGAACGATACTGATGCCAATTCTTTTTTTATACTGTTTGTGGCGTTTTGACTATTTTTCAAAAAAAATATTCTTTAGAAAATAACACGATAAGCTTGAAGAAAACGCCAAGTCAATATGGTAAAAGTAAAATAATTTAAAATTCAAGCAGCTTAAAATATTCTCAAGCAAACAATTAAATGTCAGGCACTTTTACAAAGCGTTTGAAAGCGTTTAAACTGAGCCGAATATGTTTACAGAAAGTGTTACGTGGCGAATTAGTCAGCAGTTATTTGTCACAGTGAACGGGTAACGAATTGATTTAAATTGGTCACTTGGCGGCTTTACTCATTCGAATAAGTCGTCGGCTTTTGTAAATGAATCAAAGAACTCAGTCGAGGTGTTGTGAGAATGCACGAGCACTGATGAATTCGTATGTCGTTAGTTTAAATGCGACGTTATATATACAGTCACGTATATATTAGACAAACCGTGCTTCAAATGATCGTATATGCATTTATCCATATGCATTAAAAGACACCTATCTGCCTACTAGCTAACTATATAATATATATTAACCATTTCACCCCAAGCAAAGCAATAAATCCACTACGACGCAAGAATTAAAAAGACAGAGGATAACAATTGACATTGCATTTAAAATTTTTGAAAGTCAAAGTTGACAGGGAAGCAAGAAGCCAGCAGAGATTTTCACAAGCGAGAAGTGCAATAGAAGAAACTGCTAGCATAGAACTTACGGTTACATCTAGCCATTTCAACTGTAAAATGATGAGACCTTTCTGCTAATCTATTACTGCGCTTAAATTCATAAAAACTAGGTAGCGTAGAGAAAAGTTCATCAGAACCATTACCATGAAAGTATTTATAGAAAAGGCACAGGGAAGTTGCATTACATCGGCGGGAAAGTGACTTAAGACGAGATGACAGGTCAGGACCAATAACATTGCAGATACTTCTTTGGATTTTATCAAGAATCACTAAATATATCACAGAAACACCATAACATCTATCTATCTATCTATCTATCTATCTATCTAATACCTCACAGTTAATGCTTTCAGTTTTAATATTAATAGTGACGGGCAGGAAAAACTCATATCTTGAGGATTAAAATTATATATATATTATATATATATATATATATATATATATGATGAATTACTTAAATATATATATATATATATATATATATATATATATATATATATATATATATATATATATATATATATATATATATATATATTAGGTTGCTGCAAAATAGTGACGTAATAATGTCGTTTTTGACCTTAAAAATACGTCAGAAAAACGACATTATTACGTCATTATTTTTCAACTGAATATATATATACTGAATATATATATATATATATATATATATATATATATATATATATATATATTAATTTGGTACTTGAACATGCAACATGTACCAGGATGAGAAGCGAACAATTAAAATTAAAATTTTAAAATAACTGAAAGAATTTGGGGTTTTACAAGTTTTTTCAAATTTATATTGAGTTTAAAGTAACACAAAAAACAGTGAATTTAAAAGTTTTTTGTTTTAAATTCAGTTTAATACATCTCCAAAACTTTGGGAAGTGAGGAAATCAGTTGTATTTGACATTTTAAAATTTTAATATATATATATATAAGAAAGAAAAAGCAGATTTCTAAAATTTAATATAAACAAAGGCTAAGATACAGAAACATATTCGACACATTACTGGATATGAAAAAATAGTCATGTTTAGACCTGGATCTGTCCGCAAATATTGACCGTGTGTATACTTATGTATATAGGTAAACATTAATCGTCTTTATACTTAAGCCTATAGGCAAACATCGTTGCGTTTTACTTTAGCCTATAGATAAACATTAATCATCTTTATTCTTGTCTATATAAAAGCATTGATCATCTTTATACTTAAGCCTATAGGTAAACATTGTCGTGTTGATACTTAAGTCTATAGGCAAACATTAATTGTCTTTATACTTAAGCCTATAGGCAAACATCATTGCGTTTTTACTTTAGCCTATAGACAAACATTAATCGTCTTTATACTTAAGTCTATATAAAAGCATTTGTCGTCTTTATACTTAAGCCTATAGACAAACATTGATAGTGTTGATACGCAAGTTTATATTTTTATTCATTGTCTTTATACTTAAGTATTGCTCCTGTTTATTTTCGTGTTTATAAGTAGATATTGGGCATGTGTATATGTGTGTCTATAGGCAGATATTGATCGTGTTTATACTTAAGGCTACCGACGAACATTGGAGTTAAATCTTGAGGGTACAGACAACTATTGGTAATTTTTAATATCTGTGTCTATAGATAAACTATCGATTATGTTTATAGCTGAGATTGCAGGTGAAATATTGATTGTGTTTATAGTTAACCCTGTAGGCAAACATCGATCATCAATATTAGATTTTCCAATCATCAACATGGTAGGTAGTCCATTAGTAAGAGTCTTACCTCCATATACAGAAGATTCATTCAATCGTATACAACGCATCGCCAAGAGCGTTATGAACAAAATTAGATCTTTCAGTCCCATTAACATATTTGGCCAAACACGGAAGTATAATTCGATGAAAGGAAACATTATCGGGAAGTTTATTGTATGAGGAACTAAAACAACTGGGCGAAATGACGTTTTCTATATGATATCATCCACTGAGTACGAAACATCTGCGATTGCAAACTGATATCACTTTGCTCACTCCCAAACGAATTCTGTATTTAACGTCGTATTTGGCATGTAGTCGTACTAAGCTAAGCTTGGTCAGTATCGTGCAGGATAGACGATTTAGACTTGCGTGGGAAAAATGACATCGAAGATTTTTAAACTGTAAAAGTCAACAGGTAGATTGGCATTGTAAATCTGATAAGTGTCTACGAAGCGATTTTAATTTATAAGATCAAAGAGTTGCCCATCCACTCCCCGCACTTGAAGAGAACAGCTGGCAACGGCATAAAAGAACACCTATTCACAAATTTCAAAATGAGAGGTAAACATGGTGGGGGTCGTTTACCTAGATTCACACGTTACAGACTTTTGCATATTACTTTAGTCTTTCTTTTTTTTTTTACGAAAATATTCACCCAATATAAGGTCCAATAGACAGTCATGCTAGAGGGTTTTTGAATGAGGTGTCAGTAAGGGCACATTATGAAGATATGTAGGATAAAGAAGAGGTTGACAGTAGACTTGAAGAGGTTAACATTGCAGTTTTGGGGGAAGCATCCTCTCGGGAGTCTGTTACACAAAGTAACAGTTCTTGGAAAAATTGTAACTTCCTGTTCACCATTGGGTATGAAGGAAAGGAGATCGATTCGATCCTATGTACATGGCATGGCGGATCCAGGCTGTAAATGTCTGAACTGATGGAACTAAAGACTGTAGCTTCTCTGAATATTCGCCATAGAAAAAGCGGTAAAATAGAAATATTCACACACGCACACACACACACACACATATATATATATATATATATATATATATATATATATATATATATATATATATTTGTGTATTTTGGCAGCAATCCTTCTTTTCATGCACATTTCATTGAATATGACAGACAAGGTGTTTTTATTTAGTTTTTATACAATTTCTCATATGAACTAATAATTTTTTTTTCTTTTCAGATGATAAATTATATAAGAACAATCGGATAGTTTTATATAATTTATCATCTGAAAAAAAATATTAGATCGCATGATAAATTGTATAAAAAACTAAATAAAAGCATAAATATATATATATATATATATATATATATATATATATATATATATATATTAGGTTGGTGCAAAAGCAAAAATAAGGACGCAATAATGTCGTTTTTGACCTTAAAAAAATACGTCAAAAAATGACATTATTACGTCATTATTTTTGCACCAACTAATATATATATATATATATATATATATATATATATATATATGAACGGCAAAATCTGTCTGTCCGTCCGTCCGTGTCTAACTTGGGCCACACTTTTCTACATAGACATATTATATCTTTTAGAACTAGAATAATCCCGGATTAAAAATCAACCCATCATTTGGTACTTGAACATCCAGCAATGGGATTTGTGTCAGGATGAGAGGAACAATGAAAAAATTCAAATTTTAAAATAGCTGAAAAAAAATTAGTGATTTTTAAAGATTTTAATTTATATTGAGTCACACAAAAGAAACCCATTCATCCAGACAAAGGGGTTCATTTTCATTAACTTTTGGTGTACCAGTTATTAGTTACGTGTGAAAAAGGGGTTACGTTTAGGTAACAAATAAACTTAAGTGAGCTTCTTTTTCCGGTTTTGGGGGATGTTTAGGTTTGATTACGTTTACTCCTACCTAAACGTATCCCCTTTTTCAAACGTAACTAATAATTGATACAACAAAAGTTAATGAAAATGAACACGCAACCACCCCTTGTCTGGATGAATGGATTTCTCTATCCTTGGAAACAGTAAATTATGATTTTTTGCAGTGAATTTAAAACCCAGTAAATTTAAAAATAAGTTTCTCCAAAATTCGCTTGAGAATGAAATGGAACTAATGTCTTTAATTTAATTACAAAATTAAATTCGAAGCTTTTAGCTTCCATTTTTGAAACATGCTTAGAACTGTGTAGCGAAAAACCATATTTTAAATCAGTTCATTTATAATATTAATGCTCTGTAAATTTACATTGCGCACTAATTTGTAAATATAAAAATATTTATAAGAACACCGGATTATATATCTTACTGTTCTTTCTTTATATATATATATATATAAAATATGTTAGCACTATCTCTGATATTGAGCGCTTTCTAATAAGTACCGCGCATATAATATATAAATAATTATACATATATATATATTTATTTATATTTATATACACTTTTCACACACACACACACACACACACACACACACACACACACACACACACACACACACACATATATAACAGATGTAACAGCAAAAATGTCCAAATCGTGTAACAGCGTAATTGCCTATCCCACATAAACTTTGATAACTAATAAATCTAATTGAGCTTCTTTTTCCGGATTTTCAGATAAGACGTTTAGCTATCTTGACACCATTTGTCGTAAGAATCCCTGGAAAATCCTTTGTGTTTTTTTAGCTAGAAAGCGAACATGTCAAAATCATTTTGTGTCATCCCTACTGTCTTCCCAACTGAGCAATGTTGAGAGCAAAAAGATCATTAAGGCCTTCAGTAATAGTACCAACATTCATACACTGGCTTCAAAGTCCATTGAAGAACCATCAAGAGAAAAATAACATGAGAACAATGAATAAGTTTAAAAAGGGGGAATAGTAGAGAAAAACTGGATCAGGACTTCACAGCAGCAAGAGGGATCATCATTTCAACTTAGAACTGTAGTGATCAATTAGAAAAGATCCAACTCAATCCATAAGACGTTTGGCACGTGAAAGAGGCGTTTCACCTAAGACAGTCTAAAGAGCATGTGAAAAAAGACTTGAAAATGAAATCGTACGTGAAACCTGTGTGGCAACTTGTTACTCCAGGACAGAAAGTTAGAAGGTTAGAGAGGGCGAAAATCATCTTTAATAAGTTGAAAATGATCCTGGAGTTATATACATATATATACATATATATATATATATATATATATATATATATATTATTTCAATCCTTCATGAACTTCCGATCCTCAGCTATGATTGATTAATTATGAACATGTCATATTTGTTTATGATCGATTTCATCACGATTTTTCTGTTGAGCCTTGGGACTAATCATACATTGTTATTTTTCAGAGTAGAGTCCAATAGTGCTATAAAACCCTGGGAAAATCCCAGTTATATATATCTAATCATTTCTGAAATACAACGGTTGAAAGCTTAATCTAATAAATGGACAATTTTGCTGTTACACAATTTGGACAATTTTGCTGTTACACCTGGTATATATATATATATATATATATATATATATATATATATATATATATATATATATATATAATTTATTAAAGACATTTTTTATGTTTTAACGTTCTTTTTATAGATACAAGTATTTAATAAATGCTTTGTTTATATATAAACAGTATTAAATAACATTTACCGTCCTGAATGTCGAGAAATTTTCATAGAAAATATTCGTCCTTTGAGGATTCGAACCTGCATCCTATACGGAACCGTCATTTACGCTGATTCATGGAAGATTGAAGTTTATAAGCAGTAAATTCGACCTTGCCTACCGAACGCTCCTTTGTGGCCGAGAGGTTAGGCACGTCAGCGTAAATGACGGTTCCATATAGGATGCGAATCCTGTCAAAGGACGAATATTTTCTATGAAAATTTCTCGGACATTCAGGCCGGTAAATGTTATTTAATACTGTTTATTATAAACAGAGCATTTACTTAAATACTTGTATCTATAAAAAAGAACGTTAAACATAAAAATGTCTTTAATAAATAAATTGTCGGACTTTGTCCATTTCTTAATATATATACATATAGATAGATAGATATAGATATATAAGTGTGTGTATGTGCGATTAGGTGCTGAAAAATTCTCGGCTCAGTCCATTTCCAAATATTTGATCAAATGGTGACAAACCGTTTCTTGTTTTGTCCATTTTTATGGCCATTTTACACGGATTGAGAACTTTTTAACGCTCTCTCGTTTATGCTAAATGACATTTCTTGTTAAGACATTGAGTGTTTCAAATTAGTAATATGACCTGGCTTTCCTCCAATTAAATTCACTTTTGAAATCTATGCCTCTGCGGGGCGTGTCATCTCGTGCAAATTTCTTGAGTCTAGCATTACGCAAGTGGTTCCCTGTTCTTCAGAAGAACGCTTGTCCCCAGAAATGAAAATAAAATGATGAAATTATATAAAACATAGAAAATCTAATCCGTAATGAATTTTATTGCCTAACACTGGATGCTTTGTCCTTTTGCAAAATGAATTCTCATATGCCGCCCAAGTTTGGTCGCAGCATTTTCATTATCCGTTTTTGACTAGTTTATCTTTCATCTTATTTTGATTTTCATGTTGCCATGCTCAGTTTATTTTGTATTCTGCGACTGTTAAGTAAGCAACACGTATAGTAAAATAATTATAATAATAAGTTCTGATAAGACTTAAAAGCGTAATTCTAACATAGACAAAGCCTTGCCGAATTAGGTAAAAAAATATGTTACATTATTTACATTATTCGGACTATTGTCCTCATCTTTGTCGACATATTTATTACAACGTTTTGGCCATTCTTCAGTTGGCTGGAATGTCGAATTTAACCCTTTATTTCGCTCTCTGGGGTAGACTGCTCTAGTTCCACGTGCCATGTTTAATGGATGTCAGTTCTGTGTTATCTCCTGTTAATTTTCCCTCTGAAAGTTCCCCACTGCCTTTACCGGGTATTGAACTCATTTTTTTTTTTTTTTTTTTGTACAGTAGATAAAGGCGTTGGTTAGATCCAGTGACAGGACCAAAAAAAAAAAAGAGTGTGTGAGGCCGGAGCGTATAACGGCCGAAACGTTGTGATAAATATGGCGACATAGATGATGACAATAGTCCGAATAATGTAAATAATGTACATAATACCTCATCTCAGAAATATAGACAAAAATGTGTTAACTCCTCGCCTTGTCTGAAGTGAATAGAGCCATATCGATTAGGTAACAAAAACCTGTTAACTCCTAAACTTGTCTAAAGTGAATAGAACCTTATCGATTAGGTAACAAAAACGTGTTAAATCCTACCCTTGTCTAACATGGGCAAAGACTTACCGATTACGTTACGGGAAGCATATTACCCCCCCACCCTTGTCTAACGTGGACATATACTTGACGATTAGTTAAAAAGATAAATTAACTCAAACCATTTGAAATTTTGCTGCCGGGTGTAGTTTATCGTCATACCCAGTCCTGGGTATGATGATAAACTAAATCCGGCAGCAAAACCTCTGTTCAGGGGATTGGAGGTTTTGAGAAGCCTGGAACAACCTTTTACTTACTGTTGTTTCCAGGGTCATGATGTATCTATAGTAAAATGTTCAGCAAAGCATTTTATCTGTAGCCGAAGGCATACAATTGTGTTCAAAATATATTATTTTGAAACCATCAAATTGTGATCAAAATATTTAAATTTCGGCATCAAATGACCCATAGAGGTGTTGATATGCCGCTAAATCAACTAAACCAAACGATTAGTTTACAAAAAAGCGTTAACGTTATCTTTGTCTAAAATGAATTGAGATTTACCGATTAGATTACAAATCTTTTGACATAAAACTTCAGTCTTCCGTGCGTTCCTCTGATGGTCGCTTCTTGTCGAGATGGAGGAATTTTCGTGGTCTAATGACTCTAGGAGCGAGTTCTAAACTCCTGTTAGGGCCGACTTTGGTGGCAAGGTCGAAGACGAGGAACCAGACTAAGTGCGACCAACCCCCAAAAACTCCAACGGTGGAACAAGCGGATGACGATTACAACAGCCCTCAGTGGTTGAGCCAGCGGAGGAAGAGCGTTAAGCACGACGAACATGCTACAGAAGGCATCATAACTGGATTCCGCATGTCTCCTTCGATGTGTGCCGCAGAGGAAGGTCATGAAATCAAGTGTGTGGCTCAATTCTTGGCAAACTGATGTCCACCTTAAACAAATTCACGGCATCGGAAATTTCTTTTACTCTTTCTTCCACCTTCAACCAAATCTTGCAAAGCCAAACGACAGTGGGAAAGATATGACGGGAGCAGGTTTTGGTGGAACTGGAAGTTTCTAGTCTTGAATCTGCACGTTTGCGGCGAATTTCAACATCAACCCCATCATCATAAAGAATCGACTAATAAAGAAGAAATTAAATTCTTGAATACGAGATAAAGCTGCCGCCAACGACAATCTTCCTTGTCTGATTTTATAATGTTTCTTTACTCTTGGTATTAGGAGACTTGTAGTCTTGTTTTTCAAATTTCCGATATAGTAGAATGTACAAACAACCTTAATATTATGTTAATTATGTTAATATTATGTTAATTACGTTAAGCTGCAAGAAAAAAGGAAATAAACACTAGTCGATAATTATGATTCGTCCTTAATCTCTGATCATCGCTCATCACGGCATATCCCCATAAACGGTGCCTCTATATCGAGTGGCTCATGGGCCTTGAACAAAATTGAAAAAAGTGAATATCGCATAAACAATTTTTTTTAATAGCAATGATTTTTCCTGATATAAATCCTACTATTTAAGCCATAGTTGGGGGAGGAGATCATTTAACATCTTTCTCGTCGGTATTTGCGCGTAAGTGACTCGACTGGATTTCGAACTCTGCTTTCTGATTTCTCATTCCAAGTCGCTATCCAGTGCACCACTGGCACACCAGTTGAAGGGGGAACTCGAAACTGGTAAAGAATGCAATCTTCCCAATGTCTACCTATCTTAAATGAAATAGAAATAAAGGCAAATATAAGGGAGATCAACATGGATCAGTTACCAATAAGTTGCTGCTTTAGATTTAATCGTTCTGAATTAATCAGTTACAGTGTAACCCGGATATAAGAGAGTTGTCGGAACCGGAGAAGAAGTCTCTTATATCCGGGTTTCTTTTATATCCGGGTTTGGTCTATTTTATATACATCAACACAGGCTCTAATTTGGGACCGGAGAAAATCTCTCTTATATCCGGGTTTCTCTTATATCCGGGTCTCTTATATCCGGGTTACACTGTATTGAGTTTTGCGACACTTGGAATATAAAATTTAGTTCGAAAAAATAACGGTTCTGAACTTCTTTTGTTAGCAGATTCGCCTATAGCCCAGTTCACATCCCTCCCAGGTCTCGGTTTATCAATTGTTTTCCTGTTTAAGATTGAATTTCAGGTTCCTTATAAATTCGGTGCGAAGATACAGCCTTGTCTTACACCCACTTTTTTATTTTGGATATTTAAAATACTTGTAGGTTATTTTTTTTAATCATATTGGAACACCAAATAGATCAATGAATGCTTAGCCTGACAGGAAAATATTATCTGAATTTTGATCTAAGATTTTTACTTTGTAATGTAATTTTAAGCAACAAATTATTAAAAACGTGATATTTAGTGGGAACACTTACTTTAGTAGACAGTCTTGTTTTTTGTAAAATAATTACTTCATTAGACAATCTTGTTTTTGTAAAATAATTACTTCATTAGACAACCTTGTTTTTGTAAAATAATTACTTCATTAGACAACCTTGTTTTTGTAAAATAATTACTTCATTAGACAACCTTGTTTTTGTAAAATAGTTTCCCTTATTCAAAAGAAGGATAAAAATTCAATTCCTCTCGGAAGGTACATTTTCTTTGGTAGGACTATTAATCTCTATGCCAGTAAACTGCAATTTCTGTTTAAAAAAACGGCGCTTCCAAGCGTGTGTACCCACTAAATATAAAGTTTATAGTAATAGAAAAAATTTTTAAATTCATTATTTACTTTAAAATTACTTTGATTATGCTTCGGGTAAGAAAATAAATTTAGCATATAAAGCTTCGATAATTCCCAACGGGAGATGCACTTATCTTAAATAAGATAATTCAATCTTGCTTCTTCTGGCTTAATTGTATGGCTTACTTGATTGAAAACGGGGATACATTTTCGATTTCTTCGAAAAGCACATATTCCTTAGTAGGACTTTCGATCTCTATCGCTAATTTCACTGTTTTGAATGCTGAGACGTCTACTAAAACACATTTACTCTCAGTCTGTTATGTGCCATGCGTAATACACGCTTAGGCGATTATGTATCTTTCAATATATGACTAACGAGACAGATATTTTCCCGTAGTAGGTTGCCATTTCTTTCTGTCATCCAAGGCTATAGAACCCGGTCTGTCCTGCTATTTGCCCACGGGGGAGAAGAAGAGGATTCATACGTCTCCCAAGGGTATTAGCACGTAAGTGAATGTAATGGATTCGACTGGAATTCATACTCAGCTCAATCCGAGCCTCAATTCGAGTCTGATTCCTATTGCCGCTATCAATTACTCCAACTAACTACTAAAAACTAACTACTTCGAATGTTAAATAAAAAGGCACAGAATTAATAAACCAATTGTTTATTCTATAAGTGCTATATAGATCATTAAGGTGTTCGGGTAACATAACAGGTTATAGGCTCAGGAATTGGTATCGATATATCGTGGTCAAATTCCGATAGAATGTAATTCATTCACTTCGTGATGGCCTTGCAAATGGTATGAGTTCATCTTCATCTATTACCTAGGAGGAGAGACTATGCTCGCTTGCTTTAGGTAAAGCCACTGTAGGAAAATGAAAATTTTGAATTGAAACCAACGCCTTGTGGATATCTTCAAAAGAAGAGAAAGCTAACGATTAACTCTTACGGAAACGAGCCTCTAAGGCGATTAAATGGCGTATTGAATCAACTTCCGGTAAATACTTCGATTTCGCCGGCACCAAACCGCATTTATTTATCCTTTTCTTTTGGATTCTATTGGCAATGCTGGGAGTAAGATATTTGTGTTGATGCAGGCCAATATCGCCATAGCCCTTGCTCATGGCTATGTGCCATAGGGCTACACCAGCATCAAGACGGGTGGAAGCCATTTCAATGCAACCCATGGCTCATTTGAGAACAATGGTCTGAAATTTGATAAAGTAAAAGAAATAAAATTAAAAAGAAAACCAAACTAAAACTTAAAAATTAGAATGAAAAAAACATTATCCAAAAATTAACAATAAACTTATTTTACTAAATATTCACCTAAAAGCCCAAAAGCCACTCAAGGTAGATGTTTACTAAATGAGGTTGTCAGAAGGGAAAATAAGTGTAGATTATGCGGATATCTAGGATAGTTAACGGTTGACTTTAAAGAGTGAAATATTCGAGGAAGCATTCTCTCGGGAGCCTGTTCCATAAAGAAGTGTTTTTTTTTTTGTTTTTTTTTTATTGTAAGAAATTTTCCAAATGGAATTCCTTTTACAAACGGAATGGTTCGCTTCTGGGTGTATGGCATGGCGCGTCTTAGGTATAAATAACTGAACCCGTGGAGCTAAAGAATGTATCGTCTCAGGACATTTTCTATGGAAACAGCGACAGAGACGCGAGAGTTTGTGAGGTTGCGTCTATTGAAAAGAGGTTATACTGTTTAAAATAAACCATCACCTACATGGGCGCGTAAATGCATTTGAACTGTGTCAAGCCACAATCGATGAAATAAAAAAAAGCTCCTCTGAAAATGCGTAACGCTTGAGTAAAGTTAAAGGTTTGAATTTCGCAGAAGTTTTGCTGTTTCGGTAATATACTATGATAAAAATAAAATTAAAAAAAAATTCGGTTACTATTTTATCATCTACCTTAACAAATCATAAGTTCTCTATATACTACAGACCCACAAGATTCTTGAACACACATGCCGAATATATATATATATATATATATATATATATACCATTGTCCCTTTGAAGTCGTTCAAAGTGAAACTAACGAGAAACGATATGGACCTATGACTGGACGCTAAGTAGGTGAGGCTTCAACTTCTTTCAACTCGTTTTCCTGAACCTGTTCAGCGATGATGATCGCCTGAATGGAAATGCTGCAGGTGTTTGCATTAAACCTGAATGAACTTAATGCCATTTTTGCCAATTTCTCGCCTGATCAACGAAAACATTTGAAAGAAGACAGACACCGACCTACCACCGCTCCAGCCTGCAAAACTGAGGTTAAAAACAAACAAAACGCAAAATTGAACAAAACAAATCTTCTTAGACGTTCACGCCCCTGAATTTCAGGGGAGTTTGCAAGTACATGGACAGAGTATGTTAGGAAGGCATAAAGTTCAGTCGTAAAAGCGTAATATACACACACACACACACATATATATATATATATATATATATATATAAAGGTATGCTATATTTACTGGTTAAAGTTGCCAATATCAAGGATAGAGCGCATGTAAATATAAAAGTGAACATTGATGTCAACACCCGACAGTATGTTTCATGCTTAAACGCCACCTTGCAAACTTTATATATATATATATATATATATATATATATATATATATATATATATATATATATATATATATATATATATATATATAAAGTGATGTTTATGATGATGTAAAAACACATCCGCAGAGAGAAGTGGTGAGGTTGAAATTTTTAGCTTTTAAATTTTTATTCTATTTACTTTAAATGTTTGGTTATATATTCTAGCAAATTTTTCTGATATATAAAATGGATATTTTTTATATATATATATATATATATATATATATATATATATATATATATATATATATATATATATATATATATATATATATATATAGCGGCATATACATAGCGGCCATAATATAAGGAACGGAAACAACAAAGACATAAATATGTGTATTACTTAAAAAGTAATGCATGATTAGCAATGAAATTTTTACCGAATAAAGATTAGGGTGTAATGCATAAATATTATACAAAGTTTAAAAAATTACATAATAGTTTTTTTTAAAAAATAAAGATTAAATGGAACAAAGGAAATAACTTACTGTACAAAAGTTAAGGTACGATCTTGTTAATACTTGATTGTGAACAAAATATCAACAAAATTTAATATTTGGTAAACATCCCCTTATTTCAATGACTTCTCTGCATCATCGACCACATGATCTAATTAATTTCTAGCAAAAATCAGCAGTAATTTCCTCCCATTCGTCTTTCAATAACTCCCATAGGTGATCCTGGATTTTCGGGTTTCTTTTCTGAGTCCATTCTCCAATTATCTTCCAAACATTTTCTATTGGATTCAGGTCGGGGCTCTGGCATGACCACTTCATTAGGGTGATTCCTTCTTCTTCAAATAAAGCCATAACCTTCCAAGCCTTGATGCAAGGTGCATTGTCTTGCATGAAAATAGGAGATTCATAAAGATTATGGTGTAATCTTGGTACCACATGCTGCTGAAGAAACTTTTTGTAAATCAAAAATTGATATTGCCATGTACGCGCATGATAGGTCCAACTCCTTCAGATGAAATCATTCCCCACACCATCACACTGCCGCCACCAAACTTAACGGTATTCTTGACACATTGAGAAGACAGTCTTTCACCTGTTCTACGGCGTACGTAAGTTTTGCCCTCAGAACCAAATATAGTAAACTTGGACTCGTCACTGAAATGAACTGTATCCCATTGTGCGTCAGTTCAAAAAACATGTTCTCTCGCATACTCCAGGCGTGCCTTTTGGTTTCGTTTTGAAATGAGAGGGTTCGAAGCTGGAATACAGGCATGCAATCCTGCATTTTTTAACCTGCGAGCAGTCGTTTTCCTTGAGACCTTATCTATTAAATTTACGGGCAATCGATGTAGCAGTTTCAAAACGGTTTTTTGTAGATATTCTAACAATTCTTCGATCTTCTCTTTGCGATGTTTTTGGAGGTCAGCCGGTTTTTGGTTTTGCATCTAACGTTTTATCGGTTTTATACCTGCTAATTACACGATGAACGACACTTTTAGACCTATGAACAATATCAGAAATTTCTGAAATTGACTTTTTTCTTGATAGCGATAAGTTTGTTTTTCTTCAAAAGAGAGCGTTTTGCGTGTAGAATTTGCCATATTGCTTAAAAATAAAGTCCTAATGATAGATGAACTTTTACTTATTGTTGAAAAGCTCCATCGAGTTCTTTAACAATGTAAATTAAAAGTTTATGCAAATTATTAACATCGTTCCTTAACTTTTTTCCAGCAGCTTATTTCCTTTGTTCCATTTAATCTTTATTTTAAAAAAAGAATTATGTAAATTTTTGTAACTTTGCATCTGTGAGAAAGAGGCTATGGCGTGGGGGAGGGGCATAAGTCATCTCCCCAAAAACGTAAGGGAAGAATACAATTCCATCACTATAATCGTTATACATATATATATATATATATATATATATATATATATATATATATATATATATATATATATATATATATATATATATATATATATATATTAATTATGCCTTTAAACTTGAGGAACATAGGGCCGCAAGATATCGTTGTAGTTTCTGTAACAAGTCAGTTTTTAAATGAGTAGGTTGTTAGCTGACTGTACAACCCCCAATATAGAGGATCAGGTTTTGAATTCAAAGTTTTCCTTCTCCTAGAGCAGTTGCCACCCAAGTTTGTCCTTCTCCTGGACCAGTTACCACCCGGTTTGTCCAGCTATTTACCCATAGCTGGCGTAGAGAAGAAGAGGATTCATACCGTTCCCAAGTAGGTGAATGTAATGGATACGACTGGAATTCGAACTCGGATCACCAATTCCTCAATCCGAGCCGCTATACAGTGCCTCCCATAATTTTGTGATACTCTTATTATTTTATAACTAGCTGTCACATTTCTCCTGATCGATACATTCTTCAAGTGTTTGAAGAAGTTGCATGAGAGAGAGAGAGAGAGAGAGAGAGAGAGAATAAAGAAGACGAAAATTTAGGTGACAGAGCAGAGGCTACAAAGGATAGGAAGATGTGGAGAGCCAAAATCGCCCACGTTCTTAAGAATGTAAATATCAAAAATGGGAACGTTTTTCTCCCAATTCAAATTCAATTTCAATCGCGCCCCAAAAGTTTTCAACTCATTGAATACTTTTAACCCCTACCCCGCAAATTATTTTGGAAAAAACGTTTCATTTTCAAACGATTTTTTTATTTTTTTATATAGTAACTAAGAAACTGAAGTACCTTGAAGTACCCGAGCGGTGGTTAACAGCTCTACCAGGCGTATGAGTATACAATTTGACTCGTTTCAAGCTTAGAAAAGAATTAAAAAAAAAAAATCAAGATCGACGTATAAACACGTCAGTAGCTGGTTTTAAGCGTTATACGTTTTTACCAAAAGTATCTGTTTCAGACAGGGACGAATAAACACGTCCAACTTTTGCCAAAAACGTATATACACGTCTACGCCGGGGAAGGGGTTAAAACATGTCGAGCACAAGGCAAATATTTCGCGTACTCTTCTTATATAAATGAACAATGCTCCATGCGCTGACCGGCAAAAGAATAAAATTTAGTTAACCTAAGCATGTTTGGTGGAATATCTACATATGATTAATAAAACACAAAGTAAATGTTATTAGATATGCTTAGACACATCTTTTGATATCGTCGCTAATTATAAGTGCCGTCAAGTTAGAACGTGACCATATGAAGAGAAAAGATTCCGAGTGAAATATGAACAGTATTTGTCTTTGTCAGGATTTACCTTCTCGCCTTTTCTACTAAATATTTGAATAGCAAAGGCGCAAGAGAGAGTTTTGAACAATACGTGTGCATTTAAACGTTTCTTTTGAACGTTTTTTTTCTGCCCTTGTGATTTTATTCTCTATACATTAAAAAAAACAAACTATTTATTGATTTGTTCTTAATTTTTTTTTTTTTTTTTTTGTCATTATTGTTCGCGTCAGTTGAATAAATACGCAAATAAGCAAGAATTCGGTGCTGATGCACAGGCATACACACAAACTCACACACGGAAACATACACAGAAAAATACGGCGATATATCAAAGGGCATGCATATGAATATACATTCAAAGAAGAATATGTAATATTATTGGTCCTGACCTGACATCTCGGCTTCAGTCATTTTACCACTGCCTTTTCTATAAATATTTTTATGGTAATTGTTCTGATTAACTTTCATTATGGTAACACACATATTGTACATACTAGGAACTAGTTAGGAATTAATAGAGACTAGAGGTATTATGGTGGCTGTACTAAGAATAGTAAGTAAGAACGTGTCGTCTTGGTATAAAGAATACTGTAGTATATTTGGGTCAGTAATCGTGGCTAGCTAAGTTTAAGATAAGACAAAGATCAGCCTTCCACTACTCCCGTTTTGGTCTTGTGCCATAGTTTTGTATTTTTTTTTTCAGAATAATTTTACTTTTTTTATGGCAACATACAAATTGTATATATATGAACAGATTTGAACTTCATAGAGACTTAAGGTATTATGGTAATTGTAGTAAGAATATGTTGTTTTGGTGAAAGGAATACTGTAATATGTTTGGGTCAGTAATCATAGCTAGCTAAGTTTAAGATAAGAAAGATTAAAGACCAACATTGTGCTATCCCACTTTTGGCCTCGTGCCATATTTTTGCATTTTTTCAGAATAAATATTGCTTTCCTTTATGGCAATATGCAAATTGTATATGTATGAACACGTTTGGACTTCATAGAGACTCAATGGTATTATGGTGACTGTAGTAAGAATGTGTTATTTTGGTGTAAATAATACTGTGGTAGATTTGAGTTAATAATTGTGGCTAGCTAAGTTTAAGATATGACAAATTGAAGAGCAGCCTTCCCCTACCCACAGTTTTCACCTTGTGCCACGTATTTTTTTTGTATTTTTTAAATAAATATTACTTTCCTCTATGATAACTATGAGAATGGATAGCGGCGCGGATTGCGGAATCGGAGAGCCGAGTTCGAATTTCAACCGAATCTATTACATTCACTTACGTGCTAAAACCCTTGGGAAAGATATGAATCCTCTTCTTCTCCTCCAGCTATGGGTAAATAGCAGGACAGACCGGATTCTATAGCCTTGGATGGCAACTGGTCTACCGTAGAAAGAAATGGCAACCTACTGCGGGGAAAAATCTGCCTCGTCAGTCATGTATCAAAAGAAGATACATGATCGCCTAAGCGTGTATCACGCATGGCACATAACTGACTATAGTAACTAGACTCTTTGAATTTAAGCGTCGTCCTAGATTGGTGGCAAGGACTCATCATGTTGCAGTTGAAATCGCTAGATTTAACCGTAGGTTCTATGTTAACAGTTTCTTCTATCGCACTTCTCGCGTGTGGAACTCTCTTCCGACTTCTTTCTTGCCAGTCAACATTGATCTTCAAAAATTTTAATGAAATGTCAATCGTTATCATCGCTTTTCTTAATCCCTGTTCTTTTTTGTTCTCTTTCTTTAATAATGTTTTTTTTTTTATTTTCTCATATTCTCTTAACATATTTTATTCTCAGTAACCCATTGCGTCTCAGTGACTCTATAATCTTGCCTGGGGTGAAATAATTAAACAAAATATATAAATGAGCAGATAAAATTTTATGTTAACACATATAATAAAATTTTTACCTTGACGCACAGATATGTACGTATGTTTAAATATTTTAACTCATCTTCGTTTCAATAAAAACATTTTTTTTCAGAAATGGGGCTTTCTTTGTAAATACGAAAATTAACATGGATTTATTTTAGACGTGAATCTAATTTTTGTATACGTAAAGGCGTAGAAAGATTTTTGGTCTGAAAAAGAATTTATTCAAAAAATAATGTTTAGTGTTTGATCTGATTTCAGGAAGTAATTCGTATCTTATCAAGAATATTTCTTTGTTCAACATATCCTTCCTTGTCAATGCACTTAATACAATGCTTCACTATATATCGAATAGATCAAATACAATAAAGCGGGAATATTTCAAATAACAATTCAGATAGTAATAGTACCAGTCTCCAAACTTATTGATTCTCATTACTAAAGACTCTCGAACAACCCAGGCTGTTAGACGTCAATTATTCTATTGACAAAATTAGATATCTAATCAAACCTGCGTTTCCACTCGATATAAATTTTACAGTTCTCATGTATATATATATATATATATATATATATATATATATATATATATATATATATATATATATATATATATATATATATATATATATAAGTAATAATAATGCAAGACTCTTCGGTAAATCGAATCGTGTTTTCTCAGTCACTGTGTGTTTATCTAAAAATAAATATGCTTAAATTCACATTCATCACTGCCGTGCGCTAACGGCTTAGTGGTAGAAAACCCCGACTGACGCCAATTCAGTCGGGTTTCGATCTTACCTAGAGGATCGAAAACCAAAACCGGACGTCTAGCCACACTGATGAGTTGTAATACAGCTAAACAGTCTGTCTGTGGATGACTATATATATATATATATAAAAGTAATAGATTATAGATTTTTGGAGATTTGAATAATTTCATGTAATAATTCAAGTCTAGAAGAAGAATCCAGAAATGACGAATGTTTCGTCCTGTTTTCGGACACATCAGCTGTGCGCATCCACTACCGAGATTCGAACCGATACAACGCAAGCGTCATACCACTGGGCCAGAGGACCTCGGTGATTAACTAGATTCAATATAGCGCTTGGGACCGTTTCCGTTGGTTTATGTATACTTGGATGAGTATCACCACCGTAATTAGGAGGAGTTTTGCTATATTGAGTCTATTTCAAAGAAACAAATAAAACATCAACAATAAAATGGAAATTAATAAAAAAAACGAGAATTTGTAGCTCATTAAATGACTCATGTCCTCTATGCCTTCATGTGATTTTTTTTTTAATTCAAAGAAACTCATTTGAATATATAAACAAAATCAATTATGGCATCTCTACAGATATTCTTAAGTGTCTATAATTGGTAACAGAAGCCATTGGTTTATACCATGGCTTTCCATATTTCATACTTTTCCAATTCACTCTCGTGTAGTCATGTGTGACGTCATGAGATGCGGTAGATTTTCGCTTCAAGCGTCTTACATGCGCGTGTTTATCGTTGCTTAGAAATCATCTATGTAAACATTGACAGATTATCATCACTGTCTTGTCCGTATATTGCTTAATATGTTGTAATTGACATCTTTGATAATGGCTTAAGTAAGCCGAAAGCTTAGTTTGTATTAAAAAAATATGGATCACTATTGTGAATTTCTTGCTTCGTTCAACGATAATGTTATTTAACTTATCAGCTGTTACGAAAAAAATTTACATAAAATAAATAGACAACACTTGTCTATATTATTTAATGAAACGTGTATGGATGAAAAGATGCTGCCTAAAACACACATATATATATATATATATATATATATATATATATATATATATATATATATATATATATACGAGGCTCATTCAATAAATAAGGTGAATTTTTCGGTATAAGGACTTCTAATACAGATAGAAGCTTACTTTTTTAATTTTTTTTTGTTTTACTTCTTTTTCACATGGATTATTTTCTTTTGCAGATTAAACAAAACCTTTGAGAGTTTTGGCGATTAACAAAGATGGCCGACCAAGAAGCATGCTCCAGGATTGAACAGCGGTCAGTTATCAAGTTTTAGGTTGCTGAAGGGTGCAAACCAGTTGAAATTCATAGGAGAATGTCAACTATGTATGGTGCCACATATTTCAGCCAAAAAAATATCTACAAGTGGGCTAAATTGTTTAAAGAAAGACGGAGCAGTGTTGAGGATGAAGACAGGCCTGGGAGGCCTACAGAAGTGAGGTCTCCTGAGATGATCGAATAAGTCAATGACCTCATTCAGTCTGACAGAAGAACTACTGTGAACTGCTGAGACAGGTCAAGAAAGACATGAAGAACAAACGCAGGGGTCATCAGTCAGAAGGAGTCATCTTGCATCATGACAACGCAAGGCCTCACACAGCAGCCCAAACGGTACAGACCCTCAACGAGCTGGGCTGGGAACTGCTCCCTCATCCCCCTTACAGCCCAGACCTTGCCTCTTCAGACTTTCACCTGTTTGGTCCCTTGAAAGCGTTCACGAGAGGCACGAAGTTTAAAAGTGACGATGAAGTCAAAAGTGTTGGGAGCGACTGGCCATCAGTCCAAAGATTTTTACCCTGAGGGAATACGGAAGCTTGTGCACAGATGGGAAAAGTGTGTGACAGTGCTGGAAGACTACGTTGAAAAAAAAAGTAAGCTTCTATCTGTATTAGAAATCCTTATACCGAAAAATTTTCCTTATTTATTGAATGACCGTATATATATATATATATATATATATATATATATATATATATATATATATATATT
The DNA here is from genome assembly GCA_903632075.3 of Acanthosepion pharaonis. NCBI lineage: Eukaryota > Metazoa > Mollusca > Cephalopoda > Sepiida > Sepiidae > Acanthosepion > Acanthosepion pharaonis. The sequence goes on from CAHIKZ030001480.1 coordinate 1,342,464, forward strand.
GTCATCCACTGACAGATTGTTTCGCTGTTTCACAGTTCATCAGTGTGACTAGACATCCGATTGCCTCAAGCCAGGATCGAAACCCGACTGATTTGGTAGACAAACACGCCAATGATCGGAGAAATCAATTCATCTTAACGAAGAGTCTTGCATAAGCAGCAGTAATAGTCGCTCTTTACAAATTCACTTTTTTCCGCGATGACCTCAACCGAAATCATTTTTTCAGGAACATGTATATATATGTTATCATCCACAGACAAACTGTTCCGCTGTTTCACAGCTCATCTTAATGGGAATTTGTCATAAATTTCCCCATTAAGATTTTTCCAGATATATAGAAAATTTACACACCGCGTTCCCATATAACAGTAAAATTAAAAGTAGAAAGTAGCTGACGAGCTTTTGTGCCATAAAGGAAGTAAATGAATAACTACCGACACTAGGGTTCGATCGTGGCACTCTGGACTTATGAATATGTTTTCCCGTCAGGTGTATAAATAGCAGTGTCAGGCTACTGTCTGTAGTGATTATTGAGTGACTAACCTTGGATGGTGGACAGTCTAGGAGAAAACCTCTTTCAAATGCAAAGCCATGAAGAAAGCTATCTTTTCAGAGAAGCCATGGCAATTTACAGATATTAAAGATAGCCCGTGATCCTACAGAAGGTTACTGAGAATCCCAGTACAGAAGCCTTAATGAAAATGCTAACGAAAAGGACACATACACAGAATCAACAAGATAGAGCTGAAATTTCTTGGACTGATAATGAGAAAAGAACGCTCGGAGAACTTAAGCCTCACAGACCATATTGTTCCAAAGAAAAGTAGAGGAAGACAGCGGGCTCCGAGCTAATGAGCTTTTGTGTCATATAGAAAGAAAATGAGTAACTACCGACTCCGAGGTTCGATCGTGCCACTCTGTACTTATGAATATGTTTTCCTCCAGGTGTATAAATAGCAGTGTCAGGCTACTGACTGTAGTGATTATTGAGAAATATTTAGTGGAACTATCCAGTCGAATTAGTGTGAATTATTGTGCGTAATTGATTTGAGTTTTGATTTAGGATTTACCGGACGTTAAGCTGAGCCACGCGACTAACAAGGTATTCACTGAAATGGTTAATTATCTTGATTTTTACTTGTTTGATCTTGTTAAGTATTTATTTGCCGTTGTAATTAAATACTGTTTTATTTAACATTGAAGTCTTGAGTTATACTTAATTGTTAACCGCCACTGTACGTCTCAAAAGAATAGATGGCCAAACGGGCGGCGGGAGATTTGGCTAATGAACAAAGGGTACAACGAATAAGAGGTTGTGGAGAGCCATGATTGTCCATGACCTGAAGGGATATGGCACGTTGAAGAAGAATCTGTGCAGAAACCGAAAAGCGACGATTGAAATTCCTTAAATCAGGAAAGAAGGCCGGAAAAATTTATCGCCCACTGGAGTAATCGGGAAGAGAGGTAAACAGTTGTTGAAGAAGGGGTGGCAGATTGAGAATGGATAGAATCAGCAAAAAATCAAATCTTGCTCAGAGTTACAACAGATAGGACGTTGTGGAGGGTTTTAAATCTGTGTAGAAGCACGATCAAAATCATACCATTAAAACCAGGAGCCTGACATTAAAACGAACAAAAAAGTCGTATAACGTTTGAGGCGTCTACGAGCCTCACTTGTAAACCAGTGGCCCACGAGGGTAGGTCGATTTTGGAACCGTGGTATTGGCACTCAAGTTGAAAGTTGGGGTTTGACATGATAAATTAAGACACAAAATATTGTTTTTTCCAATCCTTACCTTTTTTTGAGTAAATTTGTTGACCATGTTCACCATAGTCTATGAATGTAGAATACAGTGCAATACGTAATCTGTTCAATGAAACAACGTTAAAGATTAACACTCACGAACAAAGGCTGGCAGTGAGTATTCGGAAAAATAACATGGCCGTCTTTATAAACGCCGCATTGAATATTTTGAGCCTTCTGATTAGTTAACTCTTCTATTGGTGAACTATAAAATGAGTCAGCTCATTTTGGCTGGCTCACTAGTACACCAAGGTACCCAAAAACTCCAACAAAACTAGCTTAAGGATTAAGTTTAGGTTCAAAATCGCGCCTTGTGATTTAATTCTGGTGATCAGTGAAAGTCTTATAGCACAACCTTATAAAATTTATAATTTACTGAAGCTTTACAAATTGTATATGCAAAGTATGCACAGAACAAGTCCATTATTACTAAATCATTGTGACATCAAATAAGATCTTCAGTTACTTCAAAGGGAAATTATACTAAACAATTTAGCTATATTATGATGTAATATGTTATACAGTACAGTAGTTTTAGTTTCAATAAACAATGCAAATTTAAAACATTTTGTCTTATAATTTGAGCTCAGCAGTTTTATGGTGTTATATAAACTTTTATCTATTTTTTTTTTATGATTTATGATTAGACAAATCATCTAACAAATCTTATTCATTAGGTAGCCTTTTTTGTAATCTTTTACAATTTTTTAAATAGTTTTCACTAAACGAATACAGTAAAAAAGGCATATTTTGCTTGTGGTGATTCATAATTAGAATTCTGGTTTTAATATATTTTTCCATTCAATATATCCAATACAAAAGATATCTATTTTATTTGGATTTATTCTTGAAATACTACAATTTTGAAATCAGTTTGTAAGCAAAAACCTGTGGAAATTAACTATCACTGTACATTTTTTCAGGCAGTCTTTAAGACTAAATGCTCAAAGGTTGGTAAAATCTATGAATCTTTGTGATATCAATGCATCTCAAATCAAACCCCCGATTTTACATTAAGTGCAATGATGATTTTCTTAAAAACGTGAAAAATCAACTTCCCTACTCTCCTACGGCAAGAAAGTGCATCTACATCTGATATACTAGGATACGTATTTCTGTATATGTTTATACAGATAAATAAAATTTATACAAGGTACCCAAACATTGAAATGTTAAACTTAATAATCTCGAAGATATAAAGATTTCGATTTTCACAGAGACTCCCAGAGCTGTAGCAGTTTGCATGACTAGGGTAAAATTTGTAAATTATATGCAATAACGTTTGCTGGTAGGTGTGTTTCGGTAATATACTCGTGAGAATATGCACACCATTCTATCTGGTAAAATGATATCTGACATGAAAGTCATGAAGCAGAACGATGTACCTGATTTCTTCACGCGTAAAAATTGCACTTTTATTGATATTCATCAACACTTGCCAAAGTTTTACGCAGACCAAACGGGATATGAGTGCAGTTAAGTGTTAGGTAATGCTTTTCAATAACTGCAAGGGTGATGTGTGTACCAAACCATTTCTTTCGTGGCCTTATACAGCATCGAACCCAATACATGAAAAGATTTTGCATATCGCAGGCAAACATTTAATTTTAATGATGTTGACAATGTTTAAAAAAATTATTGTGTTGCGTTGTTGGTTGTTTGGTTTAGCAGCATATCAACACCTATATGGGTTATTTAATACCACAATCTAATAATTTTGTACACAATTTTAATTATTTATTTATTAGGTAATTTACTAATTAACCCTTAGCTGTGGGAGAAGAGGTTGGATTCATACGTATCCCAAGAGTATTTGCGCGTAAGCGAATATAATGAACGCAACTGGAATTAGAACTGGGCTCTCCGATTAACAATTCAGAGTCATTATCCATTACCCCACCCGCACATCCAAGCTTACAGCAGCTGGTATATCCCTCATCTAGGTTCTGACCAGTCTCGGCGTTGCTTAACTTCAATGATCGCACTGGAACTGGTGTTTCAACGTGATATGACCATAAACCTCGTTGCGATGTAGTTTTTGTAGAAATAAATAAAAATCATTAACAGCTCCCTCATATATATATATATATATATATATATATATATATATATATATATATATATATATATATATGATGATGCCATTTTCATTAATTAGTTTTCTCATTTCGATCTGTTTCGTCGCTATTTCCATTCAGAATATGGATGTTCATGGCTCTCCACAACTTTCTATCCATTGTAGCTTTTAATAAAGATTTTCTTTTCACTATCTCTCTTAATCCCAGTTCAGCTATCTATTTGTACAAGCACATTAGGTTGGTTACTCTGAGCTTTCTACTATTCCACTTCCTTTCAATGTCCTACGGGTGTCGAAAACACGAAGCCTTCTTTCCTCGTTATAATTTCCAACCTTCACTTTCTGATTCTAAGTACAAGCGTCCATTTTGTTTCCATTTTCCTTAAGAATTCCCTTTTATTCAAGTGTTCAGTCCATGGTATTCCCAGTAGAACCATATTTCTGTTTCCTCGTCAACTATATGAAATTGTCTGCCAAACTGTCAAAAAGCGTTTGACCACTCATATTCGAGGATACCCATCTATTAGCCAAATCCCTTTTGCAGACGATGATCAAACAGCATCCCCGTAATAAAAAACAAAAACTGTTGACCTTTCATCTCTAATAATCAACCTCTACAGAGAACAATCAGGCCAGTATTTTTCCAGTGTCTCTTTCCGTGCGTATACGCATATACAGCTTTATACGTATTTCAGTCCGTGTCTCTGTGTACATATGTGTGCGTTTCATTCAAAAATCTGAATGACAATTGAATTCTGCAAAGGAGGCTTTCTTCTTTTTTTTCTCACTTTTATATTTTTCTAATGTATTTCTTTAGAGATTTTTTTTTTTTTTCGCGGGAGGATATACGGTACAATGCACGTTAATTAATATCAGCTTGCATCATAGAATTATCTCCCTTTATTCGCCTTCAACAGGGAGGGGGAGTAACAGCCAATGAAATCGCTGACACTTTCTTTTCACCTCTCTACGTCACCCGTCTAGTCTCGTCCTGTGGCTTGCTTCATTTATTTCTGTCACTAATAAAAGCAGAAAATTTCATTAATAAAATGATTAACGTCCTTTTCATCAGTATATCAACAACAATCCCATTAATATTATTAGCACCTCATCTCTAGCAATCGAAAGATCAACTTATCATCGCTATTATTATTATTATTATTATTATTATTAATACTATTTCCTTTGATTTCTGTTGTATACTTATTTACTATGGTCAGAAATGACCATGACATTTTCCACCTAACAATTTTCTTACGAAATAAAAATCAAAATAAAATAACTTAAAAGCACGCATATATTACATAGATAAAGCCTCTTTTTGTATTTCATTAAGGCGTTGGCTGTCAGGAATCCCTTCAATGCGTCTATCAGAACCTTTTCCAATCAAACCGGGGGCCACAACCACAATTCAAAATATTGATATCTTTATGTGCCACATTTTTTTAGATTTCCATTTCAAGATTCTTGTATTTTGATAGTATTTTCTAAGATCTCCAAACGTATATTATAGTCTATCGGAACTGCCATGCCAATAAGAAAGTTCATTTTGATTTTATGGTCTTTGATCAATATGCCTGGGCGATAATAATAATAATTATCTATGTGTATTCATTCATATATTTCCTGTCACATCTTTAGTTGGAAGAAAGATAAATCACTTTAAGTTAGTAAATTTATGAGTGATTACTTCACTTAGTCGTTTTAATAATCTATAAAAATAAAAATATTTACATGCATTTATACAAAAATAAATACCGAGTAAAATTATTTATTTAATCAGTTCTTTTACTCCTACGTTTCTAAGATTGCAGACTTATTTGTTCAAGACTTTCATGTGAGGTACTCAGATACCGTTGTTTATTAAATGATCGTCTTGCTTCAGCTTGGTCCATACATAGGCTTCTTCGTCGTTCTGTTGCTAATCTTTTTCTTCCCAGAGATATTTCACTGTTATAGTAATCACATAAAAATCTGAACATTTACAGATATTGAGCAAAAAGCGATTTACATAATAGTAATCGATGAATCATAGGTAGTATTGGACGTCTAAAAATTATAAAGGAACGGTTTATTTGCAATTTTTTTCTGAATTTCGTTCTCAATTATTTTATTTAACTTAGAATCTTATAATAATAATAATAATAATAATAATAATAATAATAATAATTATTATTATTATTATTATTATTATTATTATTATTATAAATGAATATAACGAATCCAATAGAAATTGGAACTGGGCTCTCCGATTTACAATTCTGATTACATCCAACCTTACAGCACTTGATATTTCCAAGCGGTCACCCATCAAGCTACTGACCTGGCTCGACGTTGTTTAACTTTAGTATTCGTCCGAGAACTGGTATTTCAACGTGATGTGGCCGAAAGCTATCAGTTCTATTCTAATAGTTTCTTTTCTCGCACTTCATGTCTTTCGATTTCTACCTTCTCTGCCATCTAAAATCTTCAAAAGTTTAATTGCAACGTCAATCGCCATCTTACGTCTTCCTAAATCCTGTTGATTTATTGGCCTTTTCCTCACTTCTCCTCACTAAAGTATTCTCATTCTTTTTCACTCCCTGTAAACCCCTACGTCCCTGTTGTATTATCTTCTTGCTTTCTGTGAAAGGATTAAAAAATGGCGGACTTATTTCCACCCTCACCAAAAAAAAAAAAAAAAAAAAAATGGATCAAAAATTGCCCTGCGTCTGATATGCAAAATTGGAGACTCCCGGAGTAATTTTTTTTCCCTACCTAGCTTATTTTTATACTAAAAATAGAAACTTCATCTAGTCGAATTCTAGTTGAATTACCGGCGACTTGCTGCGTGTCACACATTTTTTTGTTAATAAAATGATTGATTTTAAATCATTGTTATAATTTGTGGAGGAAAAAGATGCATTTCAATATTACTCAATGATCTTGCCGAAGTGACCTCCATCTTCTGGCTTTCTCCTTCTATATTTCGGATACGAATCATTCCCTTATTTAAAATTTAAATTTAATTTAAATCAAAGCGAGAAAAAAATTCAGTGGGGGATTTGTACCCCCAGGGGAAACTCTTTGATCAAAATGAAACATACTTCTCCAAGTACCCTAGGAGTCATTCCCTTGTTCAAATTTAAATTTAATTTAAATCTAAAGGAAAAAACAATCTGTGGTGGGGTATGCAAAAACAGCTTGATCTGACCTTCTTTGACATGTATTTGATACAATACCTGATTGAATAAATGTTCCAGCGGGAGAATGCTGTTTGTTTCGAAAAAGGAATAAGTACGGTTCGTCAGTATGCCACATTTTATCATTATTATTATTATTATTATTATTATTATTATTATTATTATTATTATTTCCTTTGATTTCTATTATATACCCATTTATTTCCGGTCCGAACCAGTGACCTAAGGTCAGAAATTGCATCATGACATTTTCCACTTTTCGTAAAAAAATATAAAAATAAACCAACCTAAGGTCACACACATTTTACATAGATAAGCCCATTCATAAGCTGTGAGCTCTACTTGTGAGAATATTTTTTGTATTTTTTTAAGGCATAGACTATCAAAGATTCCTTCAATGAGTCTATCAAAACCTATTCCAACCAACTATTATTATTATTATTATTATTATTATTTATGTATTCATAAAATTTTAACACATCCGGAGTATCTGATGATTTTCACTGGATTTTGTTCAAGTGTCCAGCATTCACCTATTTTAGCAGATTTTAGGGATGACTTCAGTTATTCCATGGATTTCAAGTATGCTAATATTGATGGGTACAAATGTTATTTTTATGCATTTGCTTCCATCGTAATATATAGATATTTTCTTGCTATCCTTTAACTCTTAATGATTTAACAAATCAATTCTGTGGACTAAAAATCTATCATTGCTTTTACTCGACATCTTTCTCTCTGCGCATGCGTGTTAGTATATGTAAAAATATTTAAACATTTTAAGATCGAACGATAGATATGTATACCATGTTAGAATAATAAACTTAATTAGTACACAAATATACAGCCTGCCGTAGGTAATGGGAAGATTGTGTTGCTCTGTTGAGTAGTGTCACCTATTTTAATCAACTGCATTCAAAAATTTTAGGTTGACTTGAACATCAACTATGTGCGACGGAGGGAAATACGCGACCATATCGTCTCTCAAAAAGGCGAGCTAGATAGAGAAGCATAGGTTTGAGTTTTCTGACCACTGAACCATGAGGCGTAAGGTACGACAAATCATGCTTGACTAGTCATCAACAGCACGTATATCATGTGGAAGTATGATTGACGTTTCCGTGCAAAAAGGGTTTGGGCTTGAGCTGCGCATTACGGCAGCCATGACGGCAATCTATGAAGCCAACTGCTCATGCGCACAACCGGATTACATCCGTTTTAATCTGACTAGTAAGAACGGGAAAAAAAGTTGGCAGATTTGGAAAAGATAGAGATGAAGTGGAGAAGGGGAACAGGTAAAAGAGGAAATGACAGAGGCAGACGGGAAAAGAATGGGAAGTTTAATGCGTCAGTTCCTTGACCAAACGAAGTCTGGCACAAGGAGATTTTTTTCAGAATGTAATTTCAATCTTAACAGGATTCTTCTTTTCTAATCATAATACAATGGAGCTCTAGAAATAATTCCCAGATATATATTTTATTTGACTGTAATTAGGCATTTATGCAGATTTCATAGCTATTTACTCCTGTCTTAATAGCAAGTCCGACAGATTCGACAAAGTAAAACTGGCAACTGCTATCGAAAAGGATATCTGGTCTGTGGTTAACTGGGGCAAGGAATGGCTTGTAAATTTTTAACGCCCTTAGAACAAACCTGTTTTTATTTAATCACAACGGAAAACCTTTTCTGTCTATCAATAGCATGTCTGATGCTAAACACCAGGAGAGAAGCACCCTCTTGGGCTCACGTTTTCCATTGACATAAAGTGGAGTGATTATATTTTTGGGTCAAATGCTAAGAAAATTGGTTCATTCTGTCATGCTAGACAATTTCTGCTGGTCAGAATTCTTCTTATACATTCATAAATATACCATTCATCCAAGCATTAAATATTGCTGCTGTATATGGCCTGGTGTTCCTAATAAAGTGTGTTTCATTAAGACGGCTCAAAGTCAGCAGTAAATAAATCAGTGTTATTGGCAAAAATTTATTTATTTCTCTATTGGATCATGTTATTTAAGTCATGGTAATTATGTGTGAAAAATAATATCGCCCAAATGTCCGCCAAGGTTTCGGCAGCACACCTCCACTCGATGGTCAAAATGTTTGATGATGTCTCCGTATAGTTGCTCCTCTTTCTCACCAATATGCCTTATTATCTCATCTTTCAGCTGTTGAATTGTTGTTGGCTTGTTGGCATAGACATTACTTTTGAGATGACCCCAAAGGAAGAAATCTAAAGGCGTCAAGTCGCAGGATCGTGGTGACCAGTTGATTTTGCTCTTTCGAGGGATGATGCGACCTGGGAACTTCTCACTCAAACTCTGTTTGAACGTCCATTTTCGTAATAGGCTTCGATAACTTTAACACATTGTTTGATTGTTAATCTTTCCGTGGTTGAAATTGCCAAAGACTTAAGTTGTTAAATCTGAAAGAAAAAGAAAAAAAGTTATCAGACACTTAAATTTGTTTGATTGTTAATCTTTCCATGGTTGAAATTGCCAAAGATTTAAGTTGTTAAATGTGAAAGAAAATGAAAAATCATTAGACACTTAAACTTAATTCACATTTAAAATCGGTCGAAGTGATTGGAACACTCTTTATATGTCTCAAGATTCTTGACAACATGCAAGGAAATGTCTGTAATCGATCCTAACTTGGCATCTCGACTTCACTCACTTTCTCACCGAAGTGACGTGACTTCCCTCTGTCGTTTTTACAGATAATTTTAGTAGCAACTCTTCTTATGAGCTTTTCTCGTTAGGGCCTCGATTGGCAATCGGTTCTCACCAGTTTACCGTTGAACGAACTAGATGCAACCATATGTCCTATTCTAACGTATATTTGGTAGGTTTGTTTCGGTAATTTACTTGTGAGAATATGCACACCATTATATCTGGCAAAATGATATCTGACATGAAAGTCATGAAGCAGAGCTATGTAGCTGAATTTCTTCACACGTAAAAAATTGCACTCACTGACATTCGTCAACACTTGCTAAGGGTTTACGCAGACCAAACAAGGAATATGAGCGCAGCTAGGTGTTGGTTAATGCATTTCAATAATTTCAAGGGTGATGCGTGTACCAAACCATTTACTGGGTGGTTCTATGCAGCATCGAACCCAGTACATGAAAAGATCTTGCATATCGCAGGCAAACATTTAAATTTAATGATGTTGATAATGTATTTCGTTGTTGGTTTTTTCGGTTATTTAGCTTAGCAGCATATCAACACCTCTATGGGTTATTTAATAATTTATTTTCTCGCACTTCTCGCCTGTGAAAGTCCCCTCCGGTTTCTTACTTCCCTGTCACCTACAGACTTCAAAAATGTCTATGCCATGTCAATCGCCATCTTCTGTGTTCTTTACTCCCGTTTCTTTATTGTCTTTCTGCTCACATCTTTTCATAAAGTCTTCTCGTTCTCTTTCATTTTCTGTTTCACCCTTTTTAGCTGCATTGTATTTGCAATGAATAAGGAATGCATTGTTCGATTGTTTCAAACGGCATTTTCTGTAATGCACCCTTTTCGACCTAGCTGCATTATCGCCTTATTTAAGGGGTCAATGAATAAGGAATGCATATGTTGCAATTGTTTCAAACATAATGATACTTCATTTTCTGCAATGCACCCTTTTCGAAACATCTTATTTAAGGGGTCAATTGAAGATGTTCAATTGTTTCAAACATAATGATACTTCATTTTTAATTTTGGGCATTGTCCTTATTTGGGTAAGAGGAATGCATATGTTGCAATTGTTTCAAACATCTCCAACAGCGAAGTTTAAAGGCCTCTGATCAGAAGGTTTTGAAGAGCGTGGAACTACCTCTTAATTGCTGGTGATCCCAGGTCCACCCTGATCTGAGATGGTAGCATCTGTTAGCGTCTCAGCTATGGGAAAATAGTTAACCCCCAAACTGGGTTCAAAACGTGTAAAAACAGGTCTTAATACCAGCAAAACATTTTTTTTTAATTTATTACCAGCAATAAATTTTTGAAGAAAAAATTATTACCAACAATACCTTATTACCAGCAATACTTTTTGGAAAAAAATATTACCAGCAATAAAAAAAAAACCTGGTTGGCATTAAATAACCCATTAAAGTTGATATTCCGTAAAACAAACCAAACCAAACCAAACCGTGTCTTAGTGCGTGTTACACATTTTTTTGTCAGACAATGATGCTTGCTTTCAAATCATTGTTATAATTAATGAAGAAAAATGATGCCTTTAAATATTACTCAATGATCTAGCCAATGCGGCCTCCATCTTCTGGCTTTCTCATTTTGGAGTCATTCTCTTGATCAAATTTAAATTTAATTTAAATCAAAGGGGAAAAACATTTTCAGCGGATGGGGTTATGCAAAAATAGCTTGATCTGACCACTTTGATATGCAGTGCTTGATTGAATGAATTGATGAGCAAATTTCAACATTGATGTAACAGTTGAATTGTTGCAACAAACATGTATTGTAAGGCACTACCCACTGATTGGTGATTTCTTGTTCAACTTGACGACTATATCGTCTCATTTTGATCTTGCCAATGTGACCTCCATCTTCTGGCTTTCTCCTTCTATATTTTGAATAGGAGCCATTCCCTTGTTCAAATTTAGATTTCATTTAAATCAAAGGAAAAAAAAATTCAGTGAGTGGAGGGGTTGTCCCCTTTGGACAAAATGAATCAATAAATAGGTTCACCTATCACCCAGTTCACTCTCCTCCCCAGTTTTTTGAACATGAATAGAGGTTTATTCTTGTTTCCTGTTTAGGATTGGATTTCTGTTTCCTTTTAAAGTACTTTTCATTCTCTCTCACTCCAAGTAGACTCCAGGCGTTTTAGTGGCATTATCGTCTTGCTTGGGGTGAATTGATTAAAAGAAATTCCCTCTAGCCTTATTTCGGCAAAAATAACAGAAATTAACAAATCAAATAATTAATATTTTTTGTTTGATTTTTCATATTTTCTGACTCGAAACGAAGACGTTTGAAAGAATGTGAATGCTGCTGCAAATTTTATGCAAATATATATTTTATATTTTATGTTATCTGACGAAATCCGCATCAGCACTTGATGTGTGTACTTAGTTAACCACACCATACGCGACATGTACCTACCTAGCCACGTGATTCGTAACTTTGATCACTTACACAAATATTTGTGTTTTTATATTGTCGCGTCATGTAACTGAATATAAGAGACTTGTCCTTTGATCACAACCGCCACAAATGGCCTTATTTGTTCAAACCAATTCACCTTGAATTATACAAAAGAATATCAATCCCTCTGTAGGCTGGATGTTATTCAACTGGAATTTTAACTGTGCAATATTCGATCTAACTTATTAATACTCCCTACTGAATCGAGTACATTGTCACAGGAGGAGATTATCTTGGAAGATTTGTAGTGTGAAATATTTGTTTTCGTCTTTACGTTACGGAGGAGGTGATATAATTATATATTAGATATGAGCTTAGCTCCGTCCAGGGGACTGCAAAAATACTGAAAGAGTCAAAGAGAATTGTACTTACTATCTGTTAATGACACTACAGTAGACGCCTTGTTCCTTTCTGAATTGATGTATATATCTTTACATACATGCAGATAGATAGATAGATAGATAGATAGATAGATAGATAGATAATAGATAAGAACAAGTTAAAGATAGATAGATATATAGATAAAAACAAGATAAAGATAGATAGATAGATAATGAACAGTCTGAGATAGATAGATAAGAACAAGTAAAAGATAGATAGATAGATACGAACAAGTAAAAGATAGATAGATAGATAGATAGATAGATAGATAGATAAGAAAAATGTGTACGTAAGCAATGAATATGTACGTATACATGTATGGGGAGATGGATTGGTTTTGTCTGGACTGTTGAACGCACGCAGGAAGAAAGACAAATGAGAAGGTAGGCGTTTCTATTGATAAGTTTTTTTTTCTTGCTCGACGAGAGCCTCTTTCGCTATGAGGTGGGTGTGATGTTCTTGGTACACTTTTAAATCCTGACCGTAGTGTTCAGAAAAAAAAAAAAGAGTGCGACATTTTTTCATAAATTCGGTGAAATTCCTGTGGAATGTTTTTATTTTATTTTTTATTGAGACTCCACACACCTGGGGAACTTGAATAGCTTTTTTTTCGGTTATTCGAGTTATTTCGTAATCGCAAGACAGGAAACCGATATAATTAATCATGCGTGTTTTTCGTCATACAATTTCTATCCTATCCGAATTTACTTGCCGTTTGTCAGATCAAGGTGACATCCATACCTTTAATAATCAACATATACTTGAAAACATACATATTTCTATTAGTATGCGTCAAATATCTTGCATGCTAGGAAAAAAGAACCTTTTTCTATATTCCAATAAAATATTTTAATTTTATTTTTTTAAAAGACTCAGGCTATTGAACCACTTCTTTTCAGGTATTAGTTATTTTGTAATCATAAGATAAGAAACTAATATAATCAATCATACATATGTTGGTCATACAATACCCATCATATCAAGATTAACAGGCCTTTTCCCTGATCAAGATGACATCAATACTCTTAATAATGAACACAGAACTTCAACACATCCATGTTTCCATTAGTATAGGTCTAATACGTGTAGACAATAAATATGATACGACATTAATTGTATTCAAAAACAGCTTAAGATTTTTTAAGTTTAAGAGTAGCATTTAAAAACGAAACATATTGAAAATTGCTATCGACAAAGAAAAAGGTGGTGACGGGTCTATTAAGTAAACAGATTTTAATTAATGTTTATTGTTGTAGCATACATAAGGGGTATGTCGCAATTCACGCAAATACAGTAGTAAATACTGTATGTTGGTCTGCAGTTAGAGATTCATCTCTAGCTGTGCTAGTCAAACGCTCTGCCTCTGGCAGAGAGGATCCCCAGACGAGGCTATGTCGAAGGGCAGAGTTTCGTCTCGGGAAACAGCTACCCGACCCCGTTTTATACGGGGTTTACACGGGATTTTTGGCCGAACCTACGGGCTTGGATACCCCAAATTAAATTTGGTCTTGTGCCACATCTGACAACGTGGGGTGGTTGGTAGATATCCTGCAGTTGGGGATTCGTCTCCAGCTGTGGTGGTCAAGCTCTCTGCCTCAAGACAGAGAGGATCCCCACACGAGGATATGCCGAAGGACTGAGTCTCGTCTCGGGAAACAATTAGCCGATCCCGTTTTATACGATGTCTACGGGTAATTTTTGGCCGGGCATGCGGACTCGGATAACCTACATCAAATTCGGCCTTGTGTCAAATCTGACCCACATAGGGTGGTTAGTAGATATTCTGCAGTTGGAGATTCATTGTGGAATTCACTTGACTCACTTCTAGCAGTGGACATTATTACAACGTTTCGGCCGTTGTATGCTCCAGCCTTCTTCAGCTGGCTGGAATGTCGAACTAAACCCATTATTTCGCTCACTGGAATAGACTGTTCTAGTTTCATGTGCCATATTTTTAATGGATGTCAGTTATCAGTTATCTCTTGTTAATTTCTCTCTGAAAGTTCTCCACTACCTTAACCGGGTTTTGAACTCACACTCTTTTTTGGGCGTTGGTTAGATCCAGTGACAGGACCCCAAAAAAGAGTGTGAGTTCAATACCCGTTTAAGGAAGTGGGGAACCTTCAGGGGGAAATTAACAGGAGATAACTGATAACTGACATCCGTCAAACATGGCACGTGGAACTAGAACAGTCTACACCGGTGAGCGAAATAAAGGGTTCAGTTCGACATTCCAACCACCTGAAGAAGGCCGGAGCGTACAACGGCCGAAACGTTGTAATAAATATGGCGACAAAGATGAGAACAATAGTCCGAATAATGTAAATAATGTAAAAAAAAAACGAAATTACTTATAATGATTATGTAGCGTCACATTCTAAAAGTAATCATTACCTGCCATGTCAAAAAAAAAAATAAACAAGAGAAATAGCATGCCAACTAAAGTTAAATATTAAAGTTAAAAATTAAATTTAAATATCAGGTAGGGATAGGAAAAAGGGAAAATCTTTTTACGTGCGGAAAAAAAGCTTTTCTATAATCCTTAAGTTTAGTGGATTAGGCGTTTGGTTCGTGAAATTTCTGGAATTATTAATAATTGCGAGTTCAGTCCCTAGGCAGAGAAGTACAGACCGAAACGCTGTAGAAAAAGGGGTGAGCAGTAACTGAACTGTAACATTAAAATGGAAGTAATTATAAAACATCCAATAAATATAGCTAGAAAATTTCATCTATACATCAAAGTGTTCTCTGTTGTCAATTTTGCAACATGATCTCAGATAGGTAAATTTTTAACAATCACATATTGCAAGGTTAGAAATAAGAACATAATTTTTTTTTTTAAATTAAAATGATCTTATTACGAAGAGAAACTTAACAGATCTCGAATTACGTTAGCAATTTTTTTGAAAAATTCAGAAATATATAGCACAAAGAAACAACTAGAAAGACCCCCTCAATTGACCACTGCTGGTCATCATTGTCTTCAACATAAATTGTTCTTTAGAGGCCTTCAAAATAAACTTGATCTTAATAATCACTGCTATAAAAGTCCGGAAAGTTATTAATAAATCAAGCAACTGCAATTTTCAGTCCAGAATGGAAACTCTTATGTTGACAGGTGTTCGCAAGAAAAAGTGTCCCAAGTGGACTCAGAGAAAAGTCACTTGAAGAAGATAATGTTCTCTGATGAGAAATTCGGCAAACTTGGACCTTCGTGTCCGAAAGAAAACAGAATGTCAAAAAGACGGTTCTTCCCTTGACACCGCTATTATTTTAACTACCTTCACTCCTCGGCAATGTTTATTCTTAAAAAAAAAACGATTATTAGTATTTAAATAAAAACATATAAAAGCGAATTTATACATTGTCTTTGTTCATGAGAATTAACAACCAAAATAATTGACTGATTTTCTACGGCTTATCAACCTCTTGTAGGTTATTTAAAGCCAGAGAAGTTGTAAAAATTTTCTTCACTTTTCTCTGGGTCCACTTGGCACACTTTTGCTTGCGAACATCTGTCAACGTGGGAGTTTTCATTCTGAAATGAAAGATGAAGTTGCTTGATTTATTAATAACTTGATGGACTCCTATTGCAGTGATTATTAAGATCAAGTTTAAAGTCAAGTTGGTTTCATACTAATTAACCTACATCCGAAGAAGGAGTGAATTCAGACCCATCCCAAGAGCCATTTGCGTGTAAGTGAATATAACGAACCCAGCAGTAATTCGAATTCCGCTCTCTGATTAACAATTCCGAGTCATTATCCATGATACTACCCGCCCACCCAAGCTTACAGTACCTTGTATTTCCATGCAGTCACTCATCTAGGTACTGACCAGGCTCGATGCCGCTTAACTTTATTTATCGTACTAGACCCGATGTTTCAACGTGCTATGACCGTAAGCCGGACCGTTTTGAAATGCTCATTATTTCAGTGAACTGGGGAGACCGATGAAGAAAAGTTTTTTCTGCGGGACTTTTATATAAAACTACTTTCTGAGTATACGTCATTTATATAAAACGACATTCAGGCTATATGTAGAAGCTGTGTTATGAAAAATAAAGGAATATTTTGTTTATGCTTGGGTTCCATTACCAAGCTGTTTCATTTTATGGGTACTATATACAAATTAAATAGTCTTTATTCAAAAATCCGAAAAAAAAATGGGAAAACCGAAGCATTTCCGGTACTAATAATTTTGAATAAAGAATTGTCCACCTGTAATAATGAGATTTGACTAAAACAGTAAAAGAAAGCATCAAAAGACCTTAATTTCTGTCCTATTTGCCTGGAACATTTCTATAGTGAACGTGATAGCCTGAAACTAAACAATGAAAATAATTATATTATATCCAACAAATACAGCTTAATAATTTCAACTATTCAACAAAGAGTATAGCGGTGTAACAGCAAAATTGTCCAAATCGTGTAACAGCATAATTGTCCATTCCGCAAAATGTTTAATATCTAAAGAATCACTAAACTAATTCAGTTTCTTTCTTCCAGGTTTTCAGAGAAGACGTTTACCCAACTTGACACTATTTACTTTAAGAATCGCTGAAAAACTCTTTGAGTTATTCAGCTAGAAAGAGAACGGGTTAAAATCGTTTTGCGTCAGCCCCACTGTCTTCCCAAATGAGCAATGATGAGAGGAAAAAGATCATTAAGGCCTTCAGTAATGTTACCAAAATTCATACTCTAGCTTTCATCTTCAAAGTCAATTCAAGGACCATCAAGAGAACGGTGAATAAATTTAAAAATGTGAGAACAGTAGAGAGGAAATCTGGATGAGGATGTTACAACAGGATCATCATTTCAACTTAGAGCTAAAGAGATCAATTAGAAAAGATCCAACTCAATACATAAGACTTTTGGCACGTGTGAGTGGAGTTTCACCTATGATAGTCCAAAGAGCAGTGAAAAAAGACTTGAAAATGAAATCGTACATGGAATCTGTGAGGCACCTTGTTATTCCAGGACCGGAAGTTAGAAGATGAGAGAGAGTGATAACCATCTTGAATAAATGGGGAAATGATCCTGGAATAATATATATATATATATACTTCATACTTTCCATACTTCATTCTCCAATTCACTCTCGTGTGGTCATATGTGACGTCATGAGATGCGGTACGATTTTCGCTTCTAGCGTCTTATATGCGCGTGTTTATCGTTGCTTAGTGATCAACTATGTAAACAATGACAGACTATCATCACTGCCGTGTCCGTATATTGTTTAATATGTTTGTAATTTACATCTTTGATAATGGCTTAAGTAAGCCGAAAGCTTAGATTATATTAAAAAATTATGGATCAATATTGTGAATTTCTTTCTTCGTTTAACGATAATGTTATTAAACTTATCATATGTTACGAAAAAAATTTACATAAAATAAATAGACAACACTTGTCTATATTATTTAATGAAACGTATATATATATATATATATATATATATATATATATATATATATATATATATATATATATATAAACTTTATTTCACTCCTTCATGAGCTTCCAATCCTTGGCTATGATTAATTAATGATGAACATGTCATTTTCGTTTTTGATCGAATTCATCACGATTCTTTTGCTAAGCTTAGAGAGTAATTATGCATTCTTAGTGCTCAAAGTAGAGTCCAGTAGTGTTAGGAAAACCTCGGAAAATTCCAGTAAAATATCTTTAATCATTTCTAAGATACAACGGTTCAGATCTTAGTCTAAGAAATTAGACAATTTTGCTGTTACACGATTTGGACAAATTTCCTGTTACACGCGATATATGGGGAACATAATGTTGAAATCTCCCTAAACATGGACAACGGAACAAGAGCACTCGAAAATAAATGGTTCAGTTGATTTATTATGCCTAGATGGGTGACTACATGAGAATACCAGGAACTGTAAGCCTGGATGTGCGGGTGGTGTAAAGGATAACGGCCCGAGATTGGAAACATAAAACATCTTATTCGAAAATTGGACAAATGCAAAAACTTGGTCGTTTGAATTTAATAAAAATTGTTTGTATGAATACTAGTTGCATAAAATTAACTATATATATATTTCAATTTAAATAGAATACAGATAACTTTAAGGGTCCATTGGTTATAATTTATTTCCCCAGGTATATGATTTTTCACTGGTTCATCTGACTACGTTTTCAAGGGTGAAAAAATGTTATATATATATATATATATATATATATATATATATATAAGAAATATAATGTAGTGGTTCCAACGAGAGAAAAATATGTATATTAAAAAGAAGAGAAGAGAAAATATTATGCTTTGTTTTCAAAGCATAATATTTTTTTCTAAATAAATCCACTTTACAACCAAAAACGTTTGCGGCACCTGTCTTTCTTCTTTTTAATATATATATATATATATATATATATATATATATATATATATATATATATATATATAAATATAAAAAAAAATACGGAAAAAACAAAAAAAAATCCTAATATGCAATCATGCTGTTTTAATGTTAATATAATGTCAACGTCGGACGTTTCGGTCTCGTCGATCATCTTCAGGACATATTCATAAAACATAATTAACATTAGACTATATTTAATTCAATTTGTTTTTTTCCATATATTTTTCTTCATACTGTCGGATCTATATCCATATATTTGCTGCACACACACACACACACACACACACACACACATATATATATATATATATATATATATATATATATATATATATACGGCTATATATGTTGTACGATACACATGTTATATATATATATATATATATTTTCCCCATGTATGTGGTTTTTACCTGGTTTATCAGACCACACTTCCAAGGGTGAAACAAATGATATATATATATATATATATATATATATATATATATATATATATATATATATATATATATGGCCATATGTTAGACAACGTCCAGCTTGACCAGTACCTAGATGGGTGAGCGGCTGGATGACCGCCTGTAAATACCAGGTGCTTTAAACTTAGATGTTCAGTTGGTGAAATGAATAACGACTCGGAATTGAAAATCGGAGAGCTGTGTTCCAGTTCAGTCGGGTTCGTTATATTCACCTACGGGCAAATACCCTTGTTAAAGGTATGAATTCATCTCTTTTCCTCCCAGCTATGGGTTAATTAGTAGGACTTGTATCAGTAAATCATTATTATCTAAAAGAGATTCTTACAATCCAAAAATAAGTTCTGGCTTTAAATAACCTGAAAAGGTTGATATGCCGTAAAAAAATGAATACCGATTTGATAAAACTACAGCTTAAATTGTGAATATCTGAGATAAACCGAAAGAAAGATGGTGTGTTTATCTGATATGGATCTAATCGGTTCGTTCGTATCAGCCACAATCGGTGTACATTCGATTCATTGACAAGCTTTTAAATTGTTCAGAATATATCCTAGAAGATGCATATTCAGGTAAGAACAATGACAGCGCGAACAGGCAATATTTATTAGATTGTCACACATGAACTGAGCACTTTAGAGGAAATGAATAAAACGCTTCTGAAATGTTAAATAACTAATTTATTTAGTTGAAATAGGCACCATGTTAATAAATGACTGTTCTCAAACATGCCTCTAAATTATTGATCTCATCTTCAAAAAATTCTCATCCTTTGATGTGATAAACAATTCAAATGCTTCGATTACCTCTTCCTTGTTGGAGAACGTTTTACTGTGTATGAAAAGTTCAAAATGCTTAAATAAGTGATAATCAGTAGGAAAGATATCAGGTGAACATGGAGGATGAGGCAAAATTTCATAATTCAGGCGATGCAGCTTTTTGATTTAGAAGCGTGGCTCGTGCGTTGTCGTGTAGCAAAATTGGGTTATCCCTATTCACAAGTCTAGGATATTCCTTTTTTTAATTTTTCGTACATACACTCAGTTTCTCCACAATGCAAGGTTGCTATTGTCGTTTCCCTCGAGACAAGAATGAATAATGAATTGCCCCTTTTAAATACCACCATACAGTAACTGTTAAGGGGTCCACCCTTTTTTATACAAATGAACTCACCCATTATATACATATACTACTGCAAGAGCGAGACGAAAGTGAGACGAGAGCAAGACCGAAGAGTCGAGTCCAGAGTTGTAGGTAACCGGAAGAGTGAGGGTGAGGTGACAGCGTTGTAGGAGTCACAGTGAGCAAGCACATAGACTCAGTAAGAAGTCATACAGCGATACTTCAATACCAAAGACTGTATAGATATTTTGCTACTAACCCGTATTCCTGGAACTACTAACCTGCTTTACCAGTTTGTATTATTACGTTAATACATTATTTTCATATATTCATTCTTGGCGTTTGTTATTTATTGGTACCGGATTTCAACCCGGAATCCACAACAGTAACCATTAACTTTTTAGGGTTCAGTGAAGGTTTGGGGTATTGTTTTGGTGATTCTAATCTAATCATTGGCCTACTATCTTACTGTTGTCAAAGAGTATCCATTTTGCATTACAAGTAATGATTTGATGGAAAAATGGTTCTTTTTCCAGTTTGTACTCATACAGTAAGATTACTCGACATTATTTCATTGTAAACATTTTCATTGGGTTTATATTGAAAGAAAGATTATCTGGAAAGAAAAACAGTTAGGATTAAGTCAAGATTGTTTTAATACTAAGGAGGTGACTTCGTTAGACGACCGGATTAACGATCAACCAAAACATGCGTCATTTCATGTGTGACAATCTAATATTTAGGGATCTTGTCTTTCTAATTGTGCTCGAGACCTTCATCGCAAAAGGTTATTCACATGGTGACAATCACGTCAGGTTTCTGGAAAACTCTATGTGATAGGGGAAACATTGGATTCTTGTAGACCCAGTAATTTGATCGCTGACGCGCTTCCGCCATCCGGTCGGTAACCCTTTTATGCCACACACAACGTGCACCATGTATAACGGCACATCTATGGACAAATGAGGCCCAGGCTCTCCATATGACCGCACCAACATCGACAGCCAAAATTTCTGGGAGCTCCACTGCCTTCTCGAACTTCTCCCCTTCGTCAGCTAAATATCGATACTAAAGGATAACCCTAATGTTGACCCTGGGGAACACAGCCTCGGGCACACGGAGCCACTAATGCGATGTTTTTCGTTTGCGGGCTTACTAGAAACTTACTCCATCCACGGATGTGAGTATTCTGATTTAATAAAATAACACTTGAAAATATCAAGAATGACTAACACAATTATGTGCACTTTCGTAATACGGGCACCTAAAAAGAAAATGCCGTTTGTATATTATAACATATTCCCTGTAAACAGGCAGGCACTTGTACTTTCATTCACATATATTTAGATGTATATGCTTTTTTTTCTTTTCTTTTTTTTTACTACCGGAAATTCTTTGACTTTACTGTCCTATATTGATTGGTTGATTTCACTTGATTGTCAATGATGATCTCTTTGTGTCTTGCCAAGAAATGCCAAATTACGGACGTGAACTCATTCAGTGGAAAATCACCGTCATATGACGTGTTTATCATGGAATCGGCGGTCAACCCTGAATTGTATTCAGTGTGGGTGGAATTCTGGTATCAACAATTATATTGTCATATAAACAACAAGGGAACAAAACTATTCTTTGTAATAAAAAAACATCCTTTTTTTTAAGAACCCTTGTTCGTTTATTCAAACTATAAATTCTAAGTACGTTTTCTTAAGTTTTTTTTTTTTTTTTTTTTATAAATAGGTTTGTTTCTTGATCAGGGACCATCGTTCGGTGAGCATTACAAATCAATCTGGCCTTATGGTCACATCACGTTGAAATATCGGTTCCGTACATTCACTGAAGTTAAGCAACATCGAGCCTGGTCATTAACATGATGGGTGATCGGTTGAGAATATCAGGTACTGTAAGCTTGGATGTGCGGGTGGTGTAATTGATAATGGCTCGGAATTCTTAATTGGAGAGCCGAGTTCCAATTCCCGTTGGGTTCGTTATATTCACTTACGCACACATACCCTTCTTTTCAGGACATAAAAAAGAGAATGAAAAACACTTTAGAAAGAAACTGGAAACCCAATCCTAAACCGTTAACAAGGGATAAAAACCCCTACTCCTGTTAAAAAAAAATAAAAAAACGGGGTAGTGTGTGAACTGGATGATAGGCAAGACAATTTACTCATATTGAGGAGAAAAGAATGGAAAAAAATAATTAGTAAATAAAATTTCAGAGTTCAGACGGAGACGTTAGAAGAATAGGGCGGAAGTAGATTTTAGAAGGAACCGGAAACCGAACAGAAAATAAGGAATAAACGTCTACTCCTGTTCAAAAGGCCGGAAGTTAACGACTAAATATCATTATTAGAAAAGGAACATGTTAAATATATATTTTCGGGCTAACGTTTTCCAACGATATGAAGTGGAAAGAATATATTGAATCAGCTGCTAGGCAATGCTGCTAGGAAAGTTAATTCACTGTCGTGCCAGACAGTTTTTCTCATCAAAATCCATCTTACACATTTATAAATGTACCTTTTATCCGTGCATTGAATATTACTGCCATATCTGGTCTGGGATTCTTGCTATAGCAACACAGCAACTCGAAACAAATTTTTAAAATGTCCTCTGCTTGCCTCTACACATGAATACACCCGTCGGATCATTGACTGGCGGACACTTTCAAATACTCAGGAGAGTGATAAATGCGCTTTCTTAGTCTGACATTTTCCACTGACGTGACGTGGAAAGATTATATTGAACCAGTTGCTAGGTCTGCTGCTAGGAAAGTTGACCCCATTTGTCTTGCTAGGCAATTTTTCTAAATCTATCTTACACATTTATAAATGTACCTTTTGTTCATACATTGAATATTACTGCCATATTTGGTCTGGGTTTCCTGCTATATACCTCAAGATTTTCGATAAAATCCAGAGAAGGGGTTGTAATGTCATTAATCCTGGATTATCACCTCGACTTCGGTCACTTTCCCATCGCTGTAACGTCACTTCCCTCTGTCTTCTCTGTAAATATTGTTGCACTCCGAAACCATTATTTGATGTGTTTATATCGTGACGGTTTTCATTTTTTTTAATCAATTCACCCCCCCAAACAAGTCGATAATGCTACTAAGACGCAGGGGCTACTGGAAATGAAAGAGAATGAAAAGACATTTGAAGGAACCAACAACCCAATCCTAAACAGGAAATAAGGGATAAACCTCTACTCCTGTTCAAAAAAAAAACAAGGAGAATAGTGAACCAGACGATAGGTGAACCTATCCTGTTAAAACAGTCGCCAGTACTGATTAGTTTTCAGCTGAAAGCGTGATACTCCACTATTGATACTCTATAAAATGTATTTTTACGGACCTTTATTCCAAAGCTATCATCATAAACACATCTAAAGATTACCTTCAGGAAAGTGAAAAATTTTCTTCTCGTAAAGTCTTCTTGTTTTTTTTTTTTCACTCCATGCAACCCTTTGCGTCTTAGTGGCATCCTTGTCTTGCCTTGGATGAAATGATAAAAAACAATGGGTGCGATGGATAAATTGTCGTCTAAATTACGCAAAAATTAATATAACACTGACCTCCCATTTTAACAGATATATTTACGAAAATTACATAAAAATATCGTGAGATACTAAAGAGTAAATATATTCAATAAAATCGCAATTGGCCTCAATCACGGCGTCCAGACGACTTCGGAATCTCCTGCAACTCTTCTGGGCGGCCTCCTTGTTCAAGTTGGCGAATGCTGCCATAATGCTCGCCTTCAGTTCATCTTTGGTGTTACAAGGAGTTTTATTGGTCAATCGCTCAACTGCACCCCGCACATCCTAATCAAGGAGGTTTCAGCCTGGGGAGTTAAGTGGCCACATGTAAGGCGTGATGTGGTCTCAGAAATTGTTTGACAGCTATGACTGGTTTCTCCTGCTTGTGTGGCATGGCGCAGAGTCCCGTTGCCAGACATAAGGTCTTCCAGCATCCAGCCTCCTGACCCAGAGTAACACTATCTCCTCAGGTAGCTTTACGTTGCTCTCCGTGTTGAGTCTTTGGTCCTCACCAACAAACTCGGGAGTTCTTTTCTTTTCAGAACGATCAAAGAGAGTTTTTCCGAGCTGCCGTAACTTCGTAATCATCATTAGACTCATCCAAATCTTTCTGAATGCTCTGCACTGTCCCCAGATTGACATCCAAACACGCTGAAATGTTGGTATTGGAGCTTCCGGTGTGTATTGCGTCATGGTCTCTTTCTCTCGCAGATGATGCCCAACTAACCCTACAATACTGTGCAGTTGAAAAAAAAAAAAAACAAGGAACGCGCGTGCACGAAAATAAAAAATATATATAAAAAATAACGAGTTTACCCATCGTACCTTCTCATTCTCCCCCCCTCTCTCTCTCTCTATATATATATATATATCATATATATATATATATATATAAATATAAAATAAATATAAATATATATATATATATATATTAGAGGCGACAGTCTGTTTCATGCTAGCATGAAACAGACTGTCACTAAGTGTTGACTTCTATGTTCACTTTTATATTTACACACGCTCTATCTCTGATATTGAGCACTTTATCCCATAAATATAGCACATCTTAAGACTATATTTCTTCATATATATATATATATATATATATAGTCATCGTGATCGAGGGCTTGATCGTGCTGGCCCTGTTCAAATTGTTGATCATGCTAGATAACACGCACTCTCCCATGGACCATAGACTGTAACTAAGGTCTGCTCAGCATAGTTGCAGTATAGACCACGGGCGGGCTCTGTGAGCGTTGAATAAACACAAATGTGCCTGTACGAGCGTCTGCAATAGGGATTGGCTAGCCGCCCTAGTAGACGAATAATCTTGAATACGAGTGATCAGCTATTATATGTGTGTGTGCGTGTGCGGGCGCATGCGCGCGTGTAAACAAGGTATTGGTAAATTAAAAAAAAAAGATCCTGTTTAATTATGTATTGTATTTTTTGAATAAGATGTTGCACATCGGAATCATAATAATAATAATAATAATAATAATAATAATAATAATAATAATGAAAATTAAAATAATAATAATAATAACAATAATAATAATACGTATAAATATTTGATGCATTAATTTCCGGTGCGTGTAACGGTTCCGCCGTAACTATTTCCCACATGACGTCAGTTTGGACTAATTTGAATCACAGCGTTCCATCCCCGCCACATACACACTAAATGAAATTTATTGACAATAAAGAAAGTTACAAATCCATAACCTATAAAAAATAATAATTGTTAGTGCTCCTTAAAAATAGAATAAAAAGTAAGATAAAGCACACCAAAACAAAACGTTCAAGTTGCGAAATACACCGGACCATTCAATGTAACGCTAATCCAAACCGATACATATTTAATAAGGGCTGCCGAATTCTAGCTGATAATCAATACGCCACCATAGATCCTGGCAGATTTGTTATAATAATCCCTGATCAAAAATTAAAATTGTTGACGATTTTATTTGCTTTGTAAACATTAAGATAGGACGCCGATTAATCACAATTGAGTCGGTGGCACAAAGACTGGACGACAGCAACAGCAACAGTAGAATGGGTTGCAACAGAAAGACCAATG
The DNA here is from genome assembly GCA_903632075.3 of Acanthosepion pharaonis. Taxonomy (NCBI): domain Eukaryota; kingdom Metazoa; phylum Mollusca; class Cephalopoda; order Sepiida; family Sepiidae; genus Acanthosepion; species Acanthosepion pharaonis. The sequence goes on from CAHIKZ030001480.1 coordinate 1,368,677, forward strand.
AATCGAGAATTTACGAAAGGGTGACAAGTGGATGCCATTCATTACCTCACGTTTTTCTCTAAAGAATACGACTTAAAAACGAAATCCTCGGTGGCCATGCGGTCAGTCTGACGTATGAAAAGTTTATATTTACATGACAGGAAGGATAACAGCATCGACAACAAAAGTCACACTCACGTATACACTCATCTCCCTCTCTCCCTTTCTATGTATACAAGGGGTGCTGATAAGTTCTCGGCCTGGCTCATTTCCCAAAGTCTGACAAAAAAGATTCTTGGCCGGCTCGAACAAAATTCAGCGCTATCTGATATATATATATTAATTCACCCCTTGAAAAAAAAAAAAAAAAAAAAAAAAACGAAAGTACTTGGGTTAATAAAAACTACGATGCTTTCCTTCACGAATTTCATTTTAACGTCACGAAACTGATTAGAAAACTGGAAAGGATCACCATAAAAATAAATAGACACAATATATCTATATTATTTCAATAAACATGTTTGAATATATATATATATATGTGTGTGTGTGTGTGTGTGTGTGTGTGTGTGTTGAAAAATGAAAAAAAATTAAAATTTCAGACACACTGGGTGGTATATTAATATCTTTGTTTTATTATTTAAATGAGGTTCCTCGACTAGTTTCGGCCATCATCAGGAGAAAAAAAGCCCCGCTTTCTAGTAGCAGTGAACTACAGTTGTGAATGACTGTCTCTGAATAAAGTGACATTTGTCTGTAGTTTTCATCTTTTTATATATAGTTAATTTTGGTCTGTTCGTGTATTGGTTAAACGGCCTCATATATATATATATATATATATATATATATATATATATATATATATATATGACGTGCCTTACCTCTGGGCCACAAAGAACCTTTTCGGTAGACAAGGTCGAATTTACTGCTTATAAACTTCAATCTATATATATGAAGTGCAAAATGTTTACGTGTGAAGCGTTTTGTCATTTAGGACTTCATTGGAAAGTGATATTTAGCTTGATGCGACTACACATGCACTTGAAGAAGAAAGATCCTGAAAATTTTAAATTTAAAATGAAATATATATTCAATACATAATCTAACGGATTTTATTTAATTTCTTTTTTATGTTTCCGTCTCTTTGGCTATGAAATATTTCATATTGGGATATTAGGCACGATAGGATAGGATAGGATAGATAGATAGATAGATAGATAGATAGATAGATAGATAGATAGATAGATAGATAGATAGATATAGGGCTGGGACGCCGGTTACAGTTTAGTTCGAAAACGTTAAAGATACAAAGACGTTCAGCTTCATATTAAAAATTTTTGAAGTTCAGTTGATCTAAATATTTATCAACGTATCTCCCACGTCTTTTTGTCGCTTTTGTTTTTATTTTATAGCTATTGTTTTTAATTATTCCATATTGTGTACATTATAATTTTGTTAAAAAAAGGGACTGGTTGTATGATCCTGGATGTCAATTTACCGAAGAGGATTCCCAAATTCATACACTCGCATTACATGTACAACTTCATAAATTAATGATACTGCATTCATTAAGTCGAAATTATGCACTGATTTATTATGATGCACAACTAATGCATTATATATAAAAGATCCCTTTATATCATATTTTGTAGAAATTCCTACATCTTTCACCAATGTAGTTCTTGCAACATTACCTGATGTTTGTCTTGAAAATTGTTGCTTCCAGTTTCATGTTGGTATTATTTTGTTTTGTCGTCATTCAATCTCCTTTCGTTTTTGACGTAATTGTAAGAAATTTTATATTGGTTAACAACACACACACACACACACACACACACACACACACACATATATATATATATATATATATATATATATATATATATATATATAGATAGATAGATAGATAGATAGATTACTTTTAGACAGTATTCATCCAAACAATTTTTATTAAATTCAATCGACAAAGTATTCAGTTTTGATTAAGATGTTGTATATTAGCATCAAATGAATATATCAAATGTCCGAAGCTCTTTTTTTATTCTCTTGTTTATGTTAAACTGCATTCGACCGTCTCAGTTATTGTTAAGAACCGTGTGCTCTCTGTGTAGTCAACGGAATATTGTCCCCACCGTAGCAAAATAAAATTTGGTTGAGCAAGCAATATTTATGATTAATGTGCCTAATATCAAGAAAAATAGTATTAATAACAACTAATTGATTTCAACGGAGGAGTAATGGCTAGCGGCTTCGATTGAGGAATCAGAGAGCCGAGTTCGAATTCCAGTCGAATCCATTACGTTCCCTTACGTGCTAATACCTCTTCTTCTACCCCCCCAACTATGGGTAAATAGCAGAATAGACCGGGTTCTATAGCTTTGGATGGCAACTGGTCTACCGCAGAAAGAAATGGCAACCTACATCATGATCGCCTAAGCGTGTATCACGTATAGCACATAACTGACTGAATGAATTTAAATGTTAAACTCATCTGTACCTTCTCTGACTTTCGAAGATATGTTATCCACTCAATAATTATGGGATTCTTTTGAGAAATTATATTTATTTAGAAAAATTATATTTATTTAGAAAAATTATATTTCTTTTTAATACGATTCCTGTAAATATATCCAGTTTTTTTTATCGAATCTCTTACGAGAAAATACCATATGCACTTAACATTGAACATTTGATTTTAATTTCGTTTCTCTCTCTCTCTCTCTCTCTCTCTATATATATATATATATATATATATATATATATATATATATATATATATATATATATATATATATATATGGGGGTAGTGTGGAACATAACATAAACTTAGTTTATGTTATGTTGCAAAAATAAGGTGGCATGATATTTTCCCACCATTTTTTTTTTTTCATAGCCAAATTTCCGGGTGACAAAATTTGTCTGAGAACAAATGGTTTATTAGTTGATAGGCAGCGATGGTCCGCTCCATCTGTTCTTTCTGCTATAAAATTACTTATTGAACTCTTCAGTATATGCGCGCACACACACACAAACACGCACGCACACGTACCTAGACGCCTAAACGAACTAACACATAGAGGTCCACATAGAGGCAAATTATATTCCCATGTCAACGCCAGGTCCTCATGAGCAGGCTTTATCAGAAGAACAGCAAACTGTCAGATGGTACAAAGGACATCGCCGACGTCGGATCGACGGCAGATGGTTAAGTTTTCGAGAAACATGCAATAGTTTCAAGAAGGAAAAAGAAAATAGTCAATAAAAAAAGAAAGCAAAGAAGAAAAAATGGAAGAAAAGCAGAAAATTTACAGAATGGATTAGAAGCAAAAGTTGTTTTAGAGATTCAACAAAATATTTAGGTTTGTCAAAATTAGAAAGAGTGAAGGAAAATACAAAGGAATGAATTGGAGTGGGAAGAAAATGCACAAAAAAGAAAAGCGAATAAAAATGTTAAGAAATAGACCAAGAAAGAAATTATGGAAGAAAAATAAAAACAAAGATGGCGAAAAGAGTTAAGAAAAAAAGATTCAACGAAAATAAAGAAAGAAAAGAACAAAGAAAGGAAATAAAATTTTTGGAAACAAAATAATGAGAAAAAGAGATTGACAATTATTTTTGACAAATTAGTAAGAATAATAAAACGAGAAAGAAAGAAAGAAAAGAAAGGGAAAAGAAATAAATAAAAGAACAGCCGAAAGAAAGAAAGAAAAAAAAGAAAGAAAGAAGAAACAAAAAAAGATACGAAGAAAAAAGTAAAAAGGAAAAGAAAGAGAGAACGAAAGAAAATAAAGAAAAAGAAAGGAAACGAAAAGAATGAAAGAAAGTAAAAGCAAAAAGAAATAAGGCAAAAAAATAACAAAGATAAAAGTAAATAGAAAAAGAAAGAAAAAAGAAGTAAAAAAAAGAAAAAGCAGAAAAAGTAAAAAAGAATGAAAGAATGAAGCAAACAAACAAAGAAAAAAAGTAAAAAGAAAGAAAAAAATGGGAAGGGCCAATTTTGGTGGGAAAATATTACGGTTAGTCTTTTCAAGGACGAATTTAAAGTACTACAACTATTGACCAGCCGGGCGTTTCTCGGAAATGCTTACATAAACAGATGACCTCCTTGATTTGTCCAGGGAGATAGATGATGGGGCAGATATTCGTAGTTGAGCTTTAAGATTGTCAATATTTTCCCATGATAAAAATGTCCTGAAAAAAAAACTTTTCATCGCCCGCTTTTGTTTTATATATATATATATCTATATCTATATATATATCTATATCTATATCTATATATATATATATATATATATATATATATGAAGAAAAAATAATTAAATGATTTTAGTGAAGAAAACAAAAAAAAATAGGATAAGACCCAGCAATAATCAAGATTTTGATCTCGATTGATCTCAGAATGCGTTAGAGATTAACACTTATTTATACAAATATATGTATACATTGATTATGCTTTCAAATGTAAAGTCATGTATTTTCACAAATCTTCTATATGCCGTGTCACATTAGAGCATAGATGATCATGGCCCTCCCCATCTTCCTGCCCTTCGTAGCTCTTAGAAATGTTCGACTTTTTACTATTCTTTCACGTTTCCCTTCCGCCATCCATTTATACACGCTTTTATGTAGCTTATTCGCTGTTTCCTTTTATCTTGCTAGTCGCCAATATGCCCTGTGAGTGTCGAATTCTCCAAGCTCTCTTTCCTCATATGTTCCTGTTCTCTTAACCACTTAAACAAGTTCGTTAGGCAGGTTACTCGCCGTTCCCCCCCCCTGTCCTTTTTACATTCACTATGTCTGGTGAGTGTCAAATCCACCAAACCCTCTTTCCTCATATGTTCCTGTTTTGTCGTCCACTTACACAAGCTCGTTAGGCAAATTACTCGCTGTTTTTCTCTGTCCTTTTTACATTCACTATATCCTGTGAGGGTCATATTCTCCAAGCCTTCTTTCCTCATTATGTTTGCCTGTTCTGTCATCTATTTACACAAGCTTGTTAGCAGTTTATTTGCTGTTTCCCTCAGCCTCTCTTGCTGCTAATATGTCCTATGAGTGTCAAATTCTCCAAGCCTTCTTTCCTCATTATGTGTACCTTTTTCACACTCCATTTGCACAAACTTGTTAGGTTACTCACTATTTTCCTTTTTCCCTCTCGCCCTCACTGTGAGTGTCATATTTTCTAGGTCTTCTTTTTTCACTATGTGACCGAGACATTTCATCTGTCTCTTTCTGATCCTAAGCACAAATGTCCTTATTGTTCACATTTTTCTTAATGCTTTCTCGCTTCTTACATGTTCCGTCCATAGTATACTCAAAATCCTTCTGTCAAATCCTAACCATGGCAACACAAGTCTTCCCTTCCTTAATCTGTGTCAGTTACGTGCCATGCATGATTCACGCTTAGGTGATCTTGTATCTTTCGATACATGACTGACGAGGCAATTTTTTTCCCGCAGTAGGTTACCATTTCTTTCTGCAGAAGACCCGTTGCCATCCAAGATTCGCGATTTGATAAGAAAGCTTGATTCAGTTCCAAAAATTCGTCCAGAGATGTCATAACCTTTCAACTTGTAAAGAAGACCAGCAAACCAAACTCCGTCAAATGCCTTCGAGATTAAAGCATTCATATTTAAAGCTTGATAAACTCTATCAGTAGTAATCTATTTGCAGTGTTCCTTCAAGGCGGAACAGCGATGATGATGATCATGATGACGTTTTATTTTTTCTTCAGTCAGTTATGTGACATGCGTGTTACACGCATAGGCGATCATGTATCGAAAGACTAGCGAGTCAGATTTTTTTTTTTTTTTTTTGCCATTTCTTTCTGCGGAAGACCAGTTTCCATCAAAGGCTATAGAACCCGGTCTGTCCTGCTATTTACCCATAACTTGCGGGTAGAAGAAGAGGATTCCTGCCTTTCCCAAGGGTATTAGCACGTAAGTGAATGTAATGGATTCGACTGGAATTCGAACTCGGCTCTCCGATTCCTCAATCCGAGCCAGTATCTATTATTTTCTCTGGTTCTGGCAGACCCTAAATAAGGACGCGTCTGTACATAGATTCATCTACAGAAAAATTAATACATGACTTGAATGCGTCTGTAGGGTCAAGAAGTTGTGGAGTGGAAAATAAGTACCTTCGGCACATGCACACACGCGCGCGCATACACAAACCTTTTTCAAAAAGAACGCTATATGGCAATCTGACAGAACAGGAAGCTATAGATTCATAACATATTTAAAGAGAGTAGTGATAAATGAACATACTCATTCTCAGCTAAGGGACCTGAATTCGTTTCCCATTGTTATAACATTTACAATATATGCGAATGGTTTGGGACAAATAATCGACGCTACTCAATCTTCTAAAATCTGACCACAACAAAATAAAGAAGGCGTCTTGGTCAGGGAAAGCAATATTCATCATCCTCATACATACAGAAAATTCATGGAGATATATTTACACTTATATTATTCACAAACAAGAATTATTATACACTTACATAAAGCTATATTTATGGTCAGGCTTAGAATCTATTAATTTCTTGGTACTTCGAAAGGAATTCTGAACACAATAATTTCTTGGAACTTCGAAAGGAATTCTGAACACAATAATTTCTTGGAACTTCGAAAGGAATTCTGAACACAATAATTTCTTGGAACTTCGAAAGGAATTCTGAACACAATAATTTCTTGGAACTTCGAAAGGAATTCTGGACACAATTTCTTGGAATTTCGAAAGGAATTCTGAACACAATAATTTCTTGGAACTTCGAAAGGAATTCTGAACACAATAATTTCCTGGAACTTCGAAAGGAATTCTGAACACAATAATTTCTTGGAACTTCGAAAGGAATTCTGAACACAATAATTTCTTGGAACTTGGAAGGAATTCTGAACACAATAATTTCTTGGAACTTGAAAGGAATTCTGAACACAATAATTTCTTGAACTTCGAAAGAATTCTGAACACAATAATTTCTTGGATCTTCGAAAGGAATTCTGAACACAATAATTTCTTGGAACTTCGAAAGGAATTCTGAACACAATAATTTCTTGGAACTTCGAAAGGAATTCTGGACACAATTTCTTGGAGTTTCGAAAGGAATTCTGAACACAATAATTTCTTGGAACTTCGAAAGGAATTCTGAACACAATAATTTCTTGGTACTTCGAAAAGAATTCTGAACACAATAATTTCTTGGAACTTCGAAAGGAATTCTGAACACAATAATTTCTTGGAACTTCGGAAGGAATTCTGAACACAATAATTTCTTGGAACTTCGAAAGGAATTCTGAACACAATAATTTCTTGGAACTTCGAAAGGAATTCTGGACACAATTTCTTGGAATTTCGAAAGGAATTCTGAACACAATAATTTCTTGGAACTTCGAAAGGAATTCTGAACACAATAATTTCTTGGTACTTCGAAAGGAATTCTGAACACAATAATTTCTTGGAATTTCGAAAGGAATTCTGAACACAATAATTTCTTGGAACTTCGAAAGGAATTCTGAACACAATAATTTCTTGGGACTTCCAAAGGAATTCTGAACACAATAATTTCTTGGAACTTCGAAAGGAATTCTGAACACAATAATTTCTTGGAACTTCGAAAGGAATTCTGAACACAATAATTTCTTGGAATTTCGAAACGAATTATGAACACAATAATTTCTTGGAACTTCGAAAGGAATTCTGAACACAATAATTTCTTGGGACTTCGAAAGGAATTCTGAACACAATAATTTCTTGGGACTTCGAAAGGAATTCTGAACACAATAATTTCTTGGAACTTCGAAAGGAATTCTGAATACAATAAAATATAATGTTTGTCTAACAATGCACACGAAACATGATGAGCCAATAAAAACACAAAAGTAAAAATATCAGAATTTCTTTCTTCCTTTTCTTCATATCTTATTCTCATTTATTTCTATTAAAGAATTAAACCTATCAGATTGGTAAATGTTTCGTAAATATGTTCATCTTATCATGTTAGATTACGATCCATATTTAATCTGTATTTGATCACAATTCACATGCATTATTGGATACGACAGATAAGGAAGTTTTTATTAACCTTCAAGTTGTTGCTCTTTTCTTGGTCCAGCGGAACGAATAGTTGATGGTTGACTCTGTAGAAATTAACTATACATGTTATTCTAGCACTTTCGACCAAGTTTCTAGTCATCCTCAGCATAAAAATACGGTTGATCTCCTGATAAGTAACACCTATATTTTATTCCTAAAGATGATTAGTGAATCATCGAATGTGCTCGGACTGACTATAAAAAACAAACAAAAAAACTACGAACAATTTATAAAGGTTTGGTTATAAAAAAAGCTTTTCTCATAGAATCTGACATGTAATATTTTTTCTATAAAACGAGTGTTCTTCTGACAAATGACACCTATATTTTATTCTGTGTCGAGCTAGACAATTTTTCTCGCCAGAATCTATCTTATATATTTATAAGTCTAATATTCGCCCTTGCTTTGAATATTGTTGCCACATCTGATGCTACATATTTAGAGATTCTTGATAAAATCCAGAGAAGAATCTGCAATATTATTGATCCTGACCTGGTATCTCTGTTTCAGTTACTTTTCCATCGCCGTGCTTTTTCTATAAATACTTCCATGATAATTGTTCTGATGAGTTTTCCTTTATGGTACCTAGATTCTATGAATTTAAGCATGGCACTAGATTGGCGGCAACGTCTTATCATTTTACAGTTGAAATGGCTAGATGGAACCGTAAGTTCTATGCTAACAGCTTCTTCTATCGTACTTCTTGTTTATAGAACTCTCTTCCGATTTCTGGCTTCCCACACAATTTTGATTTTCAAACATTTAAATAGAATGTCTATCGTTATCTTCTGTTTTCTTAATTGACGTTCTTTTATCGTCCTCTCTCTTTAATAGTATATTTTATCGTATTCTCTAACACTCATTAAACTCCGCGTCTTAGTAGCTTTATTGCCCTGTTGGAGATGACCAGAGAGTTACCAAAAGTGCTAATTATGAACAAGTTATTCACAGTCTTCGTATAAGGGTTTACGTTTAAGAAAATTTATTCTCTCTCATAGAATCTGTCGTTTTAACATTTTTCGATAGCCACTGCAAGATTTTTTATTACGTTATTACATTTTTATATTTGATTGATTTATTTTTGAATTTAAATGACCGGGCATTTGATATTTGATCTTTGTCAAGCGAGATAACAAGCAGCAGACAGCGATAGCCATTAAAAACAATTGATCTTGCAAAGACACGTGCATACCCCAAAATCAAGTGCGGTACAAACGTACGATTGTTTTTATCTCATTTTATTATGACATCAATGGAAAAGTTTCCAGCCTTTCAGTGAAAATCTTTTATTCTCCAAAATTCATAGCCTCATTATTCAGCCATGAAAATGTTTTTCCCTTTTATTCGTTAACCTGAAACCGCCTTTCATCAAAATTGTGTATTCCATCATAAAAGAACGATACTGATTTTGATTCGATGAGGTCTTATTATTGATTTATTTTTGAGTTCTTCAACTATTTGGAAATGTTGACCAGACAAGGAGTAATGAGTGAAATAAAGTAAATTACAATTTGGAGGGAGAAATCTAGATTTTTTTCATTTGAATTTCTTGTAATAAACCGATTCTTCACCACCAATGAATTTTCTTGTTAAAATCAGATGCTTTCTCGATTGGACAATGAGAGTATGACACCGCCATCATGTTTTTTTACCACTTCTCCAGGGTGCCATTAAAGGTTAATGGTCAGAGTTGGACCAGACCAGGAAACAGTAGTATTAAAAAGTGCTCAATACACGTGAGAAAAATATAAGTAAAAATAAAAATAGCATGTAGAGATTTTAACTTTAAAAATCAGGAGGTCAATTAAAATAAGTGACCTTGGTTTTCACCTGGCGGTCTCTTCGGGTGATCTTTTCAAAATGACCCGTATTTTCACTGACCTCCTGGCATACATATATATATATATATTTAATTAATCGAGTCTGATAGAAACCTCAACAGAATGCAGAAAGCACTGGACGGCCGTTTCGTCCTATATTAGGGACTCATCAGCAGTGCGCATCCACTACCGAGAATTGAAACCCTGACAGTTGGGTTGTCAAGCGAACACCATACCAACTGTTCCAAATCAGACTCAACTTAGCGCTGCTCGCTCACATATTCCGTGGCGGAACTCAACTGAGTTCTCTGTGACCATAGGACTGTGCCCCCGGGAGCCACGACTACTCTCACCAAGCCGCGCCAACTGGAGCATTGGAAGCCGGTTCAAGCGATGGTAAGCACAGATAGTAATTAGTAGGAGGATTTGATATTATTATCAAATCCTCCTACTAATTACTATCTGTATATATATATATATATATATATATATATATATATGATAGCAAAGTGTTTTTTGGGGGGTTTCTCCCTAAAAATAGATATCGACATAGGTATTTCTGGAATGGAACAATATCCAGCATCAATATCAAGATATTAAGTATTATTATTATTACTATTATTATTATTGTTGTTCTTGTTGTTTCCTACTCTCTATCCTGTAGAGCCGGGTCCAAAGTTCCTTAGACCCTATAGTAGAATTCCCATTTAATTGATAGAACATTTCTTCGTATATGGAATGTTCCTAGTAGGGCGATCTTCTGGGCAACTTGTATGTTGATGTTACCTGAGACACTGTTAGTAAAATTGTCCATTCCTTTTTATAACGAAGCCCAGAGCTCCGATTTCTATTGATACAGTCTCGGTCTCCATTCCCTACATCCTGTTAATCTCAATATCCATGTCCTTATATTTCAACAATTTCTCGATAATTTTTATGGAGGTGTTTCTCTCAGATGGCACTGCTATATCAATAAGCATACACTTCCTGAATTTCTTGTCTTTTATGATATCAGGTCTGTTGGCTTTTATTTCCTTGTCAGTTTGAATTGGCATGTCCCAGACGATATTTACACTGTTATTTTAGGTAAGTGTATCTAGTTAACGGTCATACCATCTCTCATTGATTTCGATTTTGTATTTCTTGCATATCTTCCAGTGCACATATGTCGCTACCTTGTTATGTCTCTGGGTATATTCATTTTTTGCCAATTCCGGACATCCGGAAAGTTTCTCATATTTTTCGCAGATCCTGCATTTCGAGTTAGTTCCATCATTGATTATGTGACAGTGATAGGATCTGGTTGCGAGGCTTTATCCCTGAGCTGCAATAATAATAATAATAATAATAATAATAATAATTATTATTATTATTATTATTATTATTAAGAGTTAAGGGAAGATCCCGATTTAAGAAAAGATAAAGAAATGAAAAAACACAATGTCTGTCAGTGTTAAACAATATTTCAACAGAATGTCTTTCTTCTTCAAGTTATATTTAAAGAATTTTTTCCAAGTATAAAAATATAGAAATTGTAAGTCTTTGTACAAACGTTGCTTGTCGTGGAATGTAAAAACGCCTGTACGGTAATGGATTTTGGCTTTTTATCATTGTATTTCAGAATTCAGCAAATCTCTTCGTGCAGATAAGTAAATTGTTATTATGCATACATAGATAGATGCATAGATACATACATATACAGGGATGGCCAAAAGTCAGTTTACCAATTTCCTATAATAATAATAATAATAAACACAAATTTCTAAATGACTTACACACAGATAGATGATATAAAAGAAGATGGCGCCTAAAGCATGTGAATACTGAGGAAAATAAAGAAAATGTAACTGTTATGTTAGAATTATAATTGTATGATGATTAAATAAGAGTTATGTTATTTAGAAATTTGTGTTTATCATTATTGGAAATGGGTTAAGCGACTTTAGGTCATCCCTACACACACACACACGTATATATATATATATATATATATATATATATATATATATATATATATATATATATATATATATATATATATATTCTATTTCGGCCCTCTTAACAGTATAGAGACGAACACAGTCCAGGGGTTGATAAATCAGACGACCGATATCTTCGTATGCCGAAATAGGCTATTCCCCATATGAGGTAATTTGGGGTTTTTTGTTGTTTATATATATATATATATATATATATATATATATATATATATCGTCATCCACAAATAGACTGTTTCGCTGCATCACAGTTCATCAGTGTGGCTAGACATCCGATCGCTTCAAGCCGAGACTGATTTGCTATCAGTCGGAAATTCTAATCACTAAGCTATCGGTGCCCGGCAGACAGAAAGGCGCATTTATTTTTTCATAAACACGCCAGAGACCTAGAGGTCTCAATCCGTTGGGAGAGTCTTGCATTATTAGCAGTAATAGTCACTGTTTTATATATAACGTGTTCGTATTGAAAGCTTCGGTTCAACAAATAACTCTTCAAATGTCCACAAATTAAAAAGTGTGCCCAGTGTTAAACGGAAGTAACAAGATGAGAAACGTTTAATTTTTTTTTTTTTTTTTTTTTTGTATTTAAAGCGTTACTTCATGAATTAAAGATTTCGTCTTGAAAGAGTTGGTTTCAATGTTTGAGCCCTATGACTGTGCATTGTAAAAAGTTTTTTTCACAGCCTGAGAAAACCCTACATCAGGCGAAACTTAAACAGCATTTGAGCAAAAACCTTTCATAATTATGCTATATACGAACCCTTACCCTGCCAAAGGAGGAATTAATTTTGGCGGAAAAATATCGTCGGAGGAATTAACTTTGGCGGAAAAATATCGTCGGATACTTTTTGAACGCATCTTGTATGTGTGTATGTACAGATTGGTCCTAAAGTGTTGTACTCCTATAACATATAATTTTCTATTTCAACGCAGTGGTATTATCAAGGAGAGAGTTTCACATGAACGATACCAGAATACCCATCAGTTGAAGGACGCCATTTTGAGAGCCTTTGCATTAATCAATACAACACAACTTCGTAAAATATCACACAGGACATGGCGCCACATCATTTTAAACGAAAATGATGATGTTCACACAGACCTTTTCGATGTGTGACAGCGTCAATGAAAGTGAATAAAAATGAATTCAGTACACATGCTTTGTATTATTATATTACTAGTCCTTCTCTTGTTCTCATTACTTCGATGTTTTATACTATGGTTTCTGGGAGAGAACGCATTATCTAAACGAGGCCAGTACACTCAAACTCTCGATCATGATGCCTTTGGCTGCTCCTGATTTCATTTTTACAGACCGAGAAATCCTACATTAGACGAAACTTAAACAGCATTTGAAGATAAAAATTTCATAATTATGCTATATACAAGCCCTTACCCAGTCAAAGGATGAATTTGTTTTGGCGGGAAAATATCGTCTATACAATTTTACTCACAAAACTTGGCTGAAAATAGAATCAGCAAATGTGTTCGAATTGACATTTACCTTAAATATTTTAAATCAACTTCTCGCTGCGTCGCCAGATATCCCATTACTGCTATGCCCCGATGGTTGATGGGAAATAAAGTCGCTGAGTAAGCCTTTTGGATAAACTACTTCTCTCATAACTCTCATGTTCAGGCAAACAGAGCAAAATAACATTTCCACCGACATTCAACATTGCCAAGATCCAGTTATATGATATATGCATTTTTTTCTTTCCTTTTTTTTTACTTAACTAAGTATCTACAGGGAGGCACGGTGGAGTAATGGAGTAATGGATAGCGCTTCGGAGCCGAGTTCGAATTCCAGTGGAATCCATTAATATTCACTTACGTGTTAATAGCCTTGAGAAAAGTATGAATCCTTTTCTTCTCTCCCCAGCTGTGGGTAAATAGCAGAATAGACCGGGTTCTGTAACCTTGGATGGCAACTGGTCTACTTCAGAAAGAAATGGCAACCTACTGCGGGAAAAAAATCTGCCTCGTCAGTCATGTAGCGAAAGATACATGATTGCCTCGGCGTGTATCACGTACGGCACATAAATGATTGATCTATGAGAAAGCTGCAATATTTGGACACTGGTTAGGAACAACAACAACAACAACGATGATAATAATAATAATAATAATAATAATAATATCTTCAATAAAAGCGAATGCCGAAGATGAAGCGTTTAAACAGATGGTTAAACCTTAGTGGTGAGTAATCATGCAAAAAATTCAAACGAACGTCGAGAAAAAAGACAATGAAAAGAAGTTTCCTTTATGGTGTTTTTGTTAATAAGTCTGGTTATGGATTGGGTGAGGAAGGATGAACCTTACCGATTATCGAGTGCATCAAGGAAAAAAAAAATGAGTAATGGCAGAACGTTGAGCAATTAGGTCAGCTTGTGGGCATAAAAAAAAGCAAAAAAAAAAAAAGGAAACGCTTTGAACTGTCATATTTTATGCAAGCTTTTTGAATGAAAAAACATTCAATGGCCGACTGAGATAGAATTAAGGTTTGGCCTAAGAACGAAACGCACTGAATATTTCTTTATAAATTTACTTGCAACGATAAATAACAACTTGTTTATGTAAGCTGTGATCTAATGTGTACGTTGGATTAAGAACAAAAAGATTTATTCACACAAATTGTTACATACATCAAGCAAGATTTCTCATTGTAATCGGCTTACGGCCTCATCCCGTTAAAGCATTCTGTACGATCTCCGAAGTTAAGCAACGTCGAGCCTGGTCACTACCCAGAAGGGTAACCGCTTGGGTATACCAGGTGCTGAAAGATTTGACGTGTGGCTAATGTAATGGATAACGGCTCGGAATTAGAAATCGGAGAACAGAGTTCCAATTCTAGTCGAGTTCCTTATATTCACGTCCGCTCAAATACCCTCGAGAAAAAGCTATGGGTCCGCTACTACTACTCCAGCTATGGGTTAATTAGTAGAACTTGTATCGGTAACTCAGTATTATCGCTTAAAATTCTAAAGATATTTTTCTGGCTTTAAATAACCCTCAAATGTCTGCTAAGCCGTAAGAAGCAAATCAATATATCTTATTACTGTAAACGTTATATTTAATGGCTATACGTGTTTAAGTAAATATCTCAGTGTTTTTAACTGTGATATTAATGTCTACAAGCCTAGATATCGAAAGTCTTACAGGAATACAGGAATAAAGTGTTGCTACCGACACTTGAGTTTGAACATAGATCGCCAGTGAGCAAAAACAGACCATCCCATTATTGAAATAAGTAGACCACGTGGCCATAGAGACACGCATAAGTAGAAAGTCGCGTGACGTCTAGATTGATCGTTATTTCTAGTCTATCCTCTATTACTATATGAACCGCTATTCTCTACTCTATTCACTATACTATTTCTCTATTCGGATCCTTATTCGGTGGTTACTTTTCGAGCGAGAATTATCAAGCAAGTACTATTAGTGCGAGTGATATTCAAAGGCATCTGACACCAGTATTGTTCAACGGCGTTACTGTAGTTGCATCTGCGATTACAAAGTCTCTACTACAACGAGCATTACGAAAGTGACAACGATTATTCGTTGACATTACAAAAGTGGCAACGAGGGTTCGTTGACATCACAAAAGTGGGACAAAGTGTTCATTGACATCAGAAAAGAATGACATAGACTTAAAAATGTAATTAAGAAAGAATTACAAATAATAAGAAGGATGGAAGAAAATAAATATGAAGGAAATAAATGTATTTGGTAAAAAAAAAACAGTAAGGGGCGAATATAAGAAAGAATGAAAACAAGAATGGGTCACTATGTGAATTACTATTCGGATTACTTTACGGATTAATATTCGGATCACTAGTAGGTGGTTACTTTTCGAGCGAGTATTATCAAGCAAGGATTATTAGTGAGAGACTTATTCGAAGGTGTCTGACACCAGTATTGTTCAACGGCGTTACTATAGTTGTATCTGCGATTACAAAGTCTCTACTACAACGGGCGTTATGAAAGTGACAACGATTATTCGTTGGCATCACCGAAGTGGCAACGTGTGTTCGTTAGTAACACAAAATTAGTATTTGTAGAAAAGACAGAGAGAGGCGACGGCGCGTCTGTGAGAGATCGACTGTAGACGAGATGCCAGATCAGGACCAATTATATTACATATTCGTCTCTGGATCTTGTCAAGAACTCCGAGTTAAACAGAAGGTGCCCCAGACCATATATGGCAGGAATACTCCATGCAAGGGCGAATAGTTGTTTTGTATATTTGAAGTATCGATTCCGGGGAGAAAAATTTCCTGGCGCGGCACAGAGAGCCAACGTTCCTTGCGGTGGACGAATTTTGTCCTTTTTAATGTGGGGAAGCAGCTTCAAGTCAAATGTGCGTTACAATCACAGGAAAGCACAGGAAATCGTTACAGAAAAACAAGGCCCAGTTAACCTATTTAAGAAATACACATCTCCTGTCGGGCCGCTTCGAAGTCTATGCTTGCTAAATTTATTTCTGTTCCCGAATCGTAAACAGAGCAATTAAGCAACTGATGGATTTTATAATCAGACATTATTTTTTCTCACTGTAAATATTATATTTCGTTTGGGTATATTTCGGCGGTTATGCATGGCCTCATTGAAAGGTAGAATACCACGATTGAGAAGGACTATATCTTGAATCTTCAGATGTTTTGGTACACGTTGTTAAACACCCACATCCTCTTCCTCATCATACCCCTCCTCCTCCACCTCCTCCTCCTCGTCATCAACAAGTCCATTAACTGCGCAACTGAGCACCTGACAACTTCACCCGACATATCCGAGTTGATTCATGCGTTGTGTATCCTGGGTAAATAGGACATAAATACACACACGCACGCATAGAAACGAGTACACACTCACACAAACACATACAGAAAAAAAAACGAGCTAACACCGATAAAAAGTGCATAAATTATTTTTTTTAACTTAATAGAAAAGTAAAAACGGGAGAAAATCGGCAGACAATTGCTGATACCGCCTGAGGAATGGACCGAACAATTGCAAAAAATATTTGTCTACGAAACTCTGGAGTCGGACTGCTGAATATAACACCAATCAGCTAAGTGACAAATAGTATATATTTGTATTAATCGTATATATATATATATATATATATATATATATATATATATATATATATATATATGGAGACCTAACAGAACCTATCCGGAACATTCTCGTTGGTAATACAAATACAATACCCTCATCCACAATTCAAAAAAGACTAAAAATAATGAAAGGATTAAGAATTATAAAAAAAAAGAATATGAAAAAGCCAACACTCAATCATATCCGTTATGAACACTGTCACAATGTTCTGACCGTGCTTGGAAAATAAAACATTCCTATAACACTAGATACACACATAAAATAATCCATACATCCAATTAAAAGTCAAAATAAAATCATCCTTCATAAAAGCGTTTGGACATACGAAACATTTGGACAATTTGCACATGATTTATGTTTAGAAAGGAGGAAAATTCTAAGAACACAAGAAAAATTAACTGAAAAAAATTAACCACAGTACTTTTCAGTCGTATTTAATGAAAATTGTATAAAAGGAATTGCTGCCCAAATACACAATTATATATATATATATATATATATATATATATATATATATATATAAACTTAGTGAGCTAGGCAAACCTACCCAGGTTTCACCAAAGCGGATCGTCAGGGAAAGCTGGTTTATCTAGGTCTGCTCTACGGTTGTCTTGAGCTCTTTTGTTAGTTAGTTGTTTACTCGTATCGAGGTTTTTTTTTTGGGCTTCAGACCTGGATCTGTGCGATTTTTTTCGAAAAGACTTTCATTTTTCTAGCTCTTTCTTTTTTTTAAAACTTTTTTCCCTCGAGATTGATTTGATTATTGGCAAATCAAAAATTCGAGGGTTTTTCGAAACGAGTATAGTTACCTATATTTGTATTTATATATATATATATATATATATATATATGCGCCATCGTTGCTTGTAGTGTTTTAAATCAGCTAACTCCGAGTAAATTGAGGGTTTTTTTTTCTTTTTCGATACAAGCTCGTATACTGCATTAGGTTACTCTTGCTTCTGCGATGATCGGTGAATTTATGTAGGAGCCTGGTCTTAGGTTAGTTTCGGTGATTTTTGAGGTTAGCGCTCTTGCGATGCATTTTCTCCTTAGTTAGTCCTTTTCTCTCCTTATCAGATTGGCATTTATTAAGTCGATATTGTGATCAGATGTATTACAGTGAACTACCAGTGTGTTTAACGTGTTATTATGCAGCATATCTCTGCCATACTCATATATCCCTTTTTTTAGGTTTCGGGAAGTTTAGCCGGTAGTACAGAAAAAAAAAGCGGAACTGTTATGCAATATCGACTCTACTATACGGCAGGGATTGCAAGACAATATCCTCCCATAATTTAGAGGAAACTTGAGGCAGCAGAGATGTATTTCTACAAAAGGATCATGTGAATACCATAGGCGGAGCATGTGAGCAACGATGAAGCTTTAAGTGACAATTGAAATATACATGAAACATAATAAAAAAGGAAGACTCTGGGAAATATTGGCGGCAACAAAAGCAGAGGGAAATAGCGAGTCACCTACCTTAATTATATGCCATACGTGATACACGCTTAAGCGATCATGTATCTTTCGATACTTGACTGACGAGGCAGATTTTTTCCCGCAGTAGGTTGCCATTTCTTTCTGCGATAGACCAGATGCCATCCAAGGCTATCCTGTCTGTCCTGCTATTTACCCGTAGCTAGGGGGAGAAGAAGAAGATTCATACTGGAATTCGAACTCGGCTCTCTGACTTATCAATCGGACCCGCTATCCATTTTTCCACCGTGCCACTTTAGTTTAAACGATATCAGTATAACAATTACACGCCATCTTGTTCAATGATGGTATACATGTTTATAATAAAATTCGTAAGGGTATCAGCACGTAAGCGAATGTAATGGATTCGACTGGAATTCGAACTCGCCCGAGACGCGATCCATTATTCCACCGTGCTTCTGTTTGTCTAAATGGATGGTACAGTAGGGAGTGAGATGAGTGGTAAGGGGGCCAAGCTTTGCTTAGAGCTACAAACGATAAACATGTTATGATCGCGTCCATCCTGAAGAGATACGGTATATAAAAGGAGACGCTTTTTATCGCTCTTATCAGAACAATTTACAGATGTAGGCGCCATTTTCTCACTTTGTGAAAACGAGGCTTTGATGCTTTGATCTGTGAATTATGCCTGAACAGGGAAAAAAGATCACAAATAAGGCAACAGAAAGTTTCTTCTCAGTACTTTACATGTGTATATGTAATTTTTTCTGCACTAATTATTTTTTTTTTAAATATTTTATTTGAATATTTAGGATGTCGCCATAAAAAATTAGATTAATTCGCTTTTCCTGTGTTGCCACCTGTCGTAAAAATTCGTTCCCTCTTTTCTGTACGGTTGTATGTTTTCATTCTCGACAGTTACTCTAGTCACTTATTATGGTAACACGTGCTTTGAACAACTGATACATATTAATGATAATATAGATTGTTCATTAATATTTATTTTTCCTTATACCGGACCTATTTATATTAATGATAATATAAATTTTGAATTTATGTTTGTATTTCCATATGCTGGAATATTTTTTTATAAAATCTAATTATAACAGATGTGCGATAACGACGAGTTACTATGTGCTCTTTAAAAAAATAACAATGGTTTAGAAATGATAAAGAATTGCAGAATTCATTTACAATATAACGATAAGAATTTAAGTATAAAGATGTATGCCATCATTGAACAAGATGGCGTGTAATTGTTATACTCATATCGTTTAAACTAAAGTGGAGTAATGGAGAGCGGCTCAGATTGAGGAATCGGAGAGCCGAGTTCGAATTCCAGTCGAATACATTAGATTCAATTACGTGCTAATGCCCTGGAGAAAGGTATGTATCCTCTTCTCCCCCAATTCCTGGGTAAATACCAGGACAGATGGCCACTTGCCTACCACAGAAAGAAATGGCAACCTACTGCGGGAAAAAGCTGCCTCGTCAGTCATGTATCGAAATATACATTTTCGCCTAAGCGTGTATCTCGTATGGCACATAACTGACTGACTGTAATGACAAAAATACGCAGGTGTAGGCTTTAAAAAGCTTTATTCAACTGAGAATACAAGGTTCGCCTAAAGTCCCAGTAAACAGAAAATAGTTCTCTCAAAGAGGAGAGTAACTAAACAAGGGGAGACCACTCTTGATTATTCATAACAAATCCTAAAATTATTCCGAATTTTTAAATGAAGTATTGTCAATTATTATTAATTTTACATTCAGATTTCTTTTATTTTATTTCTCTTTTTCTTACACCTAGTCTTAAGTCGTCAATATTTGTTAGATAAAAAAAATGTCAGACATTGTTAATTTTCGACTAGAATCGCTTTCATCGTATTTCTCTTGTTATTACACTTCGTAATAATAGTCATAATTTGTTTGTTTTTTCTTAGATGATCATTTTCAATAAACATTAAATTTTGACTAGAATTTCCTTTATATTTATGTTGTATTTTATTGCAAGCTGCGACAAACAAAAACGGGAAAAAATCATAATAAAAAACGTAAGTTGTATAATTGTTCAAAGGTTAGTTAGTATATGTCGCGCTTATACTTTAGAAAATTTGTTTAGATGATTTCACTCTACACCATTTTATAGCTTCTTGTCAGATAATCGTGCACTTGAATCACTGTTAAAATATTCTGCATGAATAATAATAGGCAACGTAAACGAACCAAAAATTAAGGAAAGAATTAAAATACATTTAACTACAATGAAAATGTTATACTACGTAAGAGTCACGTAATATAAGAAACCTCGTGCTTGTTATGTAAGTCTATTTTGATTCCGGTTCGAAAAGAAAGAAAGAAAGAAAGAAAGAAAGAAAGATGGAAGAAGAAAAAAGAAAGAAAGAAAGAAGAAAGAAAAAGAATAACAAAAGTAGAAAGAAAAATTAAAGAAAGAAAAAAGATCGAAAAAAAACAAATAAAAGAAAAACAAAACAAGAAAAGCAAAATCGAGAACACGGAAAGGAGAGAAAAACAAAAATAAAAGAAAGAAAGAAAGAAAGAATTAAAGGAAAGGAAAAACGAAAGAAGAAAAAGACATAAAGAAAAAGAAAGTAATAAAGAAGAAAGAACAAAATAACAAGAGTAGAAAGATAAATTAAAGAAACAGAAAAGAAAGAAAAAAAATACGAATAAAAGAAAAAGAAAAAAAGAGAAAAAAGCAAAATCGAGATCCCGAAAAGGAGCGAAAAACAAAAATGAAAGAAACAAAGTAAAAGAAAGAAAGAAAGAAAGAAAGGAAAGAAAAACGAAATGTAGAAAAGAAAAACGGAAGTAGAAACCTGAAGGAATGAAAAAAGATATTAATAAAGAAGAAAGAAAAAAGAATAACAAAATTAGTAAGAAAAATTAAAGAAAGAGAAAAGATCGAAAAAAATACGAAATGAAAGAAAATGGAAAAAAGGAGAACAAAGCAAAAACGAGAACGCAAGAAAGCATGAAAAACAAAAAAAAAATGAAAGAAAGGCATTTTTTCTTTTCTTCGTTTTTTGCTGTAGCCAATCTCGACTCGGAAAAAAATAAAGAAACGCTTCATTTCTGAAAACCATGCAATTTTCATTCTTTCCAATTACTCATACCATTTATTATTGTAACACGTGCTTTGACCAACATCATTTTTTTTCATTAAATAAAGTATTATTCTATATGATTAGCAATGTTTTTGACATTTTTTCTAATTATTTTAGTTGCTATTTATACTCAGACGATCTATAATATAAAAAAAAGAGCGCGGGATCTTAATGGATACGCTCACAATGAGACATGAATTCATATCTCTTTTGCCTGAGGATTTTGTTTAGTGGCATATCAACACCTATATGGGTTATTTAATGCTGAAATCTAAATATTTTGAACATACTTTTGTGGCTTCATCTAAATACATTTTAAACGCAATTGCATGCCTTCAACTATTGATAAAATATATTGCTGTTTATTTTGCTATAAAATTTATTTCTGGTCATTTTGTATAAATATGTATTGTTGGTAATTTTACTATAAATAAGTATTTTTATACTTCCACAATGTATTTTTTTTGGTGGGGGGTCACTTTTTGCCCATAGCTGGGACCCTAACAGATGTTACCACCCCGGCTGAGGGTGAACCTAGGAACAATAGCAATTAACAAGTGATTCTGCGCTTCTTAAATACTCCACTCTTACAACTAGAAGACTTTCTGCCGAGTGTAGTTTATGAACATACACAGGACTTCGCCTGAAGAAGGCGTCGCGATGCATATCAACTGCTCTTACTGGTGCGAGAATGCAATGGATTTGCAAAAGTCATTTCTGACCTTTAAACCTGATTTTCATTTCATGATCTGTCTTTGTATCAAAGGAAACATTTTCAACCCTTATTATTTCGTGAGAGACAGCAGCACACCAGACGAAAGTCACGATATGGTACAAATATCCGAAGTCCAGTCTGCCCATCATAGCAATCCAATCTGCTAAGCCTGTAATAAAGACATGTATTACAGCCAAGTGTGCACAGTATGTTGAAAAGATTTGATAAAAGCAGTACAACACCTTGTAAGTAGAGCCCAATTAGAAATATTTTTCAGTTAACTTCGGGTGGTCTCCGATTGAGGGCATTCACAAGTATCTAGATCAGTGTTTCTCATCTTTTGTTCCTTCAGGGTGACGTAGACAAAACCCGTACCCATCAGTGGCTACGTAGTGCAGGGTTGAAAGCTGGAAACTGAAGGTTTTGTCTTTGCTGCATAGGACCAATGCTTGCTAACTAGGAATTATCAAGCACATATACTAAAATATTGTGTCAGTCCAAAATGCAGATTCTGTGATAAATATCCAGAAACGATTGATCATCTTGTATAAGGTTGCATGATATTGGCACCCACTGAATATAAAACCCGACATGACAGAGTGGGCCAATATCTGCACTGGAAAATCTGCAGCTTTTACGGGAAGGAAACTGAAAGAAACTGGTATGAACACCACCCAGACCCGGTTACGGAGATAGGACCTGTTACAATTCTATGGGACTACACAATACACACTGACAGAACAATCAAAGTCAACCGCCCAGACATTGTTATTAAAGACCACATTCAAAAGAAGTGCCTCCTTATTGATATAGAAGTTTATGCCGACTTTAATGTATCCTTCAAGATATTCAAAAAGCTGTCAAAATACAAGGACCTTGAAATAGAAATCTCAAAAATGTGGCATATGAGAACATCAACAATCCCTGTTGTAGTTGGAGCCCTAGGACTGGTTGGAAAAGATTCCAGTAGACTAATCGAAGGGATTTCTGGAAGTCCATGCCTCAAAGAGATACAAAAATTGTTCTGACAAGTACAGCCTACACTTTACGAAGGGCTTTATTTATGTAATTTTTTTTTTTTTTTTTTGTCAGTGGAAAGTGTCATGATGCTATTTCTAACCTTAGGTCCCTGGGCGGGACCCGGAAAGAAATGAGTAAACGCCAGAAATCAAAGAAAATAATAATAATAATAATAATAATAATAAAAACAGACAGGCAGACAGAGAGCACAATGAAAGCTAATCACCCAGATATCGCGATCAAAGGGCACAAGAACACAATGTGCTTTCTTATTGTCATGGCACTTCCTGCAGACTAATTTATCTTCGAAGATTTAAAAAGCATCTTGATTACAAGGATCTTGAAATGGAAATCTAAAAAAAACGTGGCACGTGACCACATCAGTAATTCCAGTTATAGCTGGAGCCCTCGGATTGATCGGGAAAAATTCTGATAGACTCATTGATTTGGTTGGTGTGGTTTGTTTTGTTTTACGGCATATCAACCCCAATGGGTTATTTAATGCTGATAATTTTCATTGCTGGTATATTTTGTTTTGTCAAAAATCTATTTCTGGTTATAATTTTTTTTCAAAAATGTGTTGCTGGTAATAATTTTTTCAAAAAACTATTTCTGGTAATATGTTTTCCTCAAAAATGTATAGCTGGCAATAGTTTTTTTTTTCTTTAACTTTTTTTTTTCAACTTTATTGCTGGAAATATTTTTTTTGCAAAGTATCTCTGGTAATAAAACCTGTTTTTACACTTTCATAGTGTTTTACCCCACTTACGGGGTTAACTATTTGCCCATAGCTGGTGCTACCACCCCGAGTCAGGATGGATCTGGGAACACTAGCAATTAGGAGGTGGTTCCAAGCTCCTGAAAAACTCCTGATCAGAGGCCTTGCTGTCAGACGTAGTTTATCGTCTTACCCAGGACGCGGATGTAGTTTATCCGCATACCCAGGAAGGATAGACACTTTGAAGGGAATCCTGGTAGCCCATGCTTTAAACCATTAAAAAAATGGACTCACAAGTACAGCTCACACATTACGAAGAGCTTTAGCTATGTAAAATGTCTGTGTTCTTAGGTTGTTTTTTAGGGGGGTGTACATAAATGATCAATTTCCGATCTTAAGTTTCTGATTGGAAATCGGATAGATATATATATACAACAGAAAACAAAGAAAAATAAATTATCATTATTATTATTATTATTATTGTTATTAATAGTAGTATTAGTAGTAGCAGTAGTAATAGTAACAGTAGTAATAGTAGTAGTAATAATTTAAAAATGATTTTATCAAATAAAGGAGAAACTATCAAGAGAGATCAGATCATTTTAAATATATTCCTTTGCAGCTTACACTAGATACTTGTGCTTATTCGATTTACTTAAACTTTACATGACTTATTTATTTGTTCAGCCAGTAAGGCAGAGTTCTTTCAAGTCTTAATTTTCAAAGTTTTAAAATCCTGAAGCCACTAACCGTGTTCATTACCAGTTGAATAGATTCATGAGTATCGCGGTAAAATCACATTAAAAATGGCCGCTTTCAGCCTTGCCCAAAACAGGCTGAAAGAAAATTAACCGAATATTTTCGGCAAGCAATTAAAATAATAATATCGCATGTTGTATTATTTACCATCTTTTACATTCTCAACTAGCACACATTAACATCAATGCCAAATTTTCCATCTCATTCTAGCACGATTAACATATATATGTACGTATGAGTGGGTACCTTTATTCACTGATGCACATAGCAAGACATACAAAACGCTTCTTTTCTTGTCTTTACAAAAATATTATTTCTAACATCCTCATTTACAATAAGAAAATTGTGTCACTGACATGAAATGACATAAGTCGAAATTTGAATAACAAAACAAGCGATGAAAAGGAAGAGTAGATAATATATTGACTTCTTTGAATTCCGTATCCTTTGATGGAAAAATCGGAACGAAAGAAATCGGAGCCGTTCCATTTGAAGCTGTTGGTATTGAATCAAGAAAACTAATAAGCAACAAGTTTTATATTCAGTTTCTTTTACGTAAGGTCTTTCTTAATGACAAACAAGTTTTACAAGTGAGTGTACATTGTACATACGTACTGAGGTATCAGTGTATTTGTCGATACAGAATGTAATAGAAATAATGAGAAATATAACTATATTATCCAGGAAAATATATATATATATATATATATATATATATATATATATATATATATATATATATTTCAGGATAATATGATTATATTTCTCATTGAGAATATATATATATATATATATATATATATATATATATATATATATATTTATGTTTTGAACAAAAAAAACATTAAAAACCTTCAAATCTTCAGACACACTGGGTTGTATATTAATATTCTTTCGTTTTTATTATTTCATTTAGATTCCTCGACTAGCTTCGGCCGACATGGCCATCAAGAGGAGAAAAAATCTGCTTGTTAGTAGCAGTGAACTACAGAAATGAATGACTTGATGGAGAAAATGAACTTTATATGTTGTTTTCATTCATTTTTTTTAAAATGAATTTTGGTCAGTCCTTGTGTTGATCAAACAGTCACTTTAAAGTTGTTATTTAAGATAAGAGCTGGATGGATTCATGCTGCTCTGAATTCCCTTGGTCATTTTAACAGTTCTATTCGCTCCTGGGAAGGGGATATGTCTCTGTTAAGTGTGTGTGTTATTTGGTTCTTAGGGATTGAGTCAGTATGATGTGTGTAAGTGTGTATATTAGTATGGGTGTGTGTATAAGTGTGACCCCTCCGCAAGTATGTCTGTCTTGTGTGGATGTGAAATGGGGGCAGGGCCTGATTTTTGGGGTTATATATTAATTCTATGTTGTTAAATTTGTGATTAAGCCCGTCTGGATGGAGCGTTTACATATATATATATATATATATATATATATATATATATATATATATATATATGGTGTTTCAAAAAAAGAATACGCCAAAATCATCACGTGATGTGTCAAAAACGAGAAAAAAATTACAACCCCTAGCATGAATACATGTGTTATATATACATTCAAGTTTTATTTCATGTTTTATAAGTGCTCAATGTGGCCACCACCGTCAGCGCGGACAACATCAAGCCGATATGAGAATTCCTCCCAAACGCACCTCAGCATGTCACGGTCCACCGTGTTGATTGCAGCTGTTATTCGATCTTTCAAGTCATCGATACTTGCTGGAAGTGCTGGAACATAAACTTGCTCTTTAACATAGCCCCACAAGAAAAAGTCACACACAGTGAGGTCCGGGAATCTGGCAGGCCAAGCACAGAGAGCAAGGTCTTTAGCACCTCTCCTCCCAATCCATCGCTGAGGCACGTTTTCATTCAGATAAGCTCTAACCCCGAGATGCCAATGGGGTGGTGCTCCATCTTGCTGAAAAATGAAGTCATTCGAATCTGCTTGCAGTAAAGTGAATAGCCATTTTTGGAGCATTTCGAGATAGGTTTGTCCTGTAACGGTGTTTCCTTCAAAGAAAAAGTGACCATAGACCTTGTCTTGAGACACAGCACAGAAGACGTTCACTTTAGAGGAATCTCTTTCATGCTCAACAGTTTCATGTGGGTGCTCTGTACTCAAGCACGCAAAACGCCTTCTGCTGAGGAGTCGCCATTTTAATTGATATTCCCACAATTCAGCTGCACCGGAAGTTATACTAACGACAGCGATGAAACTGACACCCAATCAAACTTTGATAACTACTCTATCAAATAACCACTGATTCAGTCCACTACAATGCTATAGACCTGAAAAAAACAGCGTAATGATTTTATGTATTCTTTTTGAAACACCTGTATATATATATATATATATATATATATATATATATATATATATATATATATATATATATATATATATATATATATATATATATATATATATATATATAAAGAAATATAGTCTTAAGGTATGCTATATTTATGGAATAAAGTGCTCAATATCAGAGATAGTGAGTGTAAATATAAATAGTGAATATAGGTTCATTTTTAGAGGCGACAGTCTATTATATGCTATATGCAATCGTCAGGTATTCATTATTTTTCTCGGCCCATCTATTACGCCCACTAGGCGTCCACTACAGACCAATTGAATACCCACAATGCACCACTAACCCGTATATATATAAATAACCGAGAAAAAAAACAGCATATGTGGCCTGACGATTGCATATAGCATGAAACAGACTGTTGCCTCTAGGTGTTGACTTCTATGTTCACTTTTATATATATATATATATATATATATATATATATATATATCTTCTGATGAACGCACCTTGTTGTTGTGGTGGTGGCGATCCAGTGACTGAGAGCGATGCCGTCGGTGGTTCTAAACTGCGGCAACGTCGTAGACGAGTATCCAGACAAACCGCAACCAAAGCCAAAAGACTTCAACTGTGGAACAGTGGAACAAGTGGGTGACGATTACAAAAGATCTCTGCGTTTGAACCACAGCGGATGAAGAGGGCTACCGCATGGTGCACATGGAAGCTTCTAGTCCTGAACCGGCACTCATCAATGCCATCAACATAAAGGAAGCGATCAGCAAAGAAGAAATTCTTGGATACGAGATAAAGCCGACGAATAAAATCCTTACATTTGCCTCGATAAACTCCATCTTTAGGTCTAGTCACTGGATCTAACCAACGCCTTTATTCACAGTGCCATCCGGAACTAGAACAATCTATTCCGATGAACGAAATAAAGGGTTCGGAAATTTCAATCAACTGAAGAAGGCCGGAGCGTACAACGACCGAAAGTTGTGAATATGGCAATGAAGATAAGAACAGTCCTTATAATTTAAATAATATAGTGATTTTCCAAGCGTAGCTCAGATGTGGCACAAGGCCGAAAGTATGGGGCACCCAGTGAGGATCGAACTCACTACTCAGTCGTAATAGTTCTAGCGAGACAAGCTTGCTAACCATTACACCACCACGAGGTGCCTAATTTAAATAATGTAAATAACAGAAGACTTCTTAGTCAATACAAACTATTAGCTGTGAGAAATAACTGACATATAATGTAAAACAGGGGTTTTCAAAAGGGGTTGTGTTTGTCCGCGGACCACAGGTGATCCGCAAGGACAAGAAAGACAGGAAGAAGGTAAGATAGTGTTTAATGTCTGTTTCAGTGTAATGGAAAAATTTGCCAATTTCATTTTTTTTCCTTTGTCCCCATTACTTCTTAAAGTAATAACCAACAGAGGGCTAGAGAGTGCCACCTTGATTCAAGGTAGAACACACAGCCATTCTAGACAGGTGTGCCGATGTATTTGCACATAATCCATCATAATTATAAATCATATATCATAATCATAATCCATTATAATCCGATGTATTTATACATAAACAATCATTTTACGATTACTATGCTTGTCATATTCTTTATATGTGTATGTATTCCGTTCGAAGTATGTTTGTCTCCCAAATTTCATTCCAGCTATTAATTCTTGTCAAAACGAACCCCGTCTTAAACAATGAAATCTACACGCACCAGTTCTGTCGTTCTCTAGCCACCATGATCTCATTCTGAACAGGAAAAAGTGTTAGGACCAGAGAGAAACCCAGTTGTTTTGTCAAGCATATAATTAAACCTGAATGAACAATAAAAATATTGCAAGTGTAATAATTTTCTACAGACATTGATAACGTGTGCATTAGAAACTAACAGGTATTCATTATTAACATGCCAAGCAACACCCGGTTTTTTTGTGTAGGAGTGTTCCGGGTAGACACCATCCATACCAAGCGGGGCTGAGGAGGGAAAGGTAAGAACGCTCCCATAAAACATAATTCGACTAATTCGTTACTACAGACCCCAGAAACATTTTATATTTTTCTTCTGTGTGCCGTGGGCGATCATGGCTTTCTACAACTACCTGTTTGCTTATTTGTTATCTGCGTCCTGGGTATGACGTTAAACTGCATCCAGCAGCAAGGCCTCTGATCAGGAGGTTTTGAGGAGCGTGGAACTACCTCTTAATTGCTGGTGTTCCCAGGTCCACCTTCACCCGGGGTGGTAGCACCTGTTAGGGTCCCAGCTATGGGCAAATAGTGAACTCCTATTTTTTCCAGATCTTACCCACGTCCTGGGTATGACAATAAACTACATCCGCGTCCTGGATATAGCGATAAACTACATCCGCGTCCTGTGTATGACGATAAACTACATCCGCGTCCTGGGTATGGCGATAAACTACATCCGCGTCCTGGGTATGACAATAAACTACATCCGCGTCCTGTGTATGACGATAAACTACATCCGCGTCCTAGGTATGGCGATAAACTACATCCGCATCCTGGGTATGACGATAAACTACATCCGCGTCCTGGGTATGACGATAAACTACATCCGCATCCTGGGTATGGCGATAAACTACATCCGTGTCCTGGGTACGGCGATAAACTACATCCGTGTTCTGGATATGGCGATAAACTACATCCGCATCCTGGGTATGGCGATAAACTACATCCGTGTCCTGGGTACGGCGATAAACTACATCCGCTTCCTGGGTATGACGATAAACTACATCCGCGTCCTGGGTATGGCGATAAACTACATCCGCATCCTGGGTATGACGATAAACTACATCCGCATCCTGGGTTTCACGATAAACTACGTCCAACATCAAGGCCTCAGATAATGTTTTCAGAAAAATAATGTTGCCAGCTATACGTTTTTGAAACAATAATGTTGCCAGCTATACGTTTTTTGGAAAAAATAATGTTGCCAGCTATGCGTTTTTGAAACAATAATGTTGCCAGCTATGCGTTTTTTAAAAAATAATGTTGCCAGCTATACGTTTTTGAAAAATAACGTTTCCAGCTATACGCTTAATAGTACTGTATATTTATATATATATATATATATATATATATATATATATATATATATATATATATATATATATATATATATATATATTGTTGTGGTAGGATCCACCTAATTTGCATAGTGGAGTACCGACCATATAAATATGGTTGGTACCGGGAAGAAAGGGGAGGAATCAAGAGATTCAATCCAGAGACTCTGCCCGACTGCGACTAAGTCAACCCATTCTCCAGGAACGGTCTTCCCAGGAATATACAAAAGACTATATGTAAATATTGTGTACACTTTCTTGTTTCAATACATTTTGTTCTAAGTACATTTTGTGTTGCATTATTATTCCATGCATTAGTCAAGTTTCAACATACACACACACACACACATATATATATATATATATATATATATATATATATATAACTTAATTTGGCATTAAATGACCTACAGTGGTTGATATGCCATAAAACCCAAACAACCAACCAACCAACCTATTTGCTATCTCTCCTAGTCCCAAGTACTGAAACACGCTCGTTAGGTAAGGTGATGCATCACTTGCCTCTGTCCCTCTTTCCTTCGAGAGGTTTTATGATTTCTGAAGATTTAAGCTTAGAGAATTAATAATGGATGCTAATTAATCGTACTGATAATGCTAGTGACGTGCTACTACCACTGGGAAAGGTGCGAATCCATATCTCCCCGACCAATGGGTTAAATAGCAGGACAGACTCTAAAGCCTTGGGTGGTAACCAGTCCAGGAGGAAAGACTTGAATTAAAACCAGGCTGGAAAAGGGTGGGCCCAGTCAGAATGTTAATCCAAGACACACACTATTATTACTGCAGTACATATGGTGTACCTAGGAATCTAATAATGCCTCTTGGAACTAATAGGTTACGTGAATGGTTTGGTTTCTGTTAGGAAAACAAAAAGAAAAATTATACTTAACAACAGAGACAGTAGAAATCTCTAGGGCATATAACGAGGAAAGAGAGCTTGGAGACTTCGATACTCACAGGACATATGAAAGGGTAAAAGGAAAACAGCGCATAACATTTTTAATCATTTCAGCTTAAATAAGGCAATAAAGCTACTAAGATACAAAGGGTTACTGAGTGTGAGAGAATATGAGTAAAAGGAAATATTATTAAGGAGAGGAGACAATAAACGAAAAAGAATTAAGAAGACAGAAGATTAATATTGCTTTTAAAATCTTTGAAGATCGAAGTTGACTGGAAAGTAAGAAGCTTGAAGAAGCGACAAGTGCAAGAGAAGAAACTGTTAGCATAGAACTTAGCTATTTCAACTGTAAGATGATGAGACCTTAACGCCAATCTAGTAATGCGTTCAAATTCAAAAAGACTAGATCGCATAGAGGAAAGTTTATTACCATGAACATATTTATAGAAAAGGCACAGGGAAGCTACGATAAGGCGTCGGGAAAGTAACTGAAGCCAAGGTGCCAGGTTACTCCCAATAACATTGCAGATTCTTCTTTGGCTTTGATCAAATTATAGATTATATAATATAGATTTTATTATAGATTATGTCTATATCTAGCACCACCTGAAGGGGACCCATGTTAATTCTGATCTTGTTGGTGGTGTTGAGGGGGTGGAGAGAATTCTTTCTTTTTATGTGCCATGTCCTTTCAGGACGTGGGCGATCATAACTCTCCACCGCCCTCTATCCCTTGCAGCTCTCAACAAGTTCCTTCCTTCTGCTTCCTCCCCCAGACCACGTTCTGTCATCCACTTGCTTAAGGCCGCCAGGTATGTCACGCGTTGTTTTCCCTTGTCTCTCTTTCCCTCTATTTGACCCGTGAGTATCAGATTCTCCAGGCCCTCCTTTCTCATTATGTGTCCCAGAAACTTCAGCTGCTTCTTCTTGATATTAAGTATAAGCCTCCTCCTTGTTTGCAACCACTTTAAGACCTAATCGTTGCTCACGCGCTTGATCCATGATATCGTTAGCATCCTTCTGGAGAACCACATCTCTGTGGCCTCGTGTCTCTTCTTCATTTGAGGAAATCGCCCAACATTCGCTGCCGTAAAGAAGGACAGATGTCACGTAACAGTTCAGTAAATTTGCCTCTCCTTTTTAAGTATTAATTCACAGCACAGAGAATCAATTAAGGAGCTGCGCCTAATAAGCCGGCGGAGACAACTGTTTTTGTTCGACTTTTCGGATATCCACGGGTAACGACCCTTGCAATTGATTACTGAATTCATTTTCTATCCGTATGTAGGCGATTTGCTGTCAGTAAAGGTTCTGGGTGTTCTAAATATCCTTACTCAAATATTTCAATATTACCTAGCAGTTCCATATGGGCACGTGGCCGACTTTCGTATTCTGACCATAAGACCCAGGTTCGAATCTCACCATGGTTAATTTGTCAGCAAAGAGACGTCCTGATGTTATCGGACTGGAGGGGGTCGATCCTATTATGCG
Source organism: Acanthosepion pharaonis (assembly GCA_903632075.3). NCBI lineage: Eukaryota > Metazoa > Mollusca > Cephalopoda > Sepiida > Sepiidae > Acanthosepion > Acanthosepion pharaonis. The sequence goes on from CAHIKZ030001480.1 coordinate 1,401,294, forward strand.
GCACCTTTGGACTGTGCCTGAAATCTATACCACGGGTTGATTCTTGCCTTGTGAGTGAAACAGTAGACGGAACCCTTGTTGTGCTAGCATGAATTCACAAGTCATCGTGGCCGAGGGCATGAGCGTTCTGGCCTTGTTCAAATTGTTGATCACGCTAGATTACACGCTCTTTCCCAGAAACTGTACCTATGGAATGCTCAGCAATGCTGCAGCATAAACCACAGGTGGACTCTGTGAGTGTTGAATAAATACCAATCCGCCTGAGCAAGCGTCTGCAATAGGGATTGCCTAATTGCGTTAGTATACAGGTATATGAATGACCAGCTATACCTAGCAGTTCTGTCAGGGTTACCCCATTTTATTTAAATCTCAATAGCTTAAGGACCAAGTAATTTATTGCCCTTTGTGAAAGCATAACAAGAGGAAGAAGCTTCATTGTTTGACGCCTTGACTTTACGAATTTCAAACGCAAATTGGCAACAAGTTCTCATCATTTTATAGTTGAAATTGCGAGATGCAACCGTAAATTCTATGCTAAGAGTTTCTTCTCTTGCACTTCTCACTTGTGGAGCTCTCATCCGGATTCTTGCATTCCAGTCGAATTTGGTCTTCAATAATTTAAATGCAATGTCAATCGACACATTCTGTCTCTTTGAATGCTGTTTTTTGTCTTCTTTCCTTAATAATGTTTTTTTTTTTCAGATTCTTTCACTCTCAGTAAATCCTTGCGTCCTTGTGGCTTTATCGCCTTGCGGCTTTATCGCCTTGCTTGGGGTGAAATGATTCAAAAAGCCAAAGTTACGGTGAGTACATCGGCAGTAGGATATTGGATGTGGTCAATGACAGAACCTAACGGACCAGATTTGTGTCATTCAATCTGCAAGGGTGCCATACAAAAGAACCTTCTGCCCGGGCAATAAGTGAGACCTAAATTCCAAGTCAGATGGAATCTGAGGAGACACGTGGAGTAACGCCTTCTGTTTAACTAATAGATACCGCAACCGAACACCCAATGATGATATATGGGACGTTCTGATGGACATCCGAATTGGTTAGTTAAATTCCCGAACAAGGACTCTAAAAGACTTGGGGAGTTTTAAGGAGGCGTTATACACAAAAACGTAAAATAAACTCATATTGTATCTAGCTTTCCCTAGGTCAACTTGTTAAACTACTCTCATTTAAACTGTATCTAACAGATTCGTAAAAAGCCAAAACTTTTGCCCTATTTCCATTGTGAGCAGGGATGTTTTCTAAAATCGGAGCAGATAGTAGAAATAATTTTACAATAAACTCGATAGAAATGCAAAAAGTATTTTGCTTATTGAAAATGAAAGCCGGTCATGAATTCGATAGCGTGTGTATTGAAGTGGACAAAATATGGCTTTTAACGCCTTGAGAGTAACGCTTGATATCAGAAAAAGAAATGCTTAAATATATTTTAACAATTCTAATTTTACAGATTTTGCAATAAATAGTCTCAAATATTCTCTTTTTTTTTAACAATAGGATAAATGTGCATGAAGGAAATGAATGAAGGATATTAAAAACAGTTTTAAAATGTATAGTCTCCAAAATTGAAAACATGAACATATTTATTTTTTCTGAAAAGAAAAAGTTGATAGTTTTCAGCGAAATATGACAACATTTCAATATAAACAAATATTTTTTTATCAATCTACACCATTGTTTCTCAAATCATCACAATTACAAACTGTTGCAAATATGATGCGTCAACCAGGCGTCGGTCTGTCACAATGTGACGATTTCTGTTTTTCCAAAACAAAAAAACAATAATTGTATAAGCCAAAGTTCTTCCAAGACTTGGACTCAGATCACAGTATTCTAGAAATTACACCATAATCTTAACAACAAAATATACGCTGGTGACACTGTTTATTACTGATTAAGAAAGGAAACATATACTTATTTGAACACGTATAGAGTGATTTTCTAAGCGTAGCTTAGATGTGAGACAAGGCCGAAAATATGGGACATACAGTGACGATCGGACTCACAGCTGTAATAGCGAGACAAGTTTACTAACCATTACACTGCCTTGAGGGTGCCTCATTTGAACACGTATATATGTAGCTTCCAATCTGACAGGTGGGAATAAAATTGCACGCCTTACTCATGACACTAGACACCAATTAGCACAACGCAGAGGTAGATCTCTTCTTAAAACCAACCAGACGAAAAGAAGGAAATTATAGATAGCTTTGCGAGTAACCATTAGTGTTATTCATGTTGATGCCTACCAAGTTCTCGTCCTTAATGAGGGCCATGGGAAATGTGATCAACGTAAACCATGTCACACTACCTTACGTAGAGGTGCTAGACACGATTGTTAAGATATACCTCGAAGAGGTAGCTATGTTACTTCTAGTAGGACCTTTCCACCAGTCAGACAGCCAGAAGTGGCAGTGTTTGAGCCTCTTTTAGTTTTCAGCTAATATAATACAGCGATTAAGCTTATTGCCATCATGAGCCAAATGAGTACAGTGATTGAGCCTATTTGCATCTTAAATGAGCACACTAATTAAGATTTTTGCATCTTGAGCCAATTGAAAACAATTATTAATCTTCATTGCATCCTGCGTCAAGAGAGTCCAGTTATAAACCTATGCGCATCAAGATCCAAGGGAATCCCTTTGCATATAAAACAAAGTCAGTGCACTGATTAATCTTCTTTGCATCCTTGGTCACTGAAGAAGCATTGGGATAGCAAAAGATGCTTTTCAAAAGCTAAGTAAAGTATTAAGAAAGATAAATATCGTTAGAAACAAAGAAAAGAGTCTTGAACAGATATGTAATATCAGTCCTCCTATATGGCAATGAATACAGGACAATCTCTTCACAGATGACGAAGAGTCCTGAGTCAACAGAAATATGGTTCTACAGAAGGACGCTGAGAATACCATAGACTGAACATGTGAGCAACGATGAAGTATTAGAGGAAATGGAAAAAAAAGTACACTTATACTTAACATTAGAAAGAAACAGTTGAAATTTCTAGAGCACATAATGAGGAAAGGGGGCTTGGAAAATCTGATACTCACAGGACAGATTGAAGGAAATAGAAACGGGAGAAAAAGCAACGCATAACTTAATTATCGAGCTTGAATAAATGGACGTCGAAGCAAGTTTTAGGAAAGATGGCCAAAAGACAAAATTTACTAAGAGCTACAAAAACCGGAAATTGTGGAGAGCCATGATCGTCAACGCTCTGAAGTCCAGAAGGCACATAGATCAACTTTGTTAATTTTCGGTTAAAGTTTTGATATAATGGAATATGCGTACACTTGTGTTCCCCCTCACTGGAATATGATTGGCTGGTGTCCGTCATAAATACCGACGGACGTGTAGGAGATTCAGAGCCTTAGTCTGAGAGCTAAGTCTATAACGACGCCCATTGGACTACGCCATTGATCTACACTTCTTACCTGCGACTACAACGCGTACCAGTCGATTACTGCTACCGTATTCTACTTGGTTATAGTAGCCAAAGCCATTTAGCAACTTCGTTCAAATATATCCCTTTCCGGGACATATCAAGTTTCAAGCAAATTCAATGTTCCCAGGAGCAGTTATCAAAAGTGGAAAGAAAACACAATATTTTATACATTTATATTTTGGTAGAATGGTTACTGTATCAGCAAAGTAATGACTTTTAAGTACACAAATAGAAACAGAGTTTTTCTTATCTTTTCAATGTCATGAGCGACGTGTGAGGCCGCTTGTCTCATTTATCAGAACGGTCGCGGCTTCTCAAGTTGAAAACAAAACAAGATATCTCAAACGGTTGGCTTTCCATTAAATAATAAAGCCGCTCATATACAGGTCTTTGGTAGGACACTTGAAGGGAAAATGAAATAACCCATTTTAAAATAGAAAGGCGAAACAACTTGAAGACACAAGTCGATGTGACCAAGGAAAATTTATAGAAATGCTATCTTCTATCATATTTTTATGGAATTTCAAAGAAAATGCGTGTGAAATAAAAATCCATAAGGAAGGTGAGGTGATTTAAGGAGACTTATTATCAATCAATCCACCACTATATCCATCAGTGCGAAAACGCAAATGAGCGACTACTACTACTAGTAGTACTACTGCGACTACTACTACTAGTAGTACTACTGCGACTACTACTACTAGTAGTACTACTGCGACTACTACTACTAATAATAACAACAACAACAACAATAATAATAATAATAATAATAATAATAATAAAAGTTGTCAAAGTACAAGGACCTTGAAATAGAAATCTCGAAAATGTGGCATATGGGAACATGAACAATCCCTGTTGTAGTTGGAGCCCTAGGATTGGTTGGAAAAAATTGCAGTAGACTAATTGAAGGGATTCCTGGAAGTCCATGCCTAAAGGAGATACAAAAAATTGTTCTGACAAGTACAGCCCACACTTTACGAAGGGCTTTATCTATGTATTTTTATTTTATTTTATTTTTATTTATTTATTTATTTATTTATTTTTGTCAGTGGAAAGTGTGATGATGCCATTTCTAACCTTAGGTCCCTGGGCGGGACCCGGAAAGAAATGTGTAAACGCCAGAAATCAAAGAAAATAAAAATAATAATAGGAGCAAGAAGGGATGCAAAAATTCAGTTTGGTTATTTGGTCATTTAGTTAAATTTTAGAAAGTTGGTCAGACTGAGAATTTTTAGCCCCCCGCCCTATTATTATTATTATTATTATTATTATTATTGGTACATGAAAACTTCAATAATACCAGTTGTGGCTGGGGCTCTTGACTTGATTGGAAAAGGTTTTGATAAACTGGTAGTCCATGTTTTCAGGAAATGTACAAAGTATTTTAACAAGCACACATCAAGCCCTAAGAAGTGGGGGGGCCCATACTTCTGGCCTTGTGCCGCATCTAAGCTACCCTTAAAAAAAAATCACCATACACTAAGAAGGACTTTATCTATGTAAAACGTATATGCATTCGTCATGTTATTAAGTTTTTCTTTTTGCACACATGTGCCGTGGAAAATGTCATGATGACATTTCTGACTTTAACTCTTTGGTCGAGACCGGAAAGGAAATCAGTCTACAAGAGAAATTAAAGGAAATAATAATAATAATAATAATAATAATAATAATAATAATAATAATAATAATAATGATAATAATAATAATAATGATAATAATAATAATGATAATAATAATAATAATGATAATAATAATAATGATAATAATAATAATGATATTTATAATAATAATAATAATAATAATGATAATAATAATGATAATAATAATAATGATAATAATAAAAATAATAATAATAATAATAAAAGCCCAACGTCCAGGCATAGTGTTCGAAGACCGCAAAAACAGAAAGTGTTTTCTTATTGACATGACAGTTCTTGCAGACTGACTGAAATGTATATTTGAAACTATCAAAATACAAGGAACTTGAAGTGGAAATCTCAGACATGTGGCACGTGAGGACATCAATAATTCCAGTTGTAGTTGGAGTACTCGGATTGATTGGAAAAAGGTTCCAATAGGCTTATTGAAGGGATTCCTTGTTGACCATGACTTAAAGAAATACAGAAAATTGTACTCACAACTACATCTCACACTTTACGAAGAGGTTTACCTATGTAAAATGTGTGTGAAATTAGGGTTTTTTTGGGTTTTTTTTTCAAAAATGTCATGAAGCCATTGGAATGTGTAGGAAATGTGTATACAGCAAAATAAACGGAAATGATAATTATTATTAGTAGTAATGATAATAAGAAGAATCAAAGCTAATCGCCTAGACATCGTACCCAAAGACCACAAAAACAAAATGTGCTTTCTTATTGACATTACAGTCCCTGCAGATTTTAAATTATCTTTAAAGATCTTTAAAAAACAAGGATCTTGAAATGAGAATCTGAAAAATGAAAGCCACGAAGGGCTTTATCTATGTAATTTAACTTTTTTTTTTTTTGTCAGTGGAAAGTGTCATGATGCCATTTCTAACCTTAGGTCCCTGGGCGGGACCCGGAAAGAAATGTGTAAACGCCAGAAATCAAAGAAAATAATAATAATAATAATAATAATAATAAAACATATCGAGTATCCTTTATCCGAAATTCCAAAACCAGTTGAGCTCTAAAATCCGAAAGTTTTTTTCTGGTGCTGACATGATTTGCCACAAATGGAAAATTTCAGAAAGCCCAGCTACGTAGCCTACGTTTATGCCAGTATTTTGTTAGCGATCGTCACAGCAACACTTTAGTTTTTGGATTACTTACCAAATGTTTCGTGCTCAATAAAGATATTATTCAAAATGTCAAAAAAGTCTTGCATTTATATATATTTTTTGTAAGTAGTGATCATATTGTTTTTTTACAAGTACAGAAAGTATGAAGCATTATTTTACATGAATTCTTAAATTCAACACTTAAAAATCCGTATGAGCATTACATGACTAGCGTCATTACCTGTATTAGTATGTACACAACAGTTATTAAATGTTATATAAAACTGCTTTTAGGGTATATGTTATTCATATAAAACTACCATCAGGCTATATGTATAATCTGTATTTTGAAATGTAAAGGGATATAGTGTTTATGCTTAGGTTCCATTCCTAAGCTGTCTTATTTTATAGATGCTATATACTAATTAAATAGCACGTATTCCAAGATACAAAAAAAAATTGAAAACCGAATCACCTCCGATTACAAGAATTTCGAATAAAGAGTTCTTAACCTGTAATAATATTAATACTAATATAACAGAGTGGATTTCGCTGTTCCAGCAATCTTTTGTAGTATTTTCAAAATTCTAGCAAAATTTAGATGCTAGTTTTCCTGGAATTTCGAAAATACTGCACGATAGCTAACATTGCGCAAAAAAATTACCGCGTTTTAAAGAGATTTTTCTCAACACACCATTTTTTTTTAAGTGAAATAAAAAATATCAGACAAATTTTAACAAATGCAAGTGTTTACACTCAAGACAACATTGGATTTTTGAATCGTTATAGTCCAGAAAACAAATCATGGAAGGGGGAAAACGATGTTCGTTACGAAACAACATGAGTCAAGTCATTTCTATCAAAAATTCAAAGACAACAATCACGATTTCTTCAGAACGTGGACATTGTACTGATTCCTATTGAATACACGCCTCTCAATGTACCAAACTTTGTACTTTGTTTCTGTGGGTTACATGACGGAAAAATTAAATAAAAGATTCAATGGCCACAGGTATAAGATCAGACGAAACAATGGGACTTCAACGGAACTTGTGGAACATTTTATTACAAACGGCGAACATCTTAAGATGCACATTTTAAGAAATATTCAGGATCATTGCAACCCTTAAAACGAATGAGGATAGTTACGTATGCAAACTACTAACTTCTCGCCCTGGGTGAATGAACAGAATGATAGGAGAGTTCCATAAGATTTATACTAAGCCGTTTGATTAATTCCTCTTAGTATCTAATCAGCTAGCAGAAAATTTCAAATTGGGCACGATCACCATCACGTTTCAATTTCACAATTCACACTGCATGATTTGACGCATTGATTACCAGTACAGCCGTTTCCTCAAGAAAAGCGATGTTTGTACAAAGACTTATATTTTTTCTGGATTTTTTTATTATATTTTTATACTTGTATACAATTTGTAAACTTAAGTTAAAGAAGACAAACATACTGTCGAAATGTTGTTGAACATTGTCAAATACTGTCTTTCTTTACTTTTTTTCTTTTCTTAAATCGTTCCTCTTCTCTAAGTGTAATTATAATAATAATATAACAGCGGATTTCACTGTTCCATCAGACTACAAAATGAATCTAAAAGAAAGTGAACAATATCTTGAGCTTACCGGAGAACTGAGTTATAAATGTGAGAGTGACAGTTGTGCCAATTGTTTACGGATCATTAGGAATGGTTCCTACGAGCCCAGGAAAGATGAAGCCGTAACTGGATGTCAAGAACATCTAAACGGCAGCGTTGCTGAAAAAATTAGAATATTGAGGAGAATGCTGCAATAAGGAGGAGACTTGCTGTCACTTATTCTCCAGTGTAGCCCAGCAGGCACTTTTGATGCGAATATTTAATATTAATAAACTTTTTTTTTTTTTTTTTTGATTCGCTTTTTGTGTTCGCTTAAATTTTGGTTTTGATTGGGGAAATATTAACACAAATAAAGATCACATCTTGTTTTCCCACGGTAATCCCACATTATATGAAAATGTTTTACCAAAAAAAAAATTATATATATATATATATAATGTTTCTGATTTCAAACATTTTTGTCATAGATTTCTTTCTTGATTGTCCACCAAGATTCAGCAAGCAGGTCTCAAGGTTATAGACAAGAAACAACTTGTCAATCCCCCGCCCGTTTTGACAAAAAAAAAAAAAGAAATCGTATCAGTTATCATCACTGGAGAGAGATTTTAACGATGCAAACTGATGATCTTTGAATCTGTTGAACATCAACGCTGGACAAGCGCTCAGGGAAAAAGAATGAAAGAAAAAAAAAACTTAACTTTAATTCTGTGAAGTCGTGAGTACTCTTTTGATGGTGGGGTGTTGACTGAGAGATCAGAGCCCATCAAAAGATATGACGAATAAGAAAGTTGTCAAACACGTGTAGTTATCCGAAAAATATCATGACAGAGCCCAGCACCTGCAACATCATCATTATTATTATTATTATTTTTATTATCTTTGATTTCTGGCGTTTACACATTTCTTTCCGGTTCCCGCCCAGGGACCTAAGGTTAGAAATGGCGTCATGACACTTTCCACTGACAGAAAAAAAAAAAAAAATTACATAGATAAAGCCCTTCGTAAGGTGTGGGCTGTACTTGTGAGAACAATTTTTTGTATCTCCTTGAGGCATGGACTTCCAGGAATCCCTTCAATTAGTCTACTGCAATCTTTTCCAACCAGTTCTAGGGCTCCAACTACAACAGGGATTGTTGATGTTCCCATATGTCACATTTTCGAGATTTCTTCTTCTTCTTCTTCTTCTTCTTCTTATTATTATTATTATTATTATTATTATTATTATTATTATTTCCTTTGATTTCTTTTATATACTCATTTCCTTGCAGGTCCCAAACGGAGATCAAAGGTCAGAAATGACATTTTCTCTGAAGATTTATAGATAAAAATACAACAATCTAAGAGCTCACAGATTTTATATAGATAAAGTCCTTCGTAAAGTGTGGACTGTACTCGTCAAAACATTTTTCTTTATTTTTTTAAGGCATGTGCTACCAGGAATCTCTTCAATGAGTCTATTGAAATGTTTTCCAATCAAACCGAGGGCTCCAACTACAACTGGAATTGTGGATTTTTCTCATGTGCCACATTTTTGAGATTTCCATTTCAAGATCCTTTTATTTTGATAGGTTTTTGATGATCTTCGGAGATATATTGCAGTCGGCAGGGGCTGTCATATCAATAAGGAAGCATTTATATTTTTGCGATCTCTAATCACAATGTCTTAGTGATTAGCTTTGATTGTTTTATCTGCGTGTAAAATCCCATAAAATTATTAAAGATCTATCTCCGTAACCCGGACTGAGTGGTGTCCATACTAATTTTCTTGCAGTTTCCTTTCTGCAAAAGTTTCAGATTTTCCAGTACAGGTATTAGCCTACACTGTCATACTGTGTCTTATATTCAGCTGGTGCCAATACAATATCGTAAATTGTTTCTGGATATTTATCACAGAATCTGCATTTTGGACTAAGAGAATTTTTCAGTATATGTGCTTGATAATTTCTAATTAGCAAGCATTCCTCCTTTGCAGCAAGAATAAAACCTTCAGTTTCAGATTTTAACCCTGCCTTACGTAGCCTCTGATAGGTACAGGGCTTGTCTATATCAGATTGTTTGGTACGGACAGAGTATTGACCCTGAAGCGGTTTATTTTACCATCGTTTCTGTATTACTATTATTATTATTATTATTATTATTTTTATTATCTTTGATTTCTGGCGTTTACACATTTCTTTCCGGGTCCCGCCCAGGGACCTAAGGTTAGAAATGGCGTCATGACACTTTCCACTGACAAAAAAAAAAAAAAAAAAAAATTAAATTTCATAGATAAAGCCCTTCGTAAGGTGTGGGCTGTACTTGTGAGAACAATTTTTTGTATCTCCTTGAGGCATGGACTTCCAGGAATCCCTTCAATTAGTCTACTGCAATCTTTTCCAACCAGTCCTAGGGCTCCAACTACAACAGGGATTGTTGATGTTCCCATATGCCACATTTTCGAGATTTCTATTTCAAGGTCCTTGTATTTTGACAGCTTTTTGAATATCTTTAAAGATACATTGCAATCAACAGGGACTGCCATATCAATAAGGAGGCACCGTTTTTGTTTGTGGTCTTTAATAACAATATCTGGTCGGTTGGCCTTGATTGTTCTGTCAGTGTGTATTGTGTAGTCCCATAGAATTGTAACAGGTCCTATCTCCGTAACCGGGTCTGGGTGGTGTTCATACCAGTTTCTTTCAGTTTCCTTCCCGTAGAAGTTGCAGATTTTCCAGTGCAGATATTGGCCCACTCTGTCATGTCGGGTTTTATATTCAGTGGGTGCCAACACCGTGCAACCTGATACAAGGTGATCAATCGTTTCTGGATATTTATCACAGAATCTGCATTTTGGGCTGACACAATATTTTAGTATATGTGCTTGATAATTCCTAGTTAGCAAACATTGGTCCTGCGCAGCAAGGATAAAACCTTCAGTTTCCGCTTTCAACCCTGCACTACGTAGCCACTGATGGGTACGGATTTTATTATTATTATTATTATTCTCATTCTTCCCCTCTTTGTCCTTCTTCTTTTTTCTTCTTCATCGTTGTCGTGCTGTGTGTGCTTATTTTGTTCAGAAGCTGGGCAATCATGACTCTCCACAACTTCCTATCATTTACTCTAAGTAACTTTTTAGCATCCATGGTTGTCCCTGTTCTGTCATGCATTCACACAAAGTAGGTTACTCTATGTTTTCCTTAACATGCTTCCAATATGTCCTGTAAGTATTAGATTCACCGAGCCTACTTTCCTCGTTACCTGTCCTAGGAATATAAACTGTCTCTTTTTTATTGTAATTATACGTTTCCCCGCTGTTCCTGTTTTCCTAAGTTTTTCCTCGTTGATCACATATTTCAAAGAAGTTGCTAGCTTATTCAATAGTGAAACGTGAAGACTAGTTACCAATCTAGTAGTACGCTTAGATTGTGCGTTTATTATCCAACATGGCACCGAAATCCGAAGACACATTTCAATAGCGAAAATCTAAAAAAAAATTTTTAAAAATAAGGACAATGAAAGTTTGCTAGAAACAAAGAAAAGAGTATATTAAGAAATGGACAAAGTCCGACAATTTATTTATTAAAAACATTTTTTTTTATGTCTGCGTAAATGACGGTTCCGTATAGGATGCAGTTTCGAATCCTGTCAAAGGACGAATATTTTCTATGAAAATTTCTCGGACATTCAGGCCGGTAAATGTTATTTAATACTGTTTATTATAAACAGAGCATTTACTTAAATACTTGTATCTATAAAAAAAAAAGTTAAACATAAAAAAAAATGTCTTTAATAAATAAAGAAAAGAGTGTTTAATTGCTATGTAATAACTATCCACCTATATAATCGTGAATGATGGGCAATTTCATCTCAGATGAAGAGGAGACTTGAGAAAACATAGACGTTGTACATACTGAGAGTATCATGGAGGGAGCACGTAAGCAACGAAGAAGTATTAAAGAAAATGGCAACGAAAACAAGACATACTTAGAATCAAAGAGAAAGAACTTAAATTTCTAAGAGACATGAAGACTTGAAGAGTCAGACACGAGAAATACTGAAGGCAAAAGGTAGCCAGGAAAATATTGATTAATCTATCTAAAGAGTTTATGTGAATGGATAGCAGAACACGGAATGGTAAGGACAGTAAAAAAAAAGATCTAAAAACTAAAAATGATAGGAAGTTGTGAAGAGCCATGATTGCCCACGATCTGAAGGGACATAAAAGAAGAAACACTCGATTCTCGATTAATTTATTAGATGATGGCATTTTCAAGTTGAATGCTTAACTTCGCCTTTAATACGACGTCTTACTCTCCACGCTGCTTGCTGCGTGTATAAAATTGTAAAGTAGCAGAAAATTTGTTAATTTAATAGAATTATTAATTTTGCATGTCCCTCCGCTGATTTGACATGAGTTAAATACAGCGAGTTGACATTGATCTGGTGAACGTGTAAATCAGTTGTCCGATGGATAGCCGTAAATATTTGATTAGATTACTCAAGTCCATCTTTACTGCTGACCGTCGATCAAAGGCTTTATTCATTCGATCACGTCAATATAATCTAATAACGGCAACAGGGGAATTATTTTGTCGCACCGATTCACTTAAAAGGTGTATTTGCAGTCCTCCCGTTTGAAAAAAAAAAAAAAAAAAAAAAAGATTATTTCTATCATCACCATCATCATTATCATCATCATCAACATTTTCCCGTCCTGGGTATGACGATAAAATACATCCGCGTCCTGGGTAAAACGATAAACTAATTCCAACAGCAAGGCCTCTGATCAGGAGGTTTTGAGGAGCGTGGAACCACCTCTTAATTGCTGGTGTTCCCTGATCCACCCTGACCTGGGGTGGTAGCACCTGTTAGGGTAACAGCTATCAGTAAATAGTTAACCCCAAAACAGGGGTCAAAACACTATGAAAGTGTAAAAATAGGTCTTAATACCAGAAATACTTTCTAAAAAAAATGTTACCAGCAATAAATATTTTGAAGAAAATGTATTACCAGCAATACTTTTTTGAAAAAAAATATTACCAGCTATATATTTTTGGAAAAATATGTTACCAGAAATAGATTTTTTGAAGGAAAAATATTAATAGCAGCACATGTTTGAAAAAAAAATATTACCAACAATAAAAATTTTGTTGGCATTAAATAACCCATTGCGGTTGATAGTGATTTTCCAAGCCCAGCTTAGAAATTATGAGGATGGAACTCACTACTCAGTCGTAATTGATCTAGCAAAACAAGCTTTCTAACAATTACACCACGTCAAGGTGCCCACCCATTGTGGTTAATATGCCGTAAAACAAACCAAACGAAACCAAACGATCATTTTCATCGGAGCTGATGCAAGAGTCTCATCAATCCTCCCACCTAACAACTTCAGAAAGCGTATGCTGGATTCTGCCCAAGCAGATTACATTATATAGATGTTACAGCAAGGAGGGCCGCTTCAAAAGTCTCGTGCTCCCCACCCGAATCTATGACACACACACTACATCTTAATTTTCATAAGGTAGTATTCATATAAAATGCATATTTTAACGTAACCTAATTATGTACAATAATGTATCATATGCAATGTAGGTAAATAATTCAACTAGAAAGAAGTTAAATAAATACAACGTATTTAAATACAAATTAGAGACGTGTCATAACAGAGCTACAATGTTTTGCGTCACTTAACATCAACTTGAGAGTTTTCTTCTTAAAAAGTTTGTGAGAATTTTAACATTATAAATGGAAAAAAAATATTGACTTTTATATAGTACTAGCAGTAGAGCCCGGCGTTGCCCGGAGATGTAACAGTAAGAGATAGATCAAGTATCGACCATCATAAAGACTGAAAAATAAAATTGACAAAGATTATTGTTTAAGGTTGACGGACACGCATGTCTTAATTAGTTTTTTTTTCTTTTTTTTTTACGAATTGGTCAAACCCAAACTTAAACAAAAACATTGTTTTCAATCGTTATGAGTCTACCGATTGGATAGAATTTTATCATAAACAATTGTCTTGTAAATGGAATTTTTAAAGCATGTAAAAATAAAGAAAAAAGTGTGCAAGACAATAAGAAACACTACCTGCCAAAAAAAGTGAAGTTTTGTTGAAATCGGTTGAAAAATGTAGGAAATCCGATTCCATATATAAACGAACACACACACACAAACAACCTGGGTTTATAATAAGTATAACTCGATATGAGTTGTCCCCCTTTCATTCTCATGATGCCTCTTAATCGTGTTTTCAAATTGATTTCGTGCAAAAACAATTGTGTTTTTCCAATATTTGGCGCTGTTAGAACCACCCCAAGGTAATTTTACGTAGTCCTGTGAAGTTTGGTTGAAATCGGTTGAAAAATGTGGGAAATCCGATCCAATATATAAACCTACAGACACACACACACAATCTGCGTTTTATAATAAGTAAGATTTTTTTCCGAGATATAGAATGAGCAAAACAAATTGACGGATTTTGGTAAAAAAAAAATGACCCCAGATTAACGTCAAAATCTGCGTAAATTTGTCATCCTTTAATGTCCAGTTGTCCTTCGTTTAATTTGTAACGTATATAAATAGAGGGAGAAAAAAAGTTTCAGGCTAGTCTGTTGGGCTTACTCTCGTACAAATCACCTTAGGGAAAGCATGAATCCATCTTTTCTAATCCCTCCCCCACTACCTGTTAGAGGTTAACCATCAGGATAGACTAAAGTTGGGTGTGAACAAGCAAACTCTGAAAACGTGGGGAAAGCAACGAGAAACTACTTCGCTATCTTTCCCAAGAAAGTATGACAATTCACATATAATAGAGAAAAGGATACTGTGGAGAGACATGACCGCTTATTTCATTAAGGGACATGCGATGTTTTTGTTTTTTTTTTAATTCACTGCGTATGCTTATGTATGTGAATGCGTACCTATGTATATGTGAATATGTGTGTATATATGAGTGCACGTGTGAATAGTTTGGAGGAAAGTAGAAACAAAAAAAAGTACTGAATTGTTACGTGATATCTGGTCGCCTATACGACTGCTGGAAAATCTCCTCACAGATGAAGAAGCAACTTGAAGCAACAGAAATGCGGTTCAATACGAAAATCCTGAGAATACCATGGAACGAACATGTGAGCAATGATGAAGTTTTACAGAAAATAGAAATAAAAGGGACATTTATACTTAGCATCAGAAAGAGAGAAGTGACATTTCTAGGACACATCATGAGGAAAGTGTTGTAGAGTAAACGAAAAAATTTTCTTTTCCCGTGTGAATTACGAATCCCTCGTCGCCAATGTTGTAGTTAGGCGTACGAAAAGTTTGTTTCTTTCTTTCCTCCGTGTAAGTTTCGAGTCACTCGTCACCAATGTTGTAGAGTAGTTTTCACAGTGGAGGCTTGTATTTCAATAAGTCGTCCTAAATTAGGTGCGACGTACAAAACGTTAGGAACTTAAAATAATAGTTAATGACGCAGCAATCTAGTTGTGATGGTTGGTACTTCAATGTCCGATATCGACTGACGCGCTCAACACCACTGAGCCGAACGGGCGACCGCTACTACTACTTATTATGTGTGGGAGAGTCTATTAATAATAGAATAGGTACGTCAGGTATAACAGAAAGAGAGCTTGGAAAATTTGATACTCACAGGTCGGATTGAAGTCCAGATGGATAGAGGGAAGACAACGCGTAACCTATCTGGTGAGCCTGTGTGGATGGTGATCAGGGTTTAGGAGAGAAAACAAAAAGTCAAAATTTATTAAGAGCTACAAAAGACAGGAAATTTTGGAGTCATGATCATCCATATAAAAGAAGAAGATATATAAGGTCATAAGGTGACAATGGAAAATCTTAGGGCACATGATGAGGAAAGAGGGCTTGGGAAACTTGATACTCGCATGACATACTGTAGGCAAGAGGGGTAAAGGAAAACAATAGATAATATATTTAGCAAGCCTGAGTAAATGGATAGCGGAACAAATTTTAAGAGATAACAAAAAGTCAGAATGTATTAAGAGCTACAAGCAACAGGAAATTGTGGAGAGCTATGATCGCCAACTCTGTGAATGGCCACTGCATATAGAAGAAGAAGAAGAAGAAGAAGAAGAATTTGATTTCATCAGAACGACTTTTAGTACGCATTAATATGACAATATAATTACATTCATGTGTCTGGATATGCATATCTCTATTCTACTTTGTAAGGGGCGTAAAGCAAGGATGCGTCTTCTCGCCCGACCTGTTCAACCTATACAACGAGACAATTCTGAGAGAAAGAAAAGAGAAAAGGATTTAGCATGGGCGACCACAATCTTAACAAAATAAAATACGCAGATGACACAGTACTGATAGCAAACACGGAAAAGAAATTACACAATCTCCTACAGAAGGTAGCGACGGAAAGTGAGAAGAAATGGCTAAGCATAAACTACAAGAAGACAGAATGCATGGTCATCAGTAAAAGGATGAGCTCGAAATGCGATTTACAGAACATTAGAATCAAGCAGACACGGAAGTTTAAGCGTCTTGACAGAGGATGGTAAGTGCGACACTGAGATCCGGAGACGTATTGGGATGGCCAACGACACATTTCAAAAGCTGGGAGACAGGAAGATTTCTTAAAAATAATAGATAAATAGATAATAGATTAAAAACACTTTATAATAATAATGTCCTTTAATAGGACATGGCACATAAAAAGAAAATAAATGCTTTGGAGAATGATGTTTCAAAAAAAAAAAGATGGCGTGGAAGTGTATTGCGAATCAGGAGGATTTCTTAGGTAACAAAGAAAAGTATACTGAGCATCTGTTCTTCTTTACGGCAGCGAATGTTGGACGATTTCCTCAAAGATGAAGACGAGACTCGAAGCGACGGAGATGTGGTTCTACAGAAGGATGCTAAGGATATCATAGACCGAGCATTTGAGAAACGATGACGTCTTAGAGAGGTTGCAAACAAGGAGAAGGCTTATAATTAACATCAGAAAGAGGCAGCTAAAGTTTTGGGGACGCATAATGAGGAAGGAGGGTTTGGAGAATCTGATACTCACGGGTCAAATAGAGGGAAAGAGAGACAAGGGAAATCAGCGCGTGACATACCTGACGAGCTTAAACAGGTGGATGTCAGAACGTGGTCTGGAGGAGGAAGCAGAGAGAAGGAACCTGTTGAGAGCTGCAAAGGATAAAGGGAGATGGAGAGCCGTGATCGTCTACGTCCTGAAAGGACACGTCACATTAAAAGAAAAGAAATGCTTTGGAGAGTGATGTTTCAGAAAAAAAGATGGCGTGGATTGGCATATAAGTGATAATAGAATACAAAACGTGTCTTCGATCGAACTCCGGACAGGATTAACAATGAATGAACAAACGCCACTCAACCCAAACCTATTTTTTTAATCGTAACGAAGCCCCCACTTGTAACAAAGACGATTAACATCGCGAATTCTTCTCCTGCTATTCAAATGACTATCTCTACCCTTTGCTTGCATTAAGAGTCACTACTCCCATGACACCGCGATTAGATTATACGGCTCGAGCCCATCGTGTTTCCGGGCTACTCAATATTTTACCAGGTATTATAGCCTGTCGAATCCACCCCATCCACGGGGTTTTATGGTTGGGTAGCCCTATTTCTCATCTGCTCAACCCCTCACTTCCCTTCTTAGCGGTGTCGTATGGTCCACTGCCGCCATGACTGTCGGTAGGCCAGTTCGCCCATAAACCTGCCGCTGTTCCGTGAAGCAAACGTTCTCTCACGTAATCTCTCTTTTACTCTCTCTATGACATCTTTTTACTCTCTTTGTTCCTCTGTTGTTGTTTTTTTTTTCTCTTTTGTCTTCCTTACAGTTTTATTTCTTTATTTTCTCTTTTCCTTCCCGCCTTTTATTCCAATAATAATTTTTATTGTCTCTCTCTCCCCTCTCTCTTTCCCTCTCCCCTCTCTCTTTCCCTCTCCCCTCTCTCTTCCCCTCTCCCCTCTCTCTTTCCCTCTTTCTCTCCCTCTATCTCTCTCACCCCCCTCTCTCTCTCTCACCCTCTCTCTCTCTCTCTCTCTCTCTCTCTTACGAGTTAATTCTTAATAAATTCTTCGTTTTTTATATCCTTCTTGTCTTTCTTTTATTCGTTCAACGTTTTCTTTCAGTTTTTCTTTCTTCCGTTCTGGTGTTTGTTTTTATTTCTTTTCTTCTGTAAATCTGGTCATTTTTCTTTCTCTTCCATTTTTTTTTTTTTTTTTTTTGTCCAAATCTAGACAAATTATAAAGTATACTCTTCAAAACGGTAAAGGTCTACTTGCCTAGAAAATTAGTATCCAAGTCCTTGCATTTTAATTGGGATCGATCTCAGTGGGGAAAAAATGTAACAAAATTGCAATCCTCAATATTTATTAAGTTTATCTCAACCCGGAACAAGAGTTAGAAAATTAGAAAGATTGTGTTGTGGTCATGTTTTTCAAGTTTTGAGAGCTCGTAACCCTGACTATAAATGCTGAAATGTTGGGTTTTATCTGGGTCTTTCATGACAGGGAATTTTTGCCGTTCAATTGGAGCAGTTTAATCTTAAAGTCGAAACTCAACATCAGTAAAACCATTTGGGTGCAATTGAGGCACATCCCCAAATGGAGAGGTAACAATTTCAATGGAGTGGGTGGCCCGGAAAAGTGCCATTTTTGCATTCTCAATCTTGCAAATAAGGAAACTCTTCCATGGAACGTCATAATAATAATATACGATAATTTTTATTTTTAATATATTTTTTTTTTTTATAATTCAAATAATCTTTTGCGTTAGATTTCAACTCTCTAAACTGATTGTACGCTGTTTTTTACAGACATTAAATTTTGCCTTTGATTTTTTGCGCAGAGTGTAAAAAATCAGTGTTTTTCGATTTTCACTTTCAAGGTTGTCATTTTTTTTCCAGAGAATATGGACCCTAAACAGGCATTGAAGAATTATCTATCCAACAAAAAAAAAACATCGAAATCTGATGAAAAATGCGGAAACGCATAAACAACATGCATACACACACACACACATTTTGAGAATTATAGATATAGAGATTGGACTGTGGAATTGCTGAGTATATATATATATATATATATATATATATATATATATATTTCGAGCATGGCGCAAGCTAAATTTCTTAACGAGTGCGGTCATTTTCAAAGAAATGAATTGCTCGTTCTTCTTCTTGAGGTCTCCGCCAGATTAAAACACCCAAGACACGCCACCTGATGAGCACACCAAGTAAACATTCGTGGAGACACAATCTCCGGTACCCGACCTCGACAGGTGGAAGAAAAAGGTGGGGTTAGAAGAAGAAGAAGAAGAAGAAGAAGAAGAGCTAATTCTTTCAGAATCGTTTCGCTTGAATAAATTGTCTAGCACGGCTCAGTGCATCAACTTATCTGTTTGTGAATTTTCCGCGCCAGTTCGATAGTTTCGAAGAACGGTGATACTCGCTAAAAGACTTCATTCTCTCGAAGCCATTTCTAATCATTGATTTGAGAAAGTGGTTGCATACAATTTAAATATTTCTGAACGAGTTTGTTGCCACGCCTGACATCCAAATAGAATTTTTTTATCTGACGATGCTATTAAAAATATGATTCTAATTTTTACGCTACTGTTTTGGCTTTATATCAACTTTCGGTGTTGTAGGAAACTGGTGCAGTATATTCTAGATTCAATTTTCTCATTTCTTACATTAAATAACGATCCATACAACGAGGTATTTGAAGTGTTTACTATAGTGAATATATAACAGAACGGAGATTTTCTAGGCGTAGCTTAGATATAGCAGAGAGATTTGGTGAGAATCGAACACACTACACAGTCATAATTAATCTAACGTGACAAGCATGCTAACCATTAAACCACGTCGAAGTAGCCGTTAATGGTTTTCTACTGAGATCAAAAACGTATTGCGATGACCAAAGATGCTTTCCAAAAAGCTAAGTAGAGTATTAAGAGATAGGAACAATTCGTTAGAAACAAAGAAAAGAGTATTGAAATGTGACTTAATATCTATCCTCCTGCGAATGCTGGGCAATGTCTTCAAAGATGAAGAAGAGACTTGAAGCAAGAGGAATTTGGTTTTCTAGAAAGACGCTGAGAACACCATGGTCCAAACGTGTGAGCAACGACGAAGTTTCAGA
The DNA here is from genome assembly GCA_903632075.3 of Acanthosepion pharaonis. Lineage (NCBI taxonomy): Eukaryota > Metazoa > Mollusca > Cephalopoda > Sepiida > Sepiidae > Acanthosepion > Acanthosepion pharaonis. The sequence goes on from CAHIKZ030001480.1 coordinate 1,421,269, forward strand.
GAAAATGGAAACAAAAACGAAACTTATACTTAGCATTAGGAAGAGACAGTTGAAATTGGGGCACATAATGAGGAAAGATGGTTTGGAAATTTTGATACTCACAGGGCAGATTGAATGAAAAAGGCACATAGGAAAACAACACATAACCTAGCTAGTGAATAGATGCCGGGACATGATTTAGGGGAGATAACAAGAAGACAATATTTATTAAGAGCTGAAAACGACAGGAAATTGTGGAGAGCCATCATCGCTAACGTCCTAAAGGGGAACGACACAAAGAAGAAGAAGAAGAAGAGACTTGAAGGAACAGAAATGTGGTTCTACCGAAACATGCTGAGGAAATTGTGGAGAGCCATCATCGCCAACGTCCTAAAGGGGCACGGCACATAAATGATGAAAAAGAACCGATAAAAATGTTAATGAACTCGGCTGTGTTTAAGAAGAGACATGAAGCAACAGAAATTTGGTTCTACAGAAGGATGCTGAGGATACCATGGACTCAACATGTGAGCAACGACGACCTTTTGGACAAAATGGAAACACAAAAAGAAACTCATACTTAACATCACAAAGAGGCAGTTGACATTTCTACGGCACGTAATGAGGGAAGACGGCTTGGAAAACCTGATACTCACAGGACTGATTGAAGGCAAGATGGACAGAGGAAACCAGCGCCTAACATACTTGATTGGCTTCAGTCAGTGGATGTTAGTGCAATATTTGGGAGAAATAACAAAAAGGCAAAATCTATTAAGAGCAACAAGCGACAGGAAGATGTGGAGTGCCATGATCACCTACGTCCGGAAGGAAGACGGTAGATAAAAGAAGAAAAAGAAGCATAGCTTAGATGTGCCACAAGGCTGAAAATATGGGCCACCCAGTGAGGATCGAACACACTATTCAGTCGATCTAGCGGCAAAGGCTTGCTAACCATTACCACACGTCGAAGAGTCCGTTAATGTTTTTTTTAATGTAGCTTATATGTACCACAAGTTCGAAAGTATGAGGCACCCAGTGAGGATTAAACTCGCTATTTAGTCGGTACAAGCATGCTAACCATTACCCCACATTGAAATTCCCATTAATAGTTTCGATATGGTATCCAGCCGGAAGTATGAGGCAGCCATTGAGTATGGGACTTACTATTCTGTTGTAATTGATCTAACGAGACATGTTTGTTAATCATTACTCTTACTTAAGTTAGATGTGGCACATGGCCGAATGTATGCGACACCCGGTGAGGATGGAACTCAGTCGTAATTGATCTAGCGAGACAAGCTTGTTAAGCATTACTCCACGTCGAAGTGCCAATATATAAGCGTATAAAATGCAATCGCGCTTAAATTTTTGAACAACAAAACTGGAAAGTAAAAAAGGAAATGATTTATGACTCAACTTATTAAAAGCGAGAAAATTGACTTCCCTGGATGATGAAGAATAGGAAACGTTGCCTTGCTCAAAGGAAGGATGCGTTTTACTTTTATAAGATTAGTGTGCGTCAGGGTGAGAAGAGAGCATGTGTATATGTGGCGAGGGGAAAACGACAGTGTTTGAGAGAGCATGTCTTAGAGACAGAAAGCAAGTGTGTGGTGGTGGGGGGAACAGGATATATGTGTAAGGAAAAGTGACTGTGTGTAAGAGAGAATGTGTGAGTGTGTGAAAGAGAAGGTGGGTGAAAACGAGTGTGTGTGAGCGAGAAGGTGTACGTGCCAGAGAGAATAAGAGAGAGAGAGAGAAAGCGAGCGTTTGCATATTTTTCTTGTCTGTGAGAGAGAAAGAGACAGTATATGTATACATGAGACAGAGAGAAAATGTGTGAGAGAGAGAGAGAGAGTGCTAGAGCGTATGAAAGAGAGAATATGTGTGAGGAAAAGAGAGAGTGTTTTTGAAGGGAGGGCGAAAGAAAGTGGCACTCTCTCTCTCCCCCCTCTTTCTCCCTCTCTCTCTATGTCTCTTTCTCTTTCTTTCTCTCTCGCTCTTTATGTCTGTATGTATCAGTGTAAGTGTGAGTGTTTATGCACATGGGTGCGTGAAAGGCAGTATATGTGTGTTAATATGCTTAAGTGTGTCCGTGTGCATGTTACATGTGCGTGTGAGAATAACTGTGTACGTTCCAGTACGTAACATTTTGTATAAGAGTGTGTACGCCGTGAATATACGTATGAGTTACAGTGCGTGGGTGTATAAGTTGGTACGCCCGTTAACATATGAATATGTGTATGAGTGTGTGCGTACGCCTGTGAGGGAAAGAGAGAAAGGGCGTGTGTGAGAGAGAATGTTTCGAATATGTAGGGGTTAGTCGAGATAAAATTTGTGCGCGCGCGCATGTGTGTGTGTGTGTGTGTGTGTGTGTGTGTGTGTGTGTGTGTGTGTGACAGTACAAGTTCGCGTGAGAGAGAGACTAGGGGAGAGAGAGAAAAAGAAAAAAAACACGTGTGTGTTAATGTCTGTACGTGGGTATGTATGTGTGAGATAAAATGTGTAAGTGAGTATGGAGGGTTGCGTGCTCATGAGAGTATGTATGAGAGTGCGTGTATGTATAAGACGGTGTGTAGGAGTATGAATGAATATCTATGTGAGCTTATGTGTGTGTGTGCGTATTAATGCGTAACCCGTCATTTACCAATAATTATTGATTAAGTTTTATCTCCCAACGTTCTATTAAAATGATTAGAGCAACGCCCTTCTCCTCGCTCAATTAAAACATGCATTAAGGTTAAGGCGATCGATATGAACCATAGAGCAGGATGTTTGCAAGAACGGGCTGAGATTAGACAGAGGTGTGGATTGGGGGACTCTGTTGCCAGCTAGGGATGCTTTCCGTAAAAAAAAAAAACATTTCTTTTTTTTCTTCTTTTTTTTCTTCTTTTTTTTCTTCTTTTTCTTCTTCTTTTTTTTCTTCTTTTTTTTTTCTTTTCTTTTTTTTTTATTTTAAGCTGGTTTCCTCTTAATTATCAGGTTTTCTCATTATGACGTAATGGCTGACATTCACGGTGGGAGGGTTTTTCACGCCGCGCTGTTTTATACTGACCACGATTGTTCTTTCGGGTGTGTAAAGGAAAAAAAAAACGCTTCATCAACCCACACGGGAATGAAAGAAATGAATAAATAAAATAATTAAAATAAGAGAAATTAAAATTGAAAGGAAAAGATAAAATTTTATTTCCAGGGATGCCTAATGAAAATATTTTGCCCATGTGTTTTTCAAAGAACACGCACATATATACCCACATACATACATATCATGTGTGTGTTTCTGTGCGTGTTTTGTTAATGTTTGCACACATACACACACATCATATATATATATATATATATATATATATATATATATATATATAATGAATACAATACATGTATATATACACACACATGATATATATGTAAATATATATATATACAATGTATAAAATGCACAAATGTTTTAAAATGTTTACATTAAATATTTTAAAATATCGAGGTTTTAACTAAGTTTTAAATACTTTTTCGTTTCTAAAAATATTTATTAACTTGAATTTTATTAACATAGTTACGTCCCTTGACGTTTGCACGCGTGTCTACATGACAAAATTTAAAAATTGCACGGTATATAACTTAGCGTTTTTCACTTCACACGTAATGATTTAATTTTCAGATGAAGACAACAATTTTGTCTTAGAAAAATGAATACAACAATTTTTTGTCCTCGAAAAAATAAGACCTTGATGACGACATTGTGCTAATGTCGAAAGTACTCGAAATAAAATGAATGTGCATCAACATATTAATTTTCTTTCTTCCTTTAATAACGATACTAAGAACTTTGTACGTGATTACGAGAGGATCCTGTTAAAAATAAGTAGACAAAACGTGTCTGACTTATTGAATGAGACATGTCTTAATATATCATCTCTCTCCTCTCTCTCTCTCTCTCTCTCTCTCTCCATACATACATATATATATATATATTTTATATATATATATATATATATATATATATATGAAAAATTTCTCAGAGTTAACCTGTAGAAAAAGACAATATTTATATATTTTCATACTGGTAACGGAAATAACAATAATTGACGTAATTTTTCAGTTAACAGTAGGAAAATAGCGTTCTCTAAATTCTTCCAGTTGCTAAGGACATTTTGTTTTTTGTTATTATTAGTTACTTTGTTTAATAAATTCATTTCGTTTTTGCCTTGAAAAAGTCCACACGGACGAAACGCGTCGGCAACTATTACAGTTTTCTTATAGTCTTTTACACAAGTAGATGACCTTCAACCAACCATCTTTTCCAGCAAGATGTTGCGCCATCACACTGAAGACTGCATGTTTGTGGATTCCTAAATCAAACATTTCCAGACCCGTTGATTGGTAACAATAGCCCAATTCCCTGGCCAACTTGTTCACCAGATATCACACCTCCTGAACTTATTTATATGGGATTAAGTTAAAGATATCGTGTATTGAACAAAGATAAAGGACATGACTTAAAGTAAAATATCACTGATGCCATTGCAACCATTGGCAAGAAATCGAGTACCGTCTTGATGTGCTTTGGGCAACTAATACAGGTGCATTAAATTAGTTAAAAAAAACTTCAATATCTACTCCTCATTTTCTAACAATTTCCATATATCTGTTGAATTGATTTGGTAATTATTATTTTTTAATTAACAAGAGACTTTATGTGCACCTATCTATCATATATATATATATATATATATATATATATATATATATATATATATATAAAGTGAACATAGAAGTCAACACTTAGAGCGACAGTCTGTTTCATGCTATATGCACTCGTGGCCTGACGATTGCATCTAGCATGAAACAGATTGTGTTTAATGTTGACTTTATGTTCTTTTTTATATTTACACACGCTCTATCTCTGATATCGAGCACTTTATCCCATAAATATAGCAGACCTTAAGACTATATTTCTTCATATATATATATATATATATATATATATATATATATATATATATATATATATATAAAACTAGCCTGACGATCCGCCGTAGATGTAACCTAGGTCGGTTTGCCTGGCTCTTTAGTTTCGTAGTTAGATTTGCTCTACATAGTGTATTGAGCACTTTACTTAGTTATTTTTACTTTACTCGAGTCGGAGGTTTTTTTTTTTTGCGTTGGACTCTGAGTTTGGATTCTGGACGATTATTTTCGCCTCAATTACAGTTCTTAGTTCTTTCTTTTTTATTCTTTATTTTTCCATGGTTATTGGTCTGTTCATTTACAAGCTAAAACACCTAAGGTTTTTACGGACGGGTATACTTACTTATTATATTTATAAGATTTTTACTATTATTATTATTATATATATATATATATATATATATATATATATATATATGTGTGTGTGTGTGTGTGTGTGTGTGTGTGTGTGTGTGTGTGTGTATACAAATTCTGTTTCTTTTAAACGACTTTGGGTTTTACATCATCTAAAATTCGAAAACAGGAAAATACAAGAAAATTATACACATACATCTTGTTAGTTGAGTATTACAAGAACAGTTTACATGAATTATTGACTGTGTGTACACAGGAATTAACATTACATGGTGAAACTGACAGTCACCATGCAATGTTGATTCCTGCGCCCGTACTGTTTATATCTACAAACACTATATCTCCGATAATGAGCAGTCTTTCTCTATGAATAATGCAACTTTTATGCAATAAAACTATATTGTTTAAAATACGCAAAATTTCAACTCTCACTCTCTCTCTCTCTCTCTCTTTTACCCTATATATATATAATATATATATATATATATATATATATATATATATATGTATATAATTGTATATCTATAATAATAATTGTAATAGGATATATATATATATATATATATATATATATATGGATTGATGTGAGTTTGTGACCATGGGTTGCACGCTTTTGCGATCGTTAGGGTCCAAACTGACATCAATCCAACCAAATATGTTAGCTTTATCTCTGATATTGAGCACTTTCTAATAAGTACCACGCATATAATATATATAAATAATAATATATACAATATATATATTATAATATATTATATATATATATATATATATATATATATATATATATATATATATATATATATATTTATATTTTTATTTATCTGCACCCACTTTCCATATATATATATATATATATATATATATATATATATATATATATATATTCATACATGTTTCATTAAATAATATAGACAAGTGTTGTCTATTTATTTTATGTAAATTCTTTTCATAACGTCTAATAAGTTTAATAACATTATCATTAAACGAAGAAAGAAAATCACAATATTGATCCATATTTTTTAATACAAACTAAGCTTTCGGCTTACATAAGCCATTATCAAAAATGTCAATTACTGTACAACATATTAAGCAATATATGGACAAGACAGTGATGATAGTCTGTGATTGATGGATGATTTCCTAGCAACGATAAACACGCGCATATAAGACGCTAGAAGCGAAAATCGCACCGCATCTCAGGACGTCACACACGACCACACGAGAGTGAATTCGAGAAGTATGAAGTATGGGAAGCCGTTAGTATAAACCAATGGCTTATGTTAACAATTATAGACATTTAAGGATATTTGTAGAGATTCCATAGTTGATTTTGTTTAGGTTGGGTTTCAATTGTTTGAATGTATAATGCTTCAAGGATTTTTAGTTTTTTTTTGTCTATTGTTTTCATGTCGAAGTATAATTGTGTTTTCGACAAGTATTTTACGGAATTGTGAGTGCGGGCAGGCATGTTGTTTTAAATACCTAAAAATGTTAGAGTTTTCATTCAAATGTAGTGCCAAGCGTCGTGAAAGCGAGTTTGTGGTGCGACCAATATAAATATTATTTAATTCGTTGGAGATACAATCTTCCAAAGGGCACTTGAATTTATAAACTGTAGTTTTTTTTGCAAATCGCTAACCGGGGGAAGAATCATTGTGAAGAATTAAGTTGGATATACTAGATTTAGTGTAGTATATGATTAACTTATTTTTTTTGCTAGGATCTGTAGTTGATATATTAGAATATACTAAATTTTTTAGTATATTTTCATCTTGTTTATAATTAGTATGCATTTGATTACGATATAGGAGATTTAACATGTTTGAGATTAGTAGAAGCAGTATTATGTACTATTTGCTTAGTATTGAGATTTCTAAGAAAGCATCTTATTTGTTCATCAACTATATAGTTTGGAAAGCTATTATTAATAAGTGTCTGTTTTATATTCTTTAGTTCACTGTAAAAAATCTGTTTTGTGGATGAATTAGTTTCTGCACGATGTATTAGATTCTTTATAATTGCTATTTTGTAGTAATATGGGCATTCGCTCTTGTAGTTAAGTGTACATGAATTTATGCTTGTAGGTTTTTTGTATGGCGAAATAGTAAATTTGTTATTATTGGTGTTTATCAATATGTCAAGGAAGGGGATTTTATTATTAGTATTAAGTTCATATGTGAATTTAAGGACAGAATTATTTTGGAAGCGTTTTTGAAGTTGAAGTATTTCATCTGTATTTTTAACTAACATAAGAATATCATCAACGTATCTTAGGTTGAGGGATTTTTTTTTTTAAATCTGTAAATATCTTATTTTCAAGGTTCGACACGTAGAAATTGCTAAATATCGGACCCAGTACTGAACCCATGGAGACACCATCACGTTGTATATATATATTATTATTATGATCGAAAAAAGGGACTTCAGTAGTACAAGCTAATAGTAGTTTTCTTAATATATTAGGATTAATTTTAAGTGGGGGTAAAGATGAGTTACTGTATATATTTCTTATAATTATGTCAATAGTTTCACTAACAGGGACATTGGTAAATAAGTTTTCAACATCAAGTGAAGCCATGATTTCATTGTCAGGTTTTTCACTTTTTAGGATTTGGATTACTTCTAATGTTGACTTAACACTATATTTACTAGGAAGGTAGGGAGTAATAAGTTGGTTAATGTATTTTGTTAGATGATATACAGGAGTTGGAATTTGCGATATGTTAGGACGGAGAGGATAGTTAGGTTTATGTGTTTTTATAGTGCCGTATATGTAGCCAGGTCTATAATCACCAACAATTTTCGGGAGTTTTAAAGAGTTCTGTTCAGCATTATTAGCATTAATAAGTTTATTAAGCTTTGATTTTAGTTGGTTGGTCGGGTTCTTGTTAAGTTTTATAAACTTTATGTGATCATGGAGTATGTGGTCAAGGTTTTTGTTGTAATCCAATTTGTTTCGGATGACAAAAATGTTGGTCTTATCAGCTTTTTTTTTTACAATAATGTCAGGGTGGTTACGTAGTTCTTGTGCGGCAATTTTCAGTTGTTCAGAAGATATTTTTGAGGAGTTTCTGCTTTTATCATGCCGATCCTTGAATGCCTCGGCCTTAAGTAAGTCTTTAAATTCTGGTGTAGTTTCTATTAGTTGTTCATCCTGGAGTTTAACAATATTTTGGTATAGCGTCTCAATTTCTGTTTTTTTAAAAAGTCGATTGTACTTACGGTATATATGGCAGTTAGGTCCAAGGTTAAGTAATTCTTTTTGGTGCTTAGTTAGTTCATAGTTGGAAAGGTTAATGTATTTATCAGTTTTGTTAGGAAGAGTGATATTACCTTTGTATAATGTATTCAGTTTTTTTATAATTTTAAATCGGTGTTGAGCTTCAGATTTATTGGTAATTTCCGTGAGTCTATGTGTAATTTCCTCCAGTTGGTCCGGGGTAGTTATATCCTGTAGTTTATCGTAAATGTCCTGTTTTTTGCTGTTAAGGTTGTTCAATTTTTCCTTTGCTATTTCAATTTGCCTTTTCACAAGGCTACATTTGTAATTCCAAGTATTGATAGTATTGATTTATTTTGGTCACACCACAAACTCGCTTTCACGACACTTGACACTACATTTGAATGAAAACGCTAACATTTTTAGGCATTTAAAACAACATGCCTGCCCGCACGCACAATTCCGTAAAATACTTGTCGAAAACACAATTTTGTTAGGAAGAGTGATATTACCTTTGTATAATGTATTCAGTTATTTTATAATTTTAAATCGGTGTTGAGCTTCAGATTTGTTGGTAATTTTCATGAGTCTATGTGTAATTCTTCCTTTAATGTTATTAAGCTTATCAGACGTTATGAAAAGAATTTACATAAAATAAATAGACAACACTTGTCTATATTATTTAATGAAACATGTATGAATAAAAAAAATGCTGCCTAAATACACACACAAATATATATATATATATATATATATATATATATATATATATATATATATATATATTGAGAACATCCTAACTGATCGTAATGAATGGAAAACTACATGCTACAATGGCATCAAGAACAAGGCAGCATTAAACATTGTCAAGCTTCGTAAAACTAAGGAAACGAATAAAATATCTGCTGCTGTTCCAGCCATATATTCCAAGAATCCACACTCTTGCACAATCTGTGGACTTCTTTTCAAATCACTAGCAGGACTGAAATGTCACTTGCGACTCACACACAAGGTTAAATAAACAAAGTTGTCGGAACCTCATACGTCGAAACCGACGGAGAGTCCATCATATATATATATATATATATATATATATATATATATATATATATATAATTATTTATTTAAAAATATGATTCCAAAACGCTACATAAGAAGTCTCATGTTTCAAAACAAGAGCCGAAATTTTCAATATAATTATTTAAATTAAATTGAGCTCTGTTCCATCTTCAAGCGAATTTTTTTTCTTCTTGTTGGTTCTTTTAAATCAAATTTGATTGGATGAATACTTGCTGCATAATATATACCTTATTCACACACACACATATATATATATATATAGAGAGAGAGAGATAGATAGATAGATAGATAGATAGATTAGATTAGATAGATAGATTAGATTAGATTAGATAGATAGATAGATAGATAGATAGATAGATAGATTAGATTAGATTAGATTAGATAGATAGATTAGATTAGATTAGATAGATAGATAGATAGATAGATAGATTAGATTAGATTAGATTAGATTAGATTAGATTAGATTAGATTAGATTAGATTAGATAGATAGATAGATAGATACCGGGTGTAACAGAATGGGGAGGTTGTCCATCACACAAAATGTTTAATACCTAATAAAAAACGAGTTCTTTTAGGAAAGTTTATAAGCAGTAAAATTCGACCTTGCCTACCGAACGCTCCTTTGTGTCCGAGAGGTTAGGCACATCAGCGTAAATGACGGTTCCGTATAGAATGCAGGTTCGAATCCTGTCAAAAGACGAATATTTTCTATGAAAATTTCTCGGACATTCAGGCCAGTAAATGTTATTTAATACTGTTTATTATAAACAGAGCATTTACTTAAATATTTGTATCTATAAAAAAGAACGTTAAATATAAAAATGTCTTTTATATATATATATATATATATATATGAAGAAAAATATGGAAAAACAAAAATCCGAATATGCAAGTATGCTGTTTCAATGTCGACGTCAGACGTTTCGGTCTAGTAGACCTTCTTCAGGACATAGTTATTAAAACATAATTAAAATTAGACGATATTCAAGTCAACATGAAAAGACCATAGACATAAGACTAATCAAAAGAGAATAACTGAATTTTTTTTTTTAAGATCAGCGTTCCGTTTCGCAATACGATCACGTCGGCGTCACGTAGGCGATGATGTGAAAACGTATTCCTAAAATAGAGTTTATTTCAAATGAAAAAGAATTTTATTTTTAATCTAAAATTTATAAGTACGTTCGTCCAGCATTAATCTTGCCAGAAAAGGGGAAATATTAAAAAAGCCGGGTCTGGTATTTACCGTGCGTGAGATAGATATAATATTATTATGCCTACCTCATAAATCCGTCTAAGATTTTTATTATTGAAACAACATTAAAACAGCATACTTGCATATTCGGATTTTTGTTTTTCCATATTGTTCTTCATACTGTCGGATCTATATGCACATATTTGCTTACATATATATATATATGTGTGTGTGTGTGTGTGTGTGTGTGTGTGTGTGTGTCAATCGCTATCTACTCCCCCCCCCCGATTAATCTTTCCGCTTATTATTAATGTTTCTGTGCCTAATTCTTTCACACTCCATAACCCCCAGTGTATTAGTGGCTTTAATTCCTTGCATGGAGTTATATTGATTAAAAAAAAAATTACCTATACAGATGCATGCTATATATGCTTATAGTCATATATGAATAATAGCGTTAAAACACACACACACACACACACATATATATATATATAGATAGATAGATAGATAGATAGATAGATAGATAGATAGATAGATAGATAAACCTAGTGAGCCAGCTTTCCCTGACAATCCGCTTAGGTGAAACCTGGGTAGGTTTGTCTGGCTCACTAGGTTTATCTAGATCTGCTCTACGGTTGTATTGAGCTCTTTTGTTAGTTAGTTGTTTACTCGCATCGGGGTTTTTTCTTTGGGCTTTAAACCTGTATCCGTGCGATTTTTTTCGACAGACTTTCATGTTTGTAGCTCTTTCTTTTTTTAAAACCTTTTTTTCCTTCGAGATTGATTTGATTATTGGAAAATCAAAAATTCGAGGTTTTTCGAAAACAGAGTATAGTTACCTATACTTGTATTGATATATATATATATATATATATATATATATATATATATATATATATATATTGTCTGTGTGTGTCAGTGTGTGTGTGTGTGTGTGTGCATGGATGCATGCATGCATGTATGTATATAATGGATATGACAGTTGACTAGCCGTTTGGGCGGGGACCAAAGGCGAAGTAGCGGACTTCAACGTCGCCGGTGTCGCCAATCAGCACGCTCGCACGCACGCACGCGCACAAAGGCGTGCGCAGATACGCACGTACGTTAAGCGCACCGATTGAGATGATGCCCAGCACGTATGTAAACAGAGATAGCGTTCGTGACGTCACATTGGCGAGCTGTGTGCGCGCCGAGGGAAGGGCCGTTCTGTGCGGAGACACTGGTCTCCTCTGTTCGAAAGATAGCGGCCTGCTGATGCTTGGTGCCGTAAACAATCTGTCTATCTCCTCCTCATTTGAACCTACAACATCTCCACTTACCTTCCTACATACCTATATTATACTTACTTATTTACTATCCTCTACTCTCTCTCTCTCTCTCTCTCTCTCTCTCTCTCTCTCTCTCTCTATCTCTCTTTTTAACCTCCCCTCCAGCTCAACCGGATATGCGTCACTATGGCCTTTAGTGCATTGCCCTGGCGAATTCCGTGTCGTGTTTTTTGATTTTCCGTCTTCATCAATCTGTTTTGGTTAAAAGAAATCTATTAAAAACAACAACCTGTTGATCCCTAATCGGGAGACATTCATAAATGCTGGCTCCGGTCCCAAAACTCCAGACGGCAAACAAGTTTTCCATTTTTTTTTTTTTTTTTATTGATTCTTTTCAACATATTTGGTTAAAAATCTTAAGAAGCATCATTTTCTTTCATACGCAAATGACATGCGCATGCATATCTCTCCAAAACTTCCTGTTCGTTGTAACACTCCGTAATATTTATCTTTTTACCATCATACCTCTCCCAATCTATTCCCACTAGCTCCTTAGCTAACGTATTTTTTGTGTATAATACGATGTGGGTATTATACTAGCCATCCCTGTGTAAATTCTTTTTGAAAAATTTGTCATTCAGTCAGTTATGTGCCATGCATAATAAACGCTTAGGCGATCACGTATCTTTCGATACATGACTAACGAAGCAGATTTTTTTCCCTTAGTAGGTTGCCATTTCTTTCTGAGGTAGACCAGTTCATATCCAAGGCTATAGAACCCGGTCTGTCCTGTTATTTACCCATAACTGGGGGGGGGGAGAAGAAGAGGATTCATATCTTTCCCATGGGGATTAGCATTTGAAAATTTGTATCATATTAAAATCTCAACGTCATGAAATATTTCATTTTTCACGATATGAAACAATCGAAATGAACCGGATGTTTCGCCATTACTTTCTTCTAATTTCCATTTCAAAACATATTTTTGAATTTTTTTAGCATTTGTAATACAAACGTTAGGTTTGGTTTAGTTTATTTTGTTTTAAAATATCAACACCTCAATGGGTTAAATAATGTTCATTTTTTAGGACAGGTTCGTATAAGTAGAATATGAATTCTTTGTAAGAAATCAGAGTTTGGGATTATTTTGTCTTACGGCATATCAACACCTCAATGGGTTATTTAATGTCAACATTTTTAGGAAGGTTCGTATAGAATATGAATTTTTGAAATCATTTTTCGAATTATTTTGTTAAAAGCGCGCTACCCGGTAATACATTGTAACGTTAGGTTTGGTTTAGTTTATTTTGTTTTACGGCATATCAACACCTCAGTGGGTTATTTAATGTCGACAAGATTTTTAGGATAGCTTCGTATGAATAGAATATGTATGCTTTATTAGAAATCAATTTGTAGATTAGGTTTCATTGACGTATTTTTGTAAAGAGGGGTTTTGTCGAGACTCAAATCTATTGCTGGTAATTTTTTTATTTCTTTCACAAATGTATCGCTGGTATCTTTACTATGGAAATCTATTTTTCTACTTTCATAGGGTTTTGACCCCCTGCTTAGGAGTTTGCAATTTGCCTGTAGCTGAGACCTTAACAAGTGCTACCACTCCGGGTCAGGATAGACTTGGAAACAACAATTAAGAAGTGGTTTCACATTCCTCAAAGCCTCGGATGATAGGCCTTGCTGCTGGATGTAGTTTATCGTCATACCCAGGACGAATATATTTTAAGGTGTTAATTTTTCTGATATATTATTATATTTATTAATATTAATAAACTATGAAAATAAAATAAAAAATAGTGCCTTTCATTAAGATTGAAGTGAAACAAATATTGCCAACATATCGAATAACATCTAGAAACAATTACTGTATTTGACGGCATATGAGACGCACGGGTGTATAAGACGCACCCCAATTTCAGCAGGACAAATCAAGAAAAAATTAGTAATTAGTAAAATTAGTAAAATTATTAGTAAATGGTACAGCCTAGGCTATATTTATGAGGTATTATTTTGGTTAAACAAGCCATGATTACAATTAAACGAAAAATAATAGGAATAAAAGAACACGAGCCTATAAAAATTTTATTATATCCTTTATATGATCCGTAACAACCTTCATCTTGTAAACATCTTATTGAAATAATTAGGATATAAAAATTCTGATTGTATTTACACCATTGCAACCGGAAGTTATTGCAAGAAAAATATTAAACAAATATATTTTACAAATGTATAATTCGAATTTATTGCATATAATTTTAGTGAATCAAAGTACTTACATAAACGTGATGAAATTAATATAATGAATATTATCAATGATAACACTTTTAATCTGCCTATTGTCATTTTAAATAATGACAATAGGGATATGAAAGTTACACTAAAGTCTAAGCTAATAGGAGTTGCCAGGTAGCTAATTTTGGCCGAATATCGCGAATTTTAAACTTACATATGGAATATAAGTAAACTCGGCCTTGTGCCACATATATCCCTAGTGAGGGGGGGCTGTTAAATATTAACAGTCGAATAGATTGAACGCTGGGTCAACGGCCAAACACTCACTAGTCGTGTAATACTCTTCTGCTGTACTTACTGTTTAATATATGATATATCTGTAACATTTACTTGGTTACAACATCTTACTGTCTGTTCTCCCAAGGCTTTCTCTCCTACTAATCTTATAGTAGGCGGAAGAGTCCAAGATAGACTCTTTAGAGAGAAGACACCACAACAGAAAATATGCCTGATTTTCTCATAGTGCTCCAGAAATGCAGCTTTTGTGACAGTTTGTCAAACAAAAACCTCTTTATACCAAACAATGACTCCATGCTTGCAGGACCGGAAGAAAACAATGATTCAGATTGTCTGTTATAAAGCATCATTTTGTCATTTCTTCTGATGCAATAGTAAAGAGGAAACAAAATTTTAAACTGAATTTTATAATAATTTCCCAATTTCCATTGACGAGATCCAAACTAAATGACTAAGGTATATTTAGGCAGCCAGAATTCACCCAAAGAAGATTGATTAAAAAGTAACAACAAGGTCTGTTTGTTTAAAATTAAATTAAACACGCAGAGGTTTTCGGTCATTTTTAATCAATTCATGAGGGGTGTCGAAAACTCTTCCCAAAAATCTGACCAAATATCCATACGTCAGTTTCATTTGGGGAAGGAATTCTTAGTAACTGATGAGTGTATGCAAATATGGAATCCGACAGAACTATAGGACAGAGAACAAACAGGAAACCTTTAAAAATCTAACATATTTCGCTTTTATTAAAGCTTCATCAGAGAATGAGATATGAAACCAAAAAATTTCTAGTAGTTTTATTTTTTTGCTGTTTGATTTCCATTGCTTAATTAGATTTCATGTGCATTTCACTTGTCAAGCAGCGTTCGTGTGGATAATTTATATGTGTGAGGCTATTCTAGCTTGTTTACGAGGGATTCGGATGATAATTTATGAATAGTATTGTTTCTATGCATTATGAATGAGTTTAAAGAATTGTTTCTTTATCTTATCACACACACAGAAATTTATATATATATATATATATATATATATATATATATATATATATATATATATTGGGGAAATGTATGACAACGTAGAAAAAAAATATATATATATATATATATATATATAAGGAATCACTTCTTAGGTGTACACAGTCCGACAACTATGACATGTTTCATGCCTTTAAGCAATCGTCAGGCAGTCGGCAGCTGTAATGCGAAAATGGGAGCTTTTATCCCCCAGGAAAAAAGATGAAAAAATATGGAGCTATATATATATATATATATATATATATATATATATATATATATCTGTGTGTGTGTGTGTGTATATAAATGGTAACCTGTCATGAAAATAGATTTGATTGAAAATGGATTTGATAATGCATTTCGCCATGCAAGGCTTTATCAGATCTAAAATGGCGAAATGCATAATCAAAATCTATTTTCAATCAAATCTATTTTTATGAAATGTTTCTGTTTGTCAATTTTAAAAAACTTTGTCGGGATTTCTATATGATAATTTACAAATATATATATATATATATATATATATATAATTATGCACCAACCCAATATATGTGTTGACCACCAAAATGTACTTACCCTTGAAATGACAAAAATGCTGTGTTTATTGACTTGCAAGCAAAATTAATGGTTAAAATTAAGAAATATTAATGTTTATAGACTTAGAAAGAATATTAACATTCCATGTTAAATATCAAATAAAATAAAATGCATGTTTATAAATATTCAAATTGATGTAATTAAATATTATTTCATCCGAAATTCCATCCGAAACATATTTCCATCCGAAACATACTACTAGAAAAATAATCACATCTGTCACACGACGACATGCGTATCCAGACGCCTTACGTTGCACATATCTGACCACAGGTCTATTAGAATCCATTTAAACACACATACAAACTTACCACAATCCTTACTAGTAGAAAATACAAAACATAATAACCTCATCCATATGTTAAAAAAAAAAGATTAAAAATAATGGAAGCCTTAGTAAAAAAAAAAAAGCCAACACTCAGTAATATTAACTACGAACACGGCCACAGTGTGCTGACCGTGTTCAGAAAATAAAACATCCCTATAACACTAGAAACACACACACAACTCATACACACAGTTAAAAAGCAAAAATCAAATCTCCCGTGATAATAGCTGAAAGTATAGTCGAAAAAAAAATTAAATAAAAAGCTTAATCGCAATACCTTGTCTGTCGTTTTTAATAATAATAATAATAATAATAATAATAATATATATATATATATATATATATATATATATATATATATATATATATATATATATATATTAGTGGCAAGTCTAGGTCATCAATGTTTGTCGGGCTCATTACAATCTTTAACAAAATATACTATTGGTATAACTTAGATGCTAAAATGATTCCTGACTCTAGCTAAACTATATATTTTTTAAATCTCTATCCAGATATGGTTTTAACAAACACACACTCGAGTGTGTGTTTGTGTATATGGGTATGCGTTAGTTTGTTTACGTATGTCTCTGTCTGTGAATTTTGCATTTATGATCAATACTGCTGACTGATATCATATTTCCTCAACACTACACCAGTCACACTACACACCCCACCCCTCCAGTCGATAATTTAAGGTTTTCTTTGTTTTTCGCCGATTTAGCTCGGGCTAAATATAACTTGGCCTTTTCCAATTGATACACGTTATACTGTATGGAATAATTTATTTAAAATAGACATTTGAAAAGAATAAGTTGCAGTAAAATAATACACACACATACACACACACAGATATATATATATATATATATATATATATATATATATATATATATGTTATGGTCCAGGTTAGGACCAAGGAAGAACAACACGAACACAAGAGTAGAAATAACGAAGGTATATTACACGAAATAATAATACAAGATGTGGAAGGTGTTAGTATGACTGTCAGTCTGGTTTGGAGTGAACTACTATCGGCTCAGCTCGATTCGACCTCTCTCTTGAGAGGCGTAGTATACATAGTGTTAGGAAGAGTCCATTCTGTAGTTATAGGTAAGGACCCATGACATATATATATATATATATATATATATATATATATATATATATATATACTTTCTCGTAAGAAAATCGGCTCTATCCACCACTTCCTACAGGATAATAAATTTACATCTTTCTTTTCCTAACTCTCTATATATGACTTCTGGCAAACACACAAGATGCAAAGTCCACAGAATTTTATATAGTAATAAGATCTATCCCAGAGAAATATTTAACTTATATACGAGCAAGGGAAATATGGTTACTCTAATACTAGTACAACATTAATATTAGATTCACATATCGTTCGGTTCACACTCCTCCTCGGTCATTTGAACAGGTGCAGAGGTTTATCTATTGTTTCCAGTTTAGGATTGGCTTTCCGGTTCCTTCTAAAGTCTTCTTCAATTCTACACATCTAAAATTATCGTCTGAACTCGGAAATTTTATTCACTATTCCTTTTTATTTTTCTTCTCAATCGAGGTAGATAAGTTTGTCTGTCATCCGGTTTACACCCCTCGCCAGTCTTTTGTACCGGAGTAAAGGATTTAGGATTGGCTTTCTGGTTCAATCCAAAGTCTTTTCATTCTTTTTCACTCCCAGTAGCTGCATCTTACTGGAATTATCATCTTGCTTGGGGTGAATTGATTAAAAAAAAAGATAGATTAGTAAATATATGAAATCGTTTATTAAAAAGCGATGTTTCAGTTTTATAGCCATATAATTAAAGAAACACCTACTTTATCCAATGGCCAGTATCACTTGTCTTTAGAACCTTTTACGCCATAGCATATTTGAATATTTGATTCAGTAAAATGTTGTATTAAATCAACAATAAACTAATTTCTCAGCTAAAAGCCGACATATGGAACCACAGATCTGTCACAACTTCCCTTCAGCTTTTCAGTCTTTTTGGTTGATTGGTTAAATTAAACGATGCATAAATTTGAATGGGTGACTTGGCCCATTTGTTGACGGCATCGTTTACTGACATCCGGACGCTGAGTAAACACTTCCGACGACAGAAGTTGTTCTACGCTGGCAACACTGGGATGTCTTTGTTCGATGATGATGTCGGTAGTGTTCTTCATAATGACTTCGATTCGACTGTGTCTATTTTCTGTTTTAATCTTTTTCGTCTTCAGTCTATCTCTTTCTCCTGCCCTTTCTCTCTCGCTCTATCTATCTATTTGTCTCTCTCTTTCCTCTCTCTCTCTCTCTCTCTCTCTCTCTCTCTCTCTCTCTCTATATATATATATATATATATATATATATATATATATATATATATATATAAAAAAGAAGAGAGAGGTTATAAACGTTTTTGGTTGTAATGTGGATTTATTTAGAAAAAATATTACGCTTTGTTTTCCATAATTTTACTACACATGTTTCAGGTCTCGCGACCGTCTTCAGGTAAAAACGGAGATTTCACATATTATTAAAAATAATTATTTTTTTCCCTTATGTTTTTCAATGTTAAATAATCTCGATATGAGACATTTTCTGTTTTTGTGTTAGTAATCCGAATTTCTTTCTAATTAATTATTTTTAATAATATGTGGAAATCTCCGCGTTTTTTACCTGAAGACGGTCGCGAGACCAGAAACACGTGTAATGAAATTATGGAAAACAAAGCATAATATTTTTTTCTAAATGAATCCACATTACAACCAAAAATGTTTGCGGCACCTCTCTTCTCTCTTTTTAATATACATACTTTTCTCTCGTTGGAACCACTACAACCTCTTTCTTTTATATATATATATATATATATATATATATATATATATATATATATATATATATATATATATATATTATATTTTCAGCGTTATTCTATATCTTTCTCTATCTCTTCCTACTTACACACACATATAAATATTTTTAATTCTTTAAGGTTTTTTCATTTATATACTATTAAATAATTATTGTTAAATTACGCTGCCTCTCCAGCAAAAAATGTCAACCGTTCGTTTGTCGTTACATTGTAGCAAAATTCTGCTTCAAATATATCATATGTATACGTTGAATTTTGAATCTATGTTTCATGACATCTTAATTAATATAGGCTATTTTGATTGGTTGAACCGATTCTCAACATATCTTGTCTAGCTTCTTTACATTTCTATATCATCCTCATATTTATCTTTCTTTCATTTTCCTTTTCTTATGTCATTCTTTCTTGCTTGCTTTTCTTTTTTTCTTTTTTCGCGGGAAAACAGATTGCTTGTAAGTTATATTAAAAATTGTAATACCCCTCATAATAACAATATTTCCTAAGGATTCTCACATTAAAAATGAATTTTAAAAGATTTAAAAACTTTATAAATTATTCAATTTGAAATTGTAAAAAATGAAAACAAATCTTGTAAAAATACATTTTTCGCCGAAAAAATATTTTTCTTCAGACAATATTGCCTTTAATATATATTATTCATAAAAGCTTTTTTAATTAAATAATACCTTAGTTTCATTACGTTTTTTTATTATTATTATTTTTCGATTCAGAACAGATTTTCGGTAAGACAGGATCCGATTTTGAAAAAGAGAAAATCTTTCATTTAAATTCTTCAAAGAATTTTGCTTTTTTATATAGCTACTATATATATATATATATATATATATATATATATATATATATATATATATATATATATATGTGTGTGTGTGTGTGTGTGTGTGTGTGTGTGTGTGTATATATATATATATATCGCTACTATATCTACGTTGAAATTCTCAAGTTTTCATAAAATTAAGGGGCTGAAACACATGTAAAAAAATATTTTACTATGATTTTCTATTTGCCCATATAGTGTCCCAACTTTTGGCCAAATAATTATTACCAGAAATACTTTTTTTTTTTTGGGGGGAAAAATTATTACAAGCAATACACTTTTGAAAAAAAAATATAAGCAATACATTTTTGATAATAAAATATATATCGGCAATATATTTTTGGAAAGAAAAATATTATTACCAGAAATACATTTGATTCTTTACAAAAATACGTCAATGAAACTTGATCTACAAACTGATTTCTTGCAAAGAATACATATCCTAAAAATCTTGTCAGGATTAAATAACCCATTGAGGTGTTGATATGTCGTAAAACAAAATAAACCCAAACATAAAGGAGAGAGAACAATAAAAGTACAAACATTAAGAAGACAGCGATTCATAGTTGACTGGAAAGAAAGAAACCGGAAGAAGGTGCCACAAGCGAGAAGTGCGATAGAAGAAACTGTTAGCATAGAACTTACGGTTAAATCTGGACATTTTAACTATAAAATCCAATGTAGTACTGCGCCTAAATTCATAAAGTCTAGAGGAAAGCATAGAGGAAAGTTCATCCGAACAATTAGCATGAAAGTATTTATAGAAAAGTCACAAAGGAACTACATTATGGCAGTTAGAAATGTGACTGAAGCCAGAATACTAGCTCGGGACCAATAACATTGCAGATTCTTCTTTGGATTTTGTCAAGAATCTCCAAATATGTAGCAGGAGAACCCAACCAGTTTATGTCAGCAATACTGAATCAATCCCCGAATAATATCCCGGCATATCTAAATTTATTATTTCTGCTCCATTTATTAAAGTCGCCAACGATTAAGAAAGAATTTAAGGAGGGATTAAAGAATGGAACAAAACTCTTAAAATGTCTCAATAAAAAAGTTAATCGAGATTCCATTTGAGTCGAACAGGCATATAACTCATGTAATGCATTTAATGGTTTTCTCTATTAAGTTTGTACGGGATACAAACTTCTGTTGTAGTCCCACGCTTGCTAGTCGAACGCATGGCCAAATTAACAACTTGAGAGTCGGGATAAAAAGCAACAGACATACAATGCAAATAATGAGTCCGTTAAGGCCCATACGTGATACACACTTGGGTGATCATGTCTCTTTCGATTCATGACTGATTAGGCAGAAGATTTTCCCGCAGTAGGTTGCCGTTTCTTTCTGCGGTGAACTGGTTGTCAACCCAGACAGTCCTCCTATTCAACCCATAGCTGAGGGTAGAAAAGATGGATTCACACCTTTGCCAAGGGTATTTACGGGTAAGCGAATATAAAGAATCCAACTGAAATTCGAACTAGTTTCTCCTATTTCTGATTCTGAGTCATCATCCATTACGCCACATCGCACATCCCACTCAAATAATACTTGTCCAAAATTCATTATAATTAACACAACTACATCTAAGAAATTCCAGCAAGATTAAATCAGTAGTTTTATATTGATGTAATGAAAAGCAACAAGAATAAAAAGAAACAAATAATCTCTATCTATAAAAGGCAGGATGTGTGTGTGTGTGTGTGTGTAACGAATGCATGGCCGCAATTTACGACGGATTTGCACCAAAATGTACATGCACATGCTCCAAGCTAGTGGAAAGGCCAATACTGACATTGCATTTCCCAACTGCCATCGATAGTGGAAATAATCGATTTTTTTTCATGCTTCTACGGCAGTTTTCATGTAGTTTGCGGCCATTTTCTACTGATCACAGTGAGAGCCTATAGTTGGCTGCCACAAATAGGCAGGAAGATTCTATTGGCCAGCGTGAGAGCCAACAGCTGACTGACACGAATCTCAACTAGCATGCTAGCATGCAAAAAAAATCGATAGCTGCATTCCTCACAAGTGGGAAAAATTTAAATCTGCATGGCACTTTACTCCAATTGGCTCATTCGCTTGCTTAAACTCAATGTTGATTCTGATTCCGCAGAACTGGGTTGGGTGTGAAAAAGTATTTGTTGTTAGCATTCTTTTTTCATTCGGTTTTTCCAGTTACGAGTCCTTTTTTTGAAGCTGATCGTTTTGTGTTCATTTTGTTTAGTTCTTTTTTCGTAACAGATTTAATGTTTAGTATAGAGCTTAGAAAAAATTCGCAGTGTGAGATAATCAAGAAGTAAGGCATGTAGCAACATCAGCACGGCAAAGGGCACTCCTTTAAAGGCAAGGAAGGGCAAAAATATTTTAAGTCAAGTGATAGCGATTGCTGTATGAATCGTACGATTTTTTAATCAAGCACAGGCAACACCGGACCATGCTGCTAGTATGGAATAATATCTGACAATGTACCGTTTAAAGATTTGAAGACTATTACATATGAGTAAAGTTTTGATGTTGCGTTCCATGCCAAATATATGACGAAGTGGCTTTTGCCGTCTCCAAGGTGAAAGGTTATCAAGTGTGCGCGTGTCTGAACCCTTCGGATTGTCGTGAGTTCAACCGATTTTATCAATTAACATTCATTATCGCTAAGCAAAGGTCAGGAATTATTCGTTATCTGAAAGAGCCAAACGTGGAGTGTGACGGATGTCAACCGGATGTCGGCGATTACTGCTGAACTTCTGCTGGTCAATTGGTTCGAACTGGAGATAACCAACAGGAATCAACAGTTTGGATTGATTTGTATTCCTAGATTTCAAAATAAAGTCGTAGTGCAAATTGCAGCTGGAGTCAGCTAAGGGACATGAAAGATGAACTGTATATTTTTTTTTATCTACAACTAGCAGTAGAGCCCGGCGTTGCCCGGGGATGTAACAGTAAGAGATAGATCAAGTATCGACCATCATAAAAACTGAAAAATAAAATTGACAAAGATTATTGTTTAAGGTTGACGGACACGCATGTCTTAATTAGTTTTTTATTTTTTATTTTTTTATTCTTTACGAATTGGTCAAACCCAAACTCAAACAAAAGCATTGTTTTCAATCGTTATGAGTCTATCGATTGAATAGAATTTTATTATAAACAATTGTCTTGTAAATGGAATTTTTAAAGCATTCTGAATGTAAAAATAAAGAAAAAAGTGGCCAAGACAATAAGAAAAAAAGTGAAGTTTTGTTGAAATCGGTTGAAAAATGTAGGAAATCCGATCCCATATATAAACGAACACACACACACACAAACAACCTGTGTTTTATAATAAGTATAACTCGATATGAGTTGTCCCCCTTTTTTATTCTCGCGATGCCTCTTAATCGTGTTTTCAAATTGATTTTGTGCAAAAACAATTGTTTTTCCGATTTTTGGTGCTGTCAGAACCACCGCAAGTTAATTTTACGTAGTCCTGTGAAGTTTTGTTGAAATCGGTTGAAAAGTGTAGGAAATCCGATCCAATATATAAACGTACACACACACACACACACACACAACCTGGGTTTTATAATAAGTATGATATATATATATATTATAAAACAGGACGGAAACAAAAAACATACTTATACCCATAATCAGAAAGAAATAGCTTACATTTCTTGGATGCATAATGAAGAAAGAGGGTTTAGAGAATTTGAGACTCCAGGGAATATCGAAGGCGAACGGCACAAGCGGAGGGGGGCAGGAGGATACTTACATTGAAGAGCTTGTGTGAATGGATGACTGAATTGAGTGGGGGGATGATGGCAAAACTACAAATGTCTTTAAGAGCTACAAAGTTTAAGTTGTGGGCAGCATATATATATATATATATATATATATATATATATATATATATATATCGATGCTAGGTAGAGGCAACCGGAGGTCTAGTCACGCTGATAAGCTGTGATATAGCGAAACAGTCTGTCTGTGGATGACAATATATATGCTCCTGAAAAATTTATGTCGGTTGAGCTCTCTGGGGAGGAAGTGTGGGTTTGTAAACAGTGACTATTATTGCTAATAATGCAAGACTCTTCGGTAAATTGAATTGAGTTCTCTCAGTCACCGCGCGTTTATCTAAAAATAAATACGCTTAAATTCACCTTCATCCTTGCCGTGCGCCAACGGCTTAGTGGTAGAATCCCGATTGATGCCAATTCAGTCGAGTTTCGATTCTAGCAACAGGCAATCGGACGTTTAGACACACTAATGAGCTGTAATACAGGTTCAGGTAGATTGAAAAAAAGGATTAGATAGATAGATAGATAGATAGTACATACATACATACATATGAACAGATTCAGGTAGATAGAAAAAGGTTTAGATAGATAGAATAACGAATCTTTCCAAATCATAAATTGCTTGAATGATTTATTTTCAGACCAGGACCCAGAGTATGAAATAAATGTCTCTCCGGTCCCTATTGTCATTTTCTCTTTATGTTCGCTCATAAATTCGTATTCATCCTTCATACACTGTCGTCAAACTAAGACGAACGCACAGATAGGTGTAATAAATGTTTTAATGCCGGGACAGCGTGATTACACGTTCGATATGGACACAGCACTTTGAAACATACCTACGTTATTCGTCTGTGAGCAGAGAAAATTTGTTTTGGTGACGCAGTCTCTTCAAAAATTAAAGAAAGTAAAGAACGAATACGTAGCTTAAAAAAACAAAACTTGTGTCTAAGTCATAAAACGAAAATAGGAGGCAAAGTATTGAATGGGGATAATAAATAAATGATTGGATATGTAATATAAAAAAGAATGGAAACAAATAAAACACTTAAAAAGGGGAATTCTCTTCACGCTTGTGAATTTGATGTTTTGCTTGGATATTAATTCTGTAACGGATTTTATCCTTTGATGAAAAAATATTTATAGAGCTAAGTATATATGAGAACAGACTTGCACACTTTTACAAGCAACCAGTTCAAGAGTTTTACGGGATTTCTTTATGTGCTCACATGAATTCTTTAATGTATGTCACATATATACACGCCTACGATGTGTGTAAATATGATAATTTAATGACATTTTTAGTTGAAACATTTTCAATATTATTATTTTATTACTAATTTAACTATGTCATATAATTGTAGCTTTCAAAATCAAAAATTTTCAGTATTATTTTTTTATTACTAATTTAACTATGTCATATGATTGGAGCTTTTTAAATCCAAAATTTTCAATATTATTATTTTATTACTAATTTAACTATGTCTTATGATTGGAGCTTTCTAGATCAAAAATTTTCAAAATTATTATTTTATTACTAATTTAACTGTCTTATGATTGGAGCTTTCTAGATCAAAAATTTACAATTTTATTACTAATTTAACTATATATTATGATTGGGGCTTTCTAGACAAAAATTTTCAATATTATTATTTTATTACTAATTTAACTATGTCTTATGATTGGAGATTTCTAGATGAAACATTTTCAATATTATTATTATTATTATTAATTTTACGGAGTTTTGTGTAGTTTAAATGGATGTGTCGGTTCTGTAACTGTTTTTGCCGCTGAAAGCGAAATCGTTGAGCCAAGTTCAAATTCTGATCGAGTCTGCTGCATTCGCTTTCGTGCTAATGCCCATGTAAAAAGGCATGAGTCTTTCACTGGGAAGGATGGCAACTGGTCTAGGAGAAGGACAACTCTGAATTCAAAACCTGCGGAGGGTCGTTTGGGGACCATGACCAACGTAGTGCACCAAATCTCTGTATTCGGCCCTTCAACAAGTGTGGATGGTCCTGCACGAAACCTTCACCACTATAATCAAATCTCATGTGCTGTTCTCGGGCTGTTGGTTTCCTGGGAACTGATCTGCTTGACCCTCATACGTCGAATTCGACGGGAGAGTCGACTATATATATATATATATATATATATATATATATATACTACAATCAAAAAGTTTGGGGTCACCATGTATTTCTTTAAAACAGCACCTTAAAATGTGATTTTACACATTCTGTAAAGAAGTACCAGTTACCATAAGCTAGAATTTTTTGCAACACGCTGACGTGTGTTGAAACCCTCACAGAATTTAGCATAGTTGAAGGTATCGTTAACATTATAGTCGAGATTTTCAAACTTTACGTCTCGTACAATTTCGCAAACCAATCAATGAAATTTGAGTAAATTACTTTGACAAAAACCCTACTTTTCGGTTTAATAATTTCTTAAATCGAATTTAATTTTATAGAACTTCATGGCAAATAATATTTGAAATTATTCTACTACTATTGAAATCCTCAGCCTATTTGAAAGCCTCCCTACTCTCCTTATATTTACAGTGCTACTACTGAGCGTTATACTTTATCAGAATGAATATATATATATATATATATATATATATATATATATAGTTAGTTAGTTAGTTAGTAAGTTAGTTTATGAAAAACTAGGTAATCCGTATGGGTAAACCTAAGGAGGATAAAATCCAGAGAGCTCAATGTAAATCCAGAGCAAATAATTTAAATAAAAAACAGACCACTTTAAGGTTCCATGTAATAAATTATTTCACCACAGCCCTTTTAAAAGGACTGCGGATCATCAGATCAGATTTTACTTACTTTGGAAGTAAAGTCTGATGATCGGCAGTCGTTTTCAAAGGGCCGTGGTGAAATAATTTATTACATGAAACCTTAAAGTGGTCTGTTTTATTTAAATTATATATATGTGTGTGTGTGTGTGTGTGTGTGCGTGTGTGTGTGTGTGTGTGTAAAACTTATTGCATTTTTATTAAATAAGTATTTGTTTATTTTAATCATTAAATTGTTTTAAAAATAGGAGTATGTATTTAATGTTAAATAATAAAACTTAATACACTAAGCTACATCAGTAAAGCCAACAGTATTTTGTACCCCCTTAGCTGATTGCACTTCTCCCAAATGTATGGCTAATTTAGAGGGTGTGACGGACGTTCGGTCGGACTAAACGGAAATCACAGAATTTCTGTATAGATAGATATACCTATACTTCAGACTCTAGATATATCTTATCCTGGAAGACGGCTTACGACCCCCACGTAGTGGCCATCCCATGTATGTGTGGATGGATGTTCACTGATCTATGTGGGAGATTTTACAAAATTTCGCTGTGATTGCATTCATTTGATTGATAAAAACCTCCTGATAAATGGATGCAATCTTCATGTAACTCAGAGTACGGAGAGATAAGTGAAAATTTATTACTATTAACAATCTGTCTATTGATATTGAGCACTACAATTATAAAAACGTGACTGCGACAAAAGCGTTATTCTGGTCGAATTCTTTTAGTTTTTCACACACACGCATATATATATATATATATATATATATATATATATATATATATATATATATATATATATATATATATTTATACACGTTTCATTAAATAATATAGACAAGTGTTGTCTATTTATTTTATGTAAAATTTTTCGTATCTTCTGATAAGTTTGATAACATTATCATTAAACGAAGAAAGAAATTCACAATATTTATCCATTATTTTTAATATAATCTAAGCTTTCGGCTTACTTAAGCCATTATCAAAGATATAAATCACAAACATATTAAACAATATACGGACACGACAGTGATGATTGTCATTGTTTACATAGTGGATCACTAAGCAACGATAAACACGCGCATATAAGACGCTAGAAGCGAAAATCGCACCGCATCTCATGACGTCACACATGACTACACGAGAGTGAATTGTAGAATGAAATAAGGAAAGCCGTCTATATTATTTAATGAAATGTGTATAAATGAAAATATGCTGCCTAAATACACACACAATATATATATATATAAATATATATATATATATATATATTGATACCTCCAAAGAATTGCTAAAAATGTGCATACATTTTGAAAAGATACCCAAAACTTAATAAAAAAACATTTTACCGTCAAATTAGTATATGTTATTATTAAGAGAAAAGACAAAATGTTTTGTTTTTTTTTTATGTAAAAAGTAATTGTTTTAATCCTTTTGGGAACCTTTGATCTTTTGGTTAAATAATTGTTTTTCTGGCATCTACGGGGGAACCAAAACTGGGGGGGGGGACTTTAACGCCAGTTTGCAGTAAAAACTCGTTGATTTGGAGATTCTTGCAAAAATCAGATAATTGTCGAATTTTAATGAAACTTTCAGGACTTTCAGAAATGAAAGATATACTTGTGAAATTTAATTTTATGAAATTTCAAGAAATTATTTTTTTAGTAACGCTTAATGTTTATATTAGTTATAAGGACAAGTCCTCGGAGTAATTAAATTTAATCGTTCAGTGACAGTTAATCATTAAGTTTTGCTTCTGTACTCTGTCTGCAAATAAAAAGTACAATCTGAATTTCTGCTTAAAATTGAATTTTAATTTTTCTGTTGAAAATAGAAATGTTTTCTCTTAGTTCGAAAAAAAATTCTCTATAAGTTTATGATATCGAACCTCACCAATCTAAACACACGTCACTGTTGTGATTGTCAGTATTTAAAATTTAAACTGTAAACGAATAAGCCCACATAAATCTTTTAAATATTTTTATTACTGTTGGTTCATTGTTTTTGTTTCGTCGCTTATCAACCCCTATGGATTATTTGGCGCCAAAATATAAATATTTTGTAGACAATTTTATTTTTATTTCAATTTTTGCGGTAATAATGGTTTTAGTGATATTTCTTACTAATTAACCCATAGCTGGGGGAGATGAGGTTGGTTCACGCATTTACCAAGTGTATTTGCGCATAAGTGGATATAACGAACCCAACTGGAATTGGAACTCGGCTCTCCGATTAAAAACTCCGTTATCTATTACAAGACCAGCACATCCAAGCTTACCTGGTATTCCCAAGCGGTCACCCATCTAGGTTTGACCGGTCTCGACATTGCTTGATTACGGTGATCGTATGCGAACCGGTGTTTCAATGTAAGAGCATTTATTTGCGTGCGCGCGCGTGTGTGTGCGTGTGTGTGTGTGTGCGTGCGTGCGTGTGTGTGTGGGTTAATACTTTTATTTTACTATTTCTTCTTACAAGTGGTAGGTTATTAAGTGCGAAGATAAAAAAATATATATAACAGAGTATTGTCTATGTCTGTTCTAAAAGATATATTTATATCAATGATCTTCGCACAGTCCCCCCCCCAAATTAGATCATCCGATGAGCATATGTCTCGTTCTCTCCTCAAAGATAAAATAGATTCCTTCCGTTTTCACTTCTACCAGATCTCTTTTATTCTTTTCCACTTGCTTTTCTTTTTTTTTTATAAGTTTTATTCCTATATTGACCTCTCTCATCTTTCTTTCATCTTTCTTTCATCTTCCTATCTTTTATTCGCCTTTCTTTCGCTTGCTTACTTTTTTTCTTTCTTTTTCTTTTTCTTTTCCCTTCCTCCATATCTTTCCTTTTCATTTTCGGTGCTCGCCGCCATATTTTTTTTTCCTTTTATCACTTTCTTTTTTCATTTTCTCTTTTCGTTTAAATATATCATTTCGTTTACTAGCATCTTCTTCTAATTGAAAATGGGGGTCACGTTCCAAGTAACGAATTGCTCCTTTATAAGCAAAGTTCACAATAAAATCAGGTGACACGAGAGACAAGATATTGGACGGTCGACCATCACCTGACGACTTCGAGTCTGTATCGCGTGATCGTCACCTGACTTGGGGATGCTCTAATCGGATCCTCATCAATTCGGTACGCTTATGTCATCAACTACCGACGGAAGCTAACGATAAAGATAAATTGAAGTGATACATCGTTTCGCTTTTTCTCTTATTTTATTTTATTTTTTATTAGACATGTGGAATCCTTTTGCTTGACATGCGCACTAGAACGCCCTAATAAATAAAAATAAAAGCCAGCGAAGTAAGCATTTATTTATAAAGAATCATTATGCAGCTTCTTTTGCTTTTAACGATTAACTGTTTTAATTTCAGTAGTATTGATTTTTTTAAAAAATACACTTTAAATACATCTACAGAATTATTTAAAGCAAATAAATAGGTAAGATTGATTGTATTTCTGTTTGTATTTCAACATGTCATGTACGGGTAAGGATCAGGTCAGAGATATAATCGATAAAGCTAATATTCAATAAACTTCATATATATATATATATATATATATATATATATATATATATATGTGTGTGTGTGTGTGTGTGTGTGTGTGTGTGTCTGTGTGTCTCATTGAATATTTTAGACAAATTTTATCTACTTATTTTCAATAGGATCCCCTCATGATTTAATCGTGCAGTACATAACCTTAATGCAGATACCTTCACGAGATCGCTAAAAAAAAGAGATAGCATGATGAAAAAGACGCCAAACTTGGCGAAAACAAACTTTTATCATCTAAATGTTTATGTTATTATTAAGAGGAAAGAGCAAAGTATTTTGGCGGTATTTTTTTGCGTTTTTTAATCGTTCTTACCACGTCCGAAATTTTCGTTAAAAATCTTGTTTTTTTTTTTGAGTCAGCAAAATTGACCATTTTTTTTCCATTTTATAAAAACAAACTGGAAATCTCACTTTGAAATTCTTTTAAATATCAATTATCATTTTTTCAAAACTTATTTTAAGAAAATCAGAAATCATAATGTTTATTTAAAACATTTTAAACCAAGTTTAACTTAGCTTCTGCGCCGAAAAGATGTAATTTGAAAATAAAACAAAGCAGTTCATAAACTTTCGCGTCATTTGACAGGTGATGAATGACATATTGACGGATTCCGTGAGGATAATTTGTTCTACGGAAGGAGAAAAGTGAAATAATTTAGATTTAAGTGAACAAATTATTTACCTCGTTAATATTAAGGAAAATTTTCAGCGCTCTAACTTTTTTTTGTACTTAGCTTTCACATTTACGTTTACAATGCTTTATGGAAAATATATTATAAATAAATAAATTCAAATTAGACTGTTAAGAGTGAGATTAAATTTCATATTTCATATGAAAGGTATCTAATTAATTTATAGGTACCTTTCTTATAAAATTTTATCAGAAGTGTACATAAGATACTATAATTTTATGTACATTTATTACATTTTACTGTGTTATTTGTATTTCTATACATTTTATTATTAATTTTGATATTTCATTTATGGAAAAATGTCATAACTGAGATTAATATAAAAATAAGATCATATAAATTTCATAAGATGATACCGATACTTGTAGGTACCTTTCTCAGCTGAAATTGAAAAATC
This sequence comes from Acanthosepion pharaonis, assembly GCA_903632075.3. Taxonomy (NCBI): domain Eukaryota; kingdom Metazoa; phylum Mollusca; class Cephalopoda; order Sepiida; family Sepiidae; genus Acanthosepion; species Acanthosepion pharaonis. The sequence continues at coordinate 1,452,799 of CAHIKZ030001480.1, forward strand.
AAATTAACTTCTCCACATGCGTTTCGCAAAATTAAAGGACTTAACACCGGAGAACAATGCTTAACTCAAATAACGCAACTTAATTGTATTCTGGTTGGTCTTCCGTACTTTATAATTACAGCCCGATTATAAACACAAAAGTACATTTCTTAATTACTACGGATCTTCTGATTAGTCAAAAAGATGCAATTTACAACGCGCTAAAAAAGATAATAAGGAGACTTAGGAAACCCGATGCGGCATTTAACTAATTTTATAATATTTTAACAACTTGTAAAAATCTATTATAATTAAAAAAATAACAAATAATTGTATTAAAAATTCATTTTTCATCGAAAAAATTTTTTGCGTTCAGAAAATATTGTCCATATTCATAAAAACAACTAAAAGCAAATAAAAGCATTTGAAATTAAATATCTTTGTTTTATTGAGTTTTGTATATTAAAATTCAGAGCTGATTTTCAGGTGGGGGTCCAATTAAAAACAAAAAAAAAAATGATTTGTATTCCTCAAAGCCTTGTGCTTTTAACTATTGTAATCACTAAACCAGATGCGATCGAATTTCTAGCGCTTTCATAAAATTAGTTGGTGGGAGGTAATAAATATAAAAAAATATTTCTGCTATGACTTTAATAATAAAAAACATATTTATATAATAATCTCGAGTATCTGTGAATACTTCCTGAAAGTTTCATTAATATCCGACAATTATTTTTATTTTTGCAAGATTTTCCAAATTAATGTGTGTCATACCAAAAAAACGTTCTAAAAATTGTCTATGTTATTTTACTAGTTCCAGTGATACAAAGAGAAACAAGGTTTTTTTAATCAAAATTTAGAATGTTCTAAAAAGAAGGAAAAATTTTCTAAAAATAATTAAAAGAAACTTTGGTCTTTCCTCTTAATAATAACATAAGCATTTAGACGAAAAAAGTTTGTTTTCGGCATGGTTGGTGTCTTTTTCATCAAGCTATGCTCTTTTTTAGCGATTTCGTGGAGGTACCTATAACTAGTCTACCTTCGCGTTTTTTTTTTTTTTCAGTAGTAAAACAAAATTTACCTTTCAAATGAACATAACAAGTGCCGTGCTTTTACCAATTAAGCCACAGAGGAGCGTTTCGGTTAGCAAGGTCGATTTTACTGTTTTTAAACTACAATTCTCCATGATTTTCTCTCGTACATTCATATCTGTTCGATGCGTATCCAAATGTAAACAAATAACGTCACACATTATGAAATGAACAAACAGTAAAAAAAAGTCGCTAAATAGATAAAGCACGTAAGGTTATATGACGGACCCGTGTAGGATACAGGTTCGATTACTGTCGGAGGACGCATATTTTCTATGAAAATTTCTCGGACATTCAGGACGGTAAATGTCGTTAATACTGTTTATTATAAATAGAGCATTTGCTTAAATATGCGTATCTATAAAAGAACGTATAAACATAAAATGTCTTAAAATAAATTGGCGAACTTTGTCCATTTTAGATATATATATATATATATATATATATATATATATATATATATATATATATATATATATATATATACACCTAGTGAGCCAGACAAACCTACCTAGGTTTCACCTAAACGGAATACTTTCCTGACGATCCGTTTAGGTTTGTCTGGCTCACTAGGTGTATCTAGCTCTGCTCTACGGTTGTATTGAGCGCTTTTGTTAGTTAGTTGTTTACTCGCATCGGGTTTTTTTCTTTGGGCTTCAGACCTGTATCTGTGCGATTTTAGAAGTTCATATTTGTAGCTCTTTCTTTTTTGAAAACCTTTTTTTCCCCTCGAGATTTATTTGATTATTAGCAAATCAAAAATTCGAGGGTTTTTCGAAACGAGTATAGTTACACACATACACACACACACACACACACACACACACATATATATATATATAGTATATCTAGTTATCTATATATATATATATATATATATATATAATATAGTTTAAAGTCATGCATACTATCAGGGTATGTAAATATAAAAGTCGACATTGAACCAACGCCCAGCGGCCACAGTCTGTTTCATGCTTAAACGCAATCGTCAGTCCATATACATATATATTTATATTATATATATATATATATATATATATATATATATATATATATATATATATGTGTGTGTGTGTGTGTGTGTGTGTGTGTGTGTGTGTGTGTGTGTGTGTGTGTGTGTTTAATTCATTCTGGTGCATCACATTTGAAATAAAAAAATTATGAGAAAATAAAAAATAATATATATATATATATATATATATATATATATATATATATATATATATAATAAATCTAATGAACCAGGTAATATCTACCTAGGTTTTCACCATATGGGATCATCAGTTCCCCCTGATGATCCCATGTGGTGAAAGCAAGGTAGGTAGTACCTGGCTCATTAGGATTTAATTATTTTACCGTTGCTCTTCGTTTTAACTTCTTACTGTTTTTTTTCTTTGTACCAGAAATTTAAAGTACTGGACACATTTTTTTCGACCTATTCTGAGGTTTCTGGTTCTTTCTTTATTTTTTTCCATTTTTTTTCCTCGGATGCCCATTTGTTTGAAAATTGTTCTATCAAGTTTTTCCCCCACCATTTCACCATTATATATATATATATATTATTATTATTAGAGTTATATATATATATATATATATATATATATATATATATATATATATACGTTATTATGAGAGTTATATATATATATATATATATATATATATATATATATATATATATATATATATATATATATACAGTAGCGTCCCAAACTAAGGGACAAAATTTTAAAACCTAATATTTGTTAGAAATAACAACTGTGAAAAGCTGAAATTTTGACAACTTGTAGTCGTTATCATCCATAATAACATACTAAAATTCGAATCATTTGCAAAGGATATAAAAAGAATTATAACAATTATTTATTTATTTTCAAATTTGGGACGTCCAAAAGTAAGGGACAAAATTGAGAAAAACAATGTAAACGGCAAAAAAAAACCCAATAAAAATACATGTACAATCAATATTTAGTAAATGAGCCCTTGCTCTCAATGACAGCTGCACATCTTCGACTACAAGAACGAATCAGTTCTTGACAATCCTCGATACTAATTTTAGACCATTCTTCTTGAAGCTTCACCCACACATCCTCCGTGTTAGTGGGATTTCTTTCCATAACTTTCACTCCTAAGGTCTTCCAAAGATTTTCTATTGGATTTAAGTCAGGACTTTGCGGTGGCCAATCCATAATTTCCAAATCTTGCTCGCTAAGGTAACTCATTACCACCTTTGCCTTGTGACATGGGGCATTATCTTGCACAACGGTAGCCCTATCGAAACCTGAATTCTGTATGATTGGCACAACATGATCTTGAACAATGTTTTTATAGATCTGCGCGTTTACACGAGTTTGTAACCGGACAAGAGGCGTTGTACCTTGGATAGAAAACATTTCAAATACCATGACGCTTCCGCCCCCAAACTTGACAGTTTTCTTAGTACACTTTGCACTTAATCTTTCACCAATACGTCTCTTTACATTGTTTTTTCCATCATTTCCAAATAAATTAAACTTGCTTTCATCACTGAAAAATACTTTTGCCCAATTTTCATATGTCCAAATTACATACCTGTTTGCAAACTCTAATCTCTTCTTCTTATTCTTCGAACTAACAAGTGGTTTCTTCCCTGGGGTTCGATTAAACAGCCCTATTTCTTGCAGTCGTCTACAAACAGTCTGTCTTGACACATTAACACATGAGGTACTATTCATAACCCTTTCAATTTCTGTGCAAGACTTAAAACGGTCCTTTAATGACATACGCTGCATTATTCGATCTTCTCTTGCCAAAGTTTTGTGGGGTCTGCCGGTTTTAAAAGCACTAACTATTTTGCCAGTATCATTGTAGGATTTAACAACCCTGCCTACAACACTCTTGGAACGTTTCACTTTCTCTGAAATCTCTCTAATGGTGTGCTTTTCCTTGTGTAGCTTCACAATAGCTTGTCTCACAGTGTAATCAAGTTTTTGGCGTTTCGCCATGGTGCCGGCTGATGCAACGTTTACAAATGACTAAGACTTATTCTTTAGAGGAAATCAAAAAATTTGAATATAGCATACTGTTTACATTGTTTTTCTCAATTTTGTCCCTTACTTTTGGACGTTCCAAATTTGAAAATAAATAAATAATTGTTATAATTCTTTTTCTATCCTTTGCAAATGATTCAAATTTTAGTGTGTTATTATGGATGATAACGACTACCAGTTGTCAAAATTTCAGCTTTTCACAGTTGTTATTTCTAACAAATATTAGGTTTTAAAATTTTGTCCCTTAGTTTTGGACGCTACTGTATATATCCTTTAGTATGTTACTTATATACATACATATATATATATACACGTTAGCATGATAGTTATATATATATATATACGTTAGTATGCTAGTTATATACATATATACGTTAGTATGATTGTTATATATATATATATATATATATAGAGAGAGAGAGAGAGAGAATTATATATACGTTAGTATGCTAGTTATATATATATATATGTTAAGAAATGGACAAGGTCCGACAATTTATTTTATTAAAGACATTTTATTTATGTTTAACGTTGTTATTTTATAGATACAAGTATTTAAGCAAATGCTCTGTTTAAGATAAACAGTATTAAATAACATTTACCGGCCTGAATGTCCGAGAAATTTTCATAGAAAATATTCGTTCATAGACAGGATTCGAACCTGCATCCTATACGGAACTGTCATATACGCTGACATGCCTTAACCACTCGGCCACCATGAACCTTATGGTAGACAAGGTCGAATTTACTGTTATAAACTACAATCTTCCATGAATCTCGTACATTCATAACTGCTCTGGCGTATCGAATGTAAACAAATGACGTCATATGTTAAGAAATGGACAAGGTATAGGATGCAGGTTCGAATCCTGTCTATGAACGAATATTTTCTATGAAAATTTCTCGGACATTCAGGCCGGTAAATGTTATTTAATACTGTTTATCTTAAACAGAGCATTTGCTTAAATACTTGTATCTATAAAATAACAACGTTAAACATAAATAAAAATGTCTTTAATAAAATATATATATATATATATATATATATATATATATATATATATATATATATACATACACTTATATGTTGTATATATATAGATATATATATATAGTTGTATATATATAGATATATATATATATATACGTTAGTATGCTAGTTATATACATATATATATATATATATATATATATATATGTGGGGGGGTGTATATATACAACAGCGCTTTCCTTGATGGATTCCATACTAATTAGAAAATTTTAAAGGATCAATATAAAAATAAAAATAAGTATATGTATATATTATTGAACAAAATATGTTTAAATGAAAATATTCTGCATAAATATACATATTTTATATATATATATATATATATATATCATTTTATACACTTTCGTATATACGCGTACCTTTATATTAATATCAAATATAAAATTTGTGGCTGTTTTTGGAGTGTTGATGAGATGGATAGGAAGGGGAAAATGTTTTTCAGGGCGAATGATGAACAGTCGCAATGGAGATGAAAAAGTGTCAGGTCTGATCAAAGAAAAAACGTACTAAATGACAGCTTCCTGTAGCCTCTTCTCGCCAGCATTCGTATAAACAAACACTGCTCATTGCTTTCGTCTTTGTTTGCTTTTTTTTTTAAAAAGATGACAACAAGGGATTTGTCTTGGACTGAATCGACGTCTCCTTGATTTCCCATCCACTCGAACACTGGATGAGGTTTGTTCTCCAATGAAGAGTTGGGTGCGGGGGGTAGGGGAGTAGAAAGCAAGAATAAGTAAGAAGTGTAAGTGTCAGTTTTATTTTATTTTTCTAATGATTTTTTTCTCACTTTCGTTTATACAACTTAATTGGATACAAACTGTCTTCAAATTGTATAAGTGTACAAAATCCCACACATACAGACAGGCGTATTATCTATATCTCCGCCATGATCCAATTGAACACTGAGCGTTACTATCGAAACTGTACTGGCTCATTTCGCTTAACGATCAAACATTGATAATTAGATATACACAGGCAGTATGACTTTTAAATACTGATTTGGGACCGAAAGAACTTTCACCAATTACTTCAGTCAGTCATTCATTGGTCAGCAAATGAAAAACATATATTTTTAACTAATTTTTAGATTATCATAATTTTTATATAAAATGTGGTAGTTATGTTAACTAAACCAAATATATATATATATATATATATATAAATATATTCTTATGTCTTTCGGTAGACAAGGTCGAATTTACTGTTTTATGTTTAACGTTGTTATTTATTAATATATGACGTCATTTGTTTACATTTGATACGCCAGAGCAGTTATGAATGTACGAGATTCATTGTAGATTGAAGTTTATAAGCAGTAAATTCGACCTAGTCTACCGAAAGGTTCTTTGTGGCCCAGAGGTTAGGCACGTCAGCGTAAATGACGGTTCCCTATAGGATGCAGGTTCGAATCCTGTCAAAGAACGAATATTTTCTATGAAAATCTCTCGGACATTCAGGCCGGTAAATGTTATTTAATACTGTTTATCATAAACAGAGCATTTGCTTAAATACTTGTATCTATAAATAACAACGTTAAACATAAAAATGTCTTTAATAAATAAATTGTCGGACCTTGTCTATTTCTTAATATGTATGTATGCTAGATTAGATAATCGTTATATTTATGTTTATGTTTGATTTGTAACCTGTACTCGATATTAATTTTGTCAAATTTTCTTAATTACACAGTGGCCCTTTCAGTAAATGCCCTTCAGTTTTAGTCACCCCGCCCCATCTCTCTCCCCTACCCCTTTTTCTTTTCTTTTCCTCTTCTTCTGATCTTTAACATTAGATCGTCTATTGTGTGTGTATGTCACCACAAAATGTATCCTTTCCGGTTACATCTTTAATGTATTAGACATCCGACAACATTCATATTTCTCTCACTTAAACCGTCTTTGACTCCCCTCTCTAAAACTTCTCTCTGTTGAATTTTAATCCCCCACATTCTTTCGTCTGTTACCCCTCTCTATAGCTCTAACATTCGTCCCACACTCTCATACTTACACTCTCTCTAAATTTTATTTTTTATTTCCGGAGTTGTTTTCTTTTTGAATTTGTAGGTCTGATGAATTGGATCGTATTTACGATTCCAATGGAATAAATTATGACCATGGAATATTAGTGTTTAAGCCTTTTTATTATATCCTTACTCTGTCCTGGACATTGAGTTCCACCTGGATTCTATCCTCTTAGAATTTTTTATTAAAAAAATATACATGTATGTGTATGCACCTATGTATATATATTTATATATTTTGCATATGTATGTGTATATTTACCACTAATATTATTATCTATATATATATATATATATATATATATATATGCTCCTGAAAAATTTATTTCGGTTGAGCTCTCTGGTGAGCAAGTGTGGGCTTGTAAACAGTGACTATTACGGCTAATAATGCAAAACTCTTCGGCAAATTGAATCGAGTTCTCTCAGTTACTGTGTGTTTATCTAAAAATGAATACGCTTAAATTTACCTTCATCCCTACCCTGCGCCAGCGACTTAGTGGTAAAATCCCCAACTAATGCCAATTCAGTCGAGTTTCGATCCTAACTAGAGGCAACTGAACGTCTAGCTAAACTGATGAGCTGTGATAGAGTGAAAAAGACTGTCTGTGGATGCCAATATGTATATATATGGCCTGACTTTTGCGTTTAAGCATGAAACAGACTGTCGCCGACAATACCCACTTTTATATTTACATATTCTATAGTTCTAATCTTTAGTAATTTAAATATACCAAACTATATTTTTTATATATATATATATATATATATATATATATATATATATATATAGAGAGAGAGAGAGAGAGAGAGAGAGAGCAATGATGGGATGGATTTTTCAATTCGACATTTATATATATATATGTGTGTATATATGATAAAAATATATATATATATATATATTATGAAATGGATTGTTTGACAATTATTTAATATATTTTCGGTATTTTAATAGATATAATACAACAGACTCTTTATTTAAATAAATTATATCTATAAAATAACGTATGAAATGAATATATATATAAAGGCTAAAGCACTAATATACCATGTTTAAAAGTTATTACATTGTAAACGTAAACACAATCCAATTCATCAGAACTGCAAATTCAATTGTAGATCTGATGAATTAGATCGTGATTACAATACCAATATAATAAATTATAATCATTGAATATTAGTGTTTGAGTTCTTTATATTATCTCTTTCTTTGTCTTGGACATGGTTCTCTACCTGGATTCCATCCTCTTGGAAAAATATATATATTGACCACTACTATTATCTATCTATATATATATATATATATATATATATATATATATATATATATATATATTAAAGAATATTTTGAAAGAATATTCTTTCAATCTAGCCAAAGTCATCTGTAGTCCTTCTCCTTTTCCCTCTTCCTCCATCACCCATGTCCCTGACCATCCCACACTGGGACAACAGAAAATCCAAGAATGGTGATATACTGCAAGGGCCTGGAGGTAAATTTACCGTGGCCGAACTAGCGACCAAGGCACCAACCAGACATTTTCGTCTTAGTGGACCATTTTCTCTTTTAATCAAAGTAGCAAAATCACTGTATATTGTTCAATAATATATACATATACTTATTTTTATGTTTATATTGATCCTTTCAATATTTTCTAATTAGTATGATATCCATCAAGAAAGCGCCATTATATATATATATATATATATATATATATATATATATATATATATTCTCCCCACCACCATCTATGGGTAAATAGCAGGACAGACCGGCTTCTATAGCTTTAGATGGCAACTGGTCAACCGCAGTAAGAAATGGCAAACTGATGTGGGGAAAAACTGCCTCGTCAGTCTTGTATCGCAATTGAAAAAAAAAGTTTTTGTTACGCGCCTCATCTGCCGGAAGATACATGACAAATACATTCAGTCCACACCGTGTTTGATAAGACAGACGACCGATATCTTCGTCAGCCAAATCGGCTAATCCCCATATGAAGTAATTTTGTATTTTAATGTTTGTTAATTATATTGCTCTGTATTAATAAATGCACTGAGCTCTTTTTACAGATCAGTTTTAATATTTATATCACTAGAATCGACTTGGATTATATGCCAACTGATCTTAAAATATATATATATATATATATATATATATATATATATATATATATTTTATATATATATATATATATATATATATATATATATATATATATATATAAATTTCTGGGATGATGAGTTATCATTATTTACACTATTTAAATGCGGACTATTATCCTGATCTCTTATTATTATCGGTTCTGTGATGATAGCCTAGTGGATTTGTGATATCGTAATTGTGAGTTCAATCCGTGGACTGGGCAGTGTCTACTTGGACACAAGGGAAAAGTGCTAGCCGTATTCCATGCGTGAGGGGTAAGTCCCACACGAACACTTCTTCCCATAAACCACTCGTGGAACCGGCTCCCAAGAGGTTGCTTCCCCAATCATTACAATCTTAACCTTTTCAAATCTAGGATTAACCGTTTTCTCCCCCACATATCCCCATAAACTATGCTTGGTACCTCTTAGCCCCTAGTTCATTGATACTTTTATAAAATTGTGAATAAGGAAACGTATTTTTATAGTTATTTATGAAATGGTAAAAAAAATTGCGTTCTAATTTTTTACATTTTTCGATAATTTATGAATTTTAAATAAGAAAGAATTCTTTTCAAATTTATTTCTTCATTAAATTTTCATTCATTTATTTCTTCATAAAATGGTAAACAATAAATCGTTATAAAAGCTATAGATACCGCGTGGTATACGGTGGCGTAATGAATAGCTGCTCTTATTGAGGAATCAGTGATCCGAGTTCGAATTCCAGTTGAATCCATTACATTCACTTACATGCTAATACTTTTGGGAAAGGTGTGAATCCTCCTCTTCTCCCCCCTCTCCCAGGACAGACCGGGTTTTATAGCCTTAGATGGCAACTGGTCTACCGCAGAAATAAATCGTTTAAGCGTGTATCACGTATGGCACATAACTGACTGACTTGCTTCACATGTTTTTATAACTATGTAGATTCACTAAAAAATTAGCATATGTAATAAAAATAATGCTCCCAACTTAATAAAAACAAAGTTTTATTGCCAAAAACTTTATGTCATCATTAAGAGGTGGTGTAATGGTTAACAAGCTTGTCTCACTATAACAATTACGACTGAGCAGTGTATTCGATCCTCACTGGGTGCCCCACACTTTCGGCCTTGTGCCACATCTAAGATACGCTTGGAAAATCACTATGTCATCATTAAGAGCAAATGTTTTTTGATTATTAAATTATATTTTAATCCTTTTTAGAACATTCGAAATTTTATTTATTCATTTTTTTTTTTTTGTTTTTCTTGCGTCAACAGGTGACTATAAATTTGTATGGAAAATTTAAGCGTCTTTTTGCGATGAAAAATCATTGAATTGGAAATTTTTGCAAAAATTATATAATTGCCAAATTTAAATGAAACTTTCAGGACTTATTCACAAATAAATTAAATTATTTGAGAAATGTTTCTTTTTTAAAAATTTTGTTAAAATATTACCGCCACCACCTATTTAAGTTTATGAAATTTCGAAAAATTCTGTTTTGTAGCGCTTAATGTTTATATTAGTTATAAGGACAAGTCCTTGGAGAATTTAAATCATCAACTTTTTTCGTCAAACAAGATCCCCATTTCCAGAAAATCTGCTCTGATTAAGTATTTTACAGTTTTTTTCCCAGTTATTTAAAAATGCCAAACATTACGTTATCAATAAATCTGTCAACTCCCATCTTCTTATTAAAAATACTTTTCTGCGATAATTTTAAACAAAAAGTTATAATATTTGTCTTAATTCAAATTAATTAAACTTTAAATCGTTTAATATTCCTCAAAGAAATTTTCAGAAATTTATGTTTTATTACTCAAAGATATTTTAATAAAGATAATTATGTTGTGTTGATAGATTTGTCAATATTGCCAATTTTAAAAATTTAAAAGAAAAAAATATTCCAATCAATTAAAATTCGGTTAATAATGCAGCAAAATATTTCGCTTATTGGGAATATTAAATTGAATCTATTAGCTTGAAATTAAAACTAAAATAAAAGCTTCAAGAAACATTTTTCATTTTTAAAATGCATTTTAAAACTCGGGTATCGTTTTTTCCCCCCTTTTTTGAGTTACCTATTGTAAATAAACATTGTTGATGGAGTCAGTAGTGTATCTATTAATAGCGATGTCAAAGGAATAACGTTCTTTTTGACACCTCGTTTGTTTGTTTGTTATTGGCGGGTACGAAGGTTAAACATTACCCTTGAGAAAAACTGTTAACTTCGAATAATTATAATATACACGTTCTCAATACTAAGTTGTTTTAGGTTTCAAAACTTATTACTCGTATGAAAATAACTGGACAAATCATCATGATCATCATCATCAACACCACCACCACCACCATCATCATCATCGTCATCATCATCATCATCATCATCGTCATCATCGCTAACACCACCATCTTCATTATTATCATCATCGTCGTCACCACCTCCAGCATTATCATCATCATCACCACCTCCACCATTATCATCATCACCATCACCAACATCGCCATAATCACACCATCAACACCACCACTACCCTCTATATCATTATCAAGGCCACCACTACAATTATCATTATCATCATTGTCACCACCATTATCATCCTCATCATCACTATCATCCTCATCACCACCACCACTACCATCACCATAATCCTCATCATTACCACCACCTTCGTCATCACCATCATCATCATCATTATCATAATCCCCACCACCACCATTATCATCCTCATCATCACTATCATCCTCATCACTACCACCACTACCATCACCATAATCCTCATCATTACCACCACCTTCATCATCACCATCATCATCATTATCATTATCATAATCCCCACCAGCACCACCATCATTATCATCAGCCCCATGACCTGGTCTAGTCGCAGGAAGGATCACAGCGCAGCTGAGCGCCTGACCAATTCCTCCCCACTCATATCTGGTTTGAAAACAGGAACGGCATTCACCCCTGCGTGGCGTTTATTTTTCTCACGAAAACAAACCTGGCGTAGCCCATCCCTCTCCACATCAAGCCACAGTCGATATCCTCCAATTTTAAGACTCGTCTTGGTCACAGTAACTATTTGAAAACGATTTAATTTAAATAATTAATTATTTACTTCAATAAAAGCCAGTCCCAAAAGCTTGTTTCACTGGAGCTTTGAATATTTACTGCAAAAAGCAATAGTGAATATTTTAGAAGTTTACAAGTAATGCCCAGTCTCGATTTATCCGAAGAAATCAATTAAAAATCGTTTATACGGATTTAATTATAGGAAAATTTAAAAATTTAATTCGATCTAAATTCTCATTTTTTAAAATATAGAAGATTTCGATGACAGGAAAGGAGAGGAAACAATGAACTATAAATTACATTTTTGACATCAGCGTCACAAAATTACTTAAGAACGACACACTTGAAATGAAGCACTTTATTGGAAATGAATAAAATGCTTCTGAAATGTTAAATAATTAATTTATATAGTTGAAATAGGCACCATGTTGATGAATGACTGTTCTCCAGCGTATCTCTAAATTCTTGACCCCATCTTTAAAAAAAATTGTCATCCTTTGATGTGATAAACAGTTCAAATGCATCGATTACCTCTTCCTTGTTGGAGAACGTTTTATTGTGTATGAAAAGCTCCAAATGATTAAATAAGTGATAATCTGTAGGAGAGATATCAGGTGAATATGGAGGATGAGGCAAAATTTCATAATTCGCGCCATGCAGCTTTTGGACAATTGATTTAGAAGCGTGCGCTCGTCCGTTGTCGTGCAGAAAAATTGGGTTATCCCTATTCACAAGTCTAGGATGTTTTGTTTCTTTTTTAATTTTTCGTGCATACACTCAATTCCTCTACAATACTAGGTTGCTGTTATTGTTTTTCTTTTTGGCAAGAATGAATTACCCCTTTGAAAGACCACCATACAGTAACCATTAACTATTTAGGATGAAGTGGAGGTTTTGGGTATTGTTTTGGCGATTCACTTGCATCTAGCCACTAGCCTACACTCTTACTGTTGTTAAAGCGTATCCATTTCTCATCGCATGTATTGAGTCGATGCAAAAGTCGTTCTTTTTCCCAATTTATACTCATCTAGTAAGATTAATAGACATTATTTCATTGTAATCATTTTCATTGGGGTTATGAGTAACAATATAGTGAAAGAAAAAAATATCCTGAAAGAAAAAGAGCCAAGAATAAGTCAAGATTTTTTTATATACTAAGGAAGTTACTTTGTTAGACGACCAAAAATATGTCATTTCATGTGTGATGACCTAATATAAACTAGAAAAACCTGTGAAATTGACAAGGTTTTTTTTTTATTCTAATATTGTGATGAATCTTAATTCTTAAGTTAATGACTGGATAATCTTATGACCAGAGCCAATACGACAATAAAATATCCCCCCCCTATCATATCGTTAAATATGAGTAACAATATAGTGAAAGAAAAAATATCTGGAAAAAAAAAGTGTCAGTAATAAATCAAGATGTTTTTTTATATTAAGGAGTTTACTTTGTTAGACGACAGGATAGACAACCAATCAAAAAATACGTCATTTCATGTGTGATAGCCTAATATAATGTTGTCCTGTGTAATTAATGTTAATTATAGAGTTCTCTTATTTATTTGAACAATTTGTCAAATAAAGGTAACCTATATTTTTTTCATTGATTCCTTTTAATGCTTAAAATTACGGATCCATTCTGGTTGCGTTAATCATATTCTAACTTTCTCCCGAAGGTGGATCCAACTGCTCCCGGGGTTTTCTAGTAAAGTATTTAGTATATGAAAAATCATTTATGAAATGCGAATAGACCAGGATCGTGTGCAGATCAAGTAAAGTATCAACAGCTCTCAAATTAAACGATCGACGGTTCAAGATGAGAATGAAATCAGCATAGACACAAAAATCACATTGACGAAGGCCACCAACGAAGCCAACATTGCCAATTGCCAAGTGTTGACAACATAGAAATACAAGAGAATCTCTAAGATTCTAATGAATTAACTTATTTTGTCAACAACAACCACTTGACCTCAGTAACGAAAAGGTATTGGATGATGAGGCCTTATCAATGTCGAGTCTCTTCCTGAACTTTACTATAGTTTAATGTCTCTAATTTCATTCGTTATCTCAATGCTCAGGAATTCCTCATTTTTCATTTTTATTCTTCATTTGTTTAGATATAAATTCTGTTTTCTTTTTTTTTTCTTTAAATACTTTTCATTTTTCTTAAGCCATTTCTGTGTTACTTGTTACTTGATTTTTTTTTTTTTCAATTGTCTGTTGCCCAAAATATTCGATTGGGTTATGGTTCCGCATTTGAAAGCGACTCAGCAGATACTTATACACGAATATACACTCATTTGTGCGCGCCAATAGAGGTGCACAAAACTCTCAGGAGTTCAGCCAAATATTGTGCTTTGTTATTCTTGCTTTGTATATTTAATTCTTCCTCTTTCCCTCGCTCTCTTCTTTCTATCTATCTATCTATCTATCTATCTATCTATCTATGTGTAATTCCTATCTATCTATCTATCTATCTATCTATCTATCTATCTATCTATCTATCTATCTGTTCATATTTATCTATCTGTTCAGATGTATGCATCTATTGGTCTCCCTCAGTACATATCAATCTATCTATTCCACAATCGGTCCCACTGTATTCATATCTATCTATCTATCTATCTATCTATCTATCTATCTATCTATCTATCTATCTATCTATCTGTTCACATCTATTCCACAATCAGTCCCACTATATTCGTATCTATCTATCTATCTATCTATCTATCTATCTATCTATCTATCTATCTCTCTCTCTCTCTCTCTATATATATATATATATATATATATATATATATATATATATATCAGTTCATATCTATTACACAATCGGTCCTACTGTATTCATATCTATCTATCTATCTATCTATCTATCTATCTATCAGTTCGTATCTATTCCCCAATCAGTCCCACTATATTCATCTCTCTCTCTCTCTCTCTATATATATATATATATATATATATATATATATATATCTGTATACATATCTATTATCATCAATCTGTCCCATATCTATTCATATCAATCTATCTATCTATATTGTTCATATCTATTCTAATCAGTCCCTATATATTCTATCTATCTATCTATCTATCTATCTCTCTCTCTCTCTATATATATATATATATATATATATATATATATATATATATATATATATATCAGTTCATATCTGTTACACAATCGGTCCCACTGTATTCATATCTATCTATCTATCTATCTATCTATCTATCTATCTATCTATCTATCAGTTCATATCTATTCCACAATCGGTTTCACTGTATTCGCATCTATCTATCTATCTATCTATCTATCTATCTATCTATCTATATGAATGGATAATTATCTAAACTCTTTACCCATCTTTTTAGCCACGTTTAAAATATTTTTCTTAAATTATTTGCGGTACCTTAGTGTTGGGAATGCAGCGAGCAACGAACTTACATCAGTCGTCTACTGGACTAGCTTGTTGGCCCGTTCTTTACCAACTGACACCCATCTTTATACTTCATTACTCTCTTTCAAAGACTTATGGCGTAATATTTAGTCTTGATTTCAAAGTTTTAAAAAAGCGTAATTTGTCAGTTTCTTTTGCTGTAAATACTCTCTTCTAAATTTGGTCATTTTCTCTTAAAAACTGTCGTTACAGTTTGTTTTTTTTTAATGCAACCACCTTTTTTTTTTTCGTTTTGTTTTTTTGTTAAGTTTCTTGTCTTACTGGAAGGGCAACAACAAAAAAAAAAGAGATTACGGCATTTTCCAAAGTCAAAGAATTCAGTTAAAATAATTAGAAAATGAATTTATTGCTTCGAAAATCAATGGAATAAGACTACAGAAATCGCTCATGAAAAATAAACGATCGTTTCTCGCCAGTTAACCTTTCAACAATCGGTCTCACTGTATTCGTATCTATCTATCTATCTATCTATCTATCTATCTATCTATGTATGTATGTATCTGTTCATATTTATCTATCTGTTTATATGTATGTATCTATCAGTCTACCACTATTCATATCTATCTATCTATCTATCTATGTGTATGTATCTGTTCATATTTATCTGTTTATATATATGTATCTATCAGTCTACCACTATTCATATCTATCTATCTATCTATCTATCTATCTATCTATCTATCTATCTATCTATGTGTATGTATCTGTTCATATTTATCTATCTGTTTATATGTATGTATCTATCAGTCTACCACTATTCATATCTATCTATCTATCTATCTATCTATCTATCTATCTATCTATCTATCTATCTATCTATCTATCTATCGTTTCTCGCCTGTTAACCTTTTACGCTAAAGCAGATCAACCCAAGAAAATAAATGATGGATATGTGACGGTTTATATTCCAGCTGAATCCATTGCGTTCACTTTTCAGTATTGCCCTTGAGAAAAGCAAGAACCGGTTTATTTATTTCTACTGGTATAGCGATTAGATTAACAGTGTAGATTGATCTCACTGGCCTTGATTGGCCAGTCTCGAAAAGGGATAACTAAATGAAAAACCAAAGAAAGGGGCAACAGTAAACAACCCCGCTATCTTTCCCAAAAAGTCACGGTAATTCGCAGATAATAAAGAAAAGGAATGCGTGGAGAGCCATAATCGCCTACGTCCAGTTAGGAAATGACATTTAACAGATATGCATATAAGACATTTCAGGAAACCCACAGCCTCCTTGTCCTTACAGATTCACATAAACTCAGATCAGATACGTTGCACGCTGTTTGCCTTTACCCTCTTCTTCCCTCAACACGACCTGTGAGTACAGTCCAACCTCGAATTAACGATGCAGGGGCCAACGGACTCCGAATTTAACGGACAAAATCCGCAGAAATGGTAGTGTCCGGCTGGAACTCAAAGCGCCTGCGCGTAGCGAGCAAAGTCCGTTAGTTCCAGAATTGGCCGCTGTTGTGTAAAGGTCCAATCAACAAACAGGGACTGGTAGTTCCGGAAATAGACACTGTTGTTTACTTTCATGGCTTCCAGGAATTACTAGATAGATAGATAGATAGATAGATAGATAGATAGATAGGTAAAAGTTTAATGGTCAGATTTGAATCAGACCAGGAAAAAGTGGTATTGAAAAGTGCTCAATACCCGTGTGAAAAAAATAAAGTACAAGTAAAAATAACACGTAGAGCTTTTAACTTTTTAATAAGTAGCGGATACAACTGAGCTCCTAATTTTAATCAGGGGGTCATTTATATCCGCTAACTTTTACTAAGAAAAAACTTGTTGTGTTCATCATTATTCTCAGATAAATCCTAGTGTTTATCTGAAAATTAATTTTTTACATGTGAAGTAACAAACGCTAAGTGTATGTACTGTACATTTTTTTTTAATTTTATCATGTAGACACACGTCCAAACGTCAAGGGAGTTAACTAAGTTACTGAAATGTTTAAAACCTTTTTTTTAAAGAAAAACTATTTAAAACTATTACTTAAAACCTATTTTAAACTATCTACTGTAAACATTTTAAAACATTTGTGAAGTATTCATATTTAATCTTATTAAAGTTTAGTTTCAATTTTTTTAATATAGATATCTCCAATAATTTTTAGTTTATGTTTATTATTTTCATGAAAAAGTATAGATATATTTCCAACAAGAATGTTCCTAATATGCCGAAGTAACTGCAATTGAATTCTTACATAGATAAACACCAGAATTAGAGAAATCATTTAGGTTATTTGTACTTGAGATCTAAGGTCATTCGAGGTCACCCGAGGTCCGAAAATGGCACCTCATGTCATTTCTAGCAAAATGAGGCAATTTCTAGCAAAATGGAGTGAGTTAATGTGATTTCGGGTGTCTGATATGTCTGAGGTCTCCAGTTACCAACATAGAGCATACCATGCCTTTGCACGAACAAAGAAATCAAATTTTAGCAAAATGGAGTGGGATATTAAGTTTGCTATGAAGTACAAAAATTTATTTGACCTGACAAACGAAACACTCGATAAACTCAAATTCGATCTTCAATGTCACAGTGAAGTAAATTTATGGCGTTCTGATCCGTGTTTCTTTTTAACAATTACATTCTACAAGATAAATTGACCGCCTTCTGACGCATCAATACATATTAAAACTTAATCGTGCTAAACGAATTCTGAATTATAAGATGCATTAAATCTATGGTTTTAATGTTAAAAACACAACTCATCTGGTTCAGATTTAAATCGGTTCATTGTGAGTTGTCCAGATTGTATCGCTTAAGAAGGGGCCGTGAAATATAGACAATGTTTGACTTAAAAGAAGTTATCTTTAAGGTTATCGAGATCCATGAATACATGTTCGCTTTTTAGTTAAAAAAAAACAAAAAAAAAAACAAAAAACGAAACACCTAAACTTTCATTTATATGAAAATACGGTGTAGATCAGGTTTTTAATTGATTTATTATGAAATCATGTGGAAGGCTATTTTTTTTAACATCCAAAACCGCCATTTTGTGAAAAAATTGTGAAGTGAGTTAGGATTTCAACGCCGAAAGATTTTTATATCCGTATTGGCTTCCTGTGGCTTAATGGTAATTCACACATTGTTTAAAAGATGATTGCTTCTTTTGATAAGTGTGGCTATAGGCGCAGTTTCTCTGTAAAAACATTTGTTCATCGATAAGGCTACCTTTTTTTTTCATTTTTTAAAAAATAAATTAGCATCATTCTGGATATTTAAACATTTAAAATTCGTCTATAACAATCAATTTTTTTTTCAAATTTTATTTATTGAATCGATGCAAAAATAAAACCGTCGGAAGGATGTGAAATTGGAAGGAAATAATAAGAAGTAACGCCATTTTTTTTTCTTCTCATTTATTCTTGAAGACATGACCTCTGGAAGAAAGGTGTTTTTTGGGGTTTTTTTGGGGGGCAAGGTTCATTTAAAGCACATAATCAAGCCTTTCTTCAATTGTGACGCTTCAGATAAGCTGGCAAGAATCAAGGATAAATAAATGATACCCTCTGTCAAGTGAAAACCGATCGTCACTTATTGGTGCTTTTAACTGCGTTGATTCACGCAGTGAGAAAGGATTAGCAAAATTCTTATCGTTTCTTTTCAGCCTTAAAATTTAAAAGGGACTTACTTAAATAAACTTATATATATATATATATATATATATATATATATATATATAAAGAAATACGCGGTCAATACACACAGATACATATATATATATATATATATATATATATATATATATAGAGAGAGAGAGAGAGAGATAGAGAATATTTAAATAATATAATGAAATGTTAGATTTAAATTTTTTATTGCTTCAATGATACAACATTTTAGTAAAAAACAAGT
>CAHIKZ030001480.1:1477500-1522500 GCA_903632075.3 Acanthosepion pharaonis
ATTGTCCTCGGCCCATTTCAATCGATTTTGAATGTGATTTCTCGTCAACGGAGGCTTTAGTTGTTTATTCCTAGTCTGGTTGAATTTTATTCCTCAAATTTCATTATTCGACCTATTAAATCTACATATAAAAAGTACACATGGACTTCTGCTTTAATCATATATAATAATAAAATTTACTTTATCTGCTATATTTAACGAAAAATGTTTGAAATAAATGTTGCGACTCAAATATACATTAATACATACGTCGATATATATATATATATATATATATATATATATATATATATATATATTTAAATAGCAACATTCATTTCTTTCAAACAACTATATATATATATATATATTTAAATAGCAACATATCTTTCAAACAACTATATATATATATATATATATATATATATATATATATATATATATATATATATATATATATATATAAGGTAGTAATCTGTTAGCCGTTAGTGTATAATCCAGGTGAATCGTATTAACACAATATAAAATGTTAAATATTAAAACTGATTCACATGTAGACTCAATGTTTTTATAATAAACACAGGAATATATTTCATACAATCAGAATTAAGAAAATAAGATCCCATTACGTGAATGATCATTTTCACCTTGTAAAATTAAATTTACAGGATTTTTAAAACAGTCAATGGATGATAAATTTTTGAAATAAGAAAGTGTTTGATTATTTCAAAAAGTTATCATCTATTGACTGTTTGAAAAATCCTGTACATTTAATTTTACAAGGTGAAATGATCATTTTACATAATGGTATTTTTAATACAGATTATATATATATATATATATATATATATATATATATATATATATATATATATATATATATATATATACGTATAATAACATTTGAAAGAATAAAAATGTCGGAATAAAAAAAAAAAGACCCATTAGAAATTTTGAATTCAGCAATTGCTTTGTTTTGTTCCAAGACTAAACAGCAAAAGTGCGCTTTCGAGAAAAAATATCTGATCAGTTAAGTGTGTTTTCCTTAAAAAGTGAACAATAAAGCCTTTCCGAACTTTGACGCTCTCTGTAGCCGAGTAGTAAAGCTCTCCGGATCAAACGAAGTTTTCTCCTACGTAGGTTCGATTTCTAGTGGCGAACACATTTTCTTTGTTAAGATTTATTTAATGCACAGGCTGATAATAGACGCAATACACACTGTTTAAAATAAAAATAGTCCGTCTATTTCAAATATGGGTATCTACTAATAAAAAATGTAATGAATTCCAGTCGAATCCATTACATTCACTTACGTGTTAATACCCTTAGGAAAGGTAAGAAGCCTCTTCTTCCCCGACCCCCAGCTATGGGTAAATAGCAGGACAGACCGGGTTCTATAGCTTTGGATGGTAACTGGTCTACAGCAGAAAAAAAAATCTGCCTCGTCAGTCATGTAAGATACATGATCCCCTAAGCGTGTATCACGCATAGCTCATAACTGACTAATAAAAAAAACTGAAGAAATTAAAATACCGAATAATAATTTTTTAAATGCATTAATTCTTTATATATATATATATATATATATATATATATATATATATATATATACTAATCTAACAGTGATCTCATCTCACAATTCTCACACCTGCTCCATATGTGGCCTCCTTTGTAAATCACTAGCGGGTCTTAAATGCCACTTAAGATTAGCGCATAAACTTTCATAACTGAATCAATAAGCAGTCTGATCCTCATACGTCGAAACCGACGGGAGAGTCCATTATTATTCTTACACACACACACACACACACACACACACACACGTATATATATATATATATATATATATATATATATATATATATATATATATTACGTTACATTACTTAAAAGTTATTTTTAGTAGACAATCGTATTTAAGATGACACTCCTTTTATTTATTAAACAGTATATTTATTTATGACTATCGGTTTGAATATTCGAGAAATCGTATTAGAGAATAATATACACTGTTCAATAGGAACCGAACCTACGTTCTTCGAGGGAGAACCGTCATTAAATTCATTCGAGATGTTCTGACCTCTCGGCTATAGAATGCGTTGATGGCTGCATAGGGCGTTTAAAAAAATAAAGTTTAAGTAATAAATGTCTCTCGGATTAATAAATAAAAAATTCATCTAATTTCTTTAAAAATCCTTATATAATATATATATATATATATATATATATATATATATATAAGCCATCACTTAGTAATATCAACTATGAACACGGTCACACGTTCTGACAGTGTTTGGAAAATAAAACATTATAATAACTCTAAAATATATATATATATATATATATATATATATATATATATATAATAATCCATACATTCAATTAATAGTAAAAATAAAATTCATTGGCGCTCGGACATATAAAAAATATTTGGACAATTTCTATATAATTGACGTCATAAGAAAAGAACAAAATCACAAGAACACATGAAAAATTAAGTAAAAACTTAACACACACACACATACATACACACATACACACATATATTACACACACACATATATATATATATATATATATATATATATATATATATATATATATATATATATATATATATATTGCTATAGATAGATATCACGTATTTGGGCAATATACTAGAGTCTTTACAAAGGTGCTAAAGTTTTCCGAATACTAAAATAATAAAGCTTCTATGTCTTTAGGATCAATGGGTTCAAAAGTTCTCCCATAGTTTTTGAAGCCGTCACATCGATGTTGAATGCTGAAGAGAAGCAAATAAGTCGCGCACAAAAGAAACATTCTCACGCTGCCGACCGCCTTTTATTCCCTTGAGCGGGAAAACACGATATGTAAAAGTCATCGCTGAATGTGATGAATATTTGCTACTGATAAGCTTCCCTTTCATCTGTTGATTTTTGTTGTGTTTAAGTAATACCCTCAACGAGGTGGTCAGTCTGAGTGGACATGTTGAGAATCCGGGAAAATGGCGTGAAAAAGAGAGAAGATAAAATAAGAAAAAGAAAAAGAAAAACAGGAACCGATTTGTGTGGATAATGGATAAAGGAGGATTTAGAATAACAAATAGGTGCCAAATAAACTCAGTGGAGTTTCGCGTCTAATTCCAACTAAATGAATCAGGGTG
This sequence comes from Acanthosepion pharaonis, assembly GCA_903632075.3. Lineage (NCBI taxonomy): Eukaryota > Metazoa > Mollusca > Cephalopoda > Sepiida > Sepiidae > Acanthosepion > Acanthosepion pharaonis. The sequence continues at coordinate 1,480,643 of CAHIKZ030001480.1, forward strand.
ATATTTGTTGGTGAGAAAGAAGACGGACATAAGCCCGAGTCAATATGTGACTTCGTGCACGTGTTATATATATATATATATATATATATATATATATATATATATATATATATATATATATATATATTGCGGAGGGTCGTTTGGGGGCCTTATGGCACGTAGTGCACCAGGTCTCTGTATTCGCCCCTTCAAAAAGTGTGCATGGTTCTGCACAAAACCTTCACCACTATAATCAAATCTCATGTGCAGGTATCGGGCTATCGGTTCCTAGGGACTGATCTGCTTGACCCTCATACATCGAATTCGACGAGAGAGTCGAACATATATATATATATATATATATATATATATATACAGGTAATTGATCTGTTGGTGTATAATCCAGATGGATCCTAGTAATATCAAATACCAAAACTGATCCACAGGGCTGATGAGGATTGGCATTGTGCTGATCTGAAATTGACTGAGCCCACATAACGTAATTTAGGATTTTTTGGTGTTATATATATATATATATATATATATATATATATATATATATATATTAAAAAAATGACAATAGGAAAACTAGTAATTGCTGACGCATTTCGCCCATTGTGGACTTTATCCAAGCTAAATACGAAATGAATTTAATTGATAAAGTCCACATTGGATGAAACGCGTCAGCAATTACTAGTTTTCCTATTATCATTTTTATAATATATATATATATATATATATATATATATATATATAGAGAGAGAGAGAGAGACAGACAGACAGACAGACAGACAGACAGCGAGAGACAGGTATAGAAAGACAGAGTGATAATAATAATAATAATAATAATAATAATATCTGGTCGGTTTTATTTGCCTTTAATTTTTTGACTTAAAAAAGAAAGCAAAGTCAAATGCAACCGACCAGATACAGAAACGATGACAAGATAAATCGTTTCAAGGTCAATACTCTTCCCGTAACATACAAGCTAATGTTGACAAACCTCGTACCCATCAGTGGCTACGTAATGCAAGATTAAAAGCTGACATCGAAGGTTTTATTCTTGCTGCACGGGACCAATGCTTGCTAACCAGAAATTACCAAGCATACATACTGAAAAATTGTTTTACCCTTAAATGCAAATTCTGTGATAAATATACAGTAACAATTTACATTCTTGTATCAGGTTGCGTAGTATTGGCACCCACTGAATATATAACACGGTACGACGGAGTGAGCCAATATCTGCACTGGAAAATCTGCAACACTTACGGAAAGCAAACTGCAAGAAATTGGTATGAACACCACCCAGACTGGGTTACGGAGATAGGACCTTATCTTATGGGACTGTACAATACACACAGACAGAAGAATCCAAGCTAATCGCCCTGACATCGTGATTATAGACCGCAAAGACAGAATATGCCTCCTTATTGACATGGCAGTTCCTGCAGATTGCAATGTATCTTAGAAGATCTTCAAAAAAACTCTCAATGACCTTGAAATCCACATCTTAAAAATGTAGCACATGAGGACATTGACAATTTCAGTTGTAGTCGGATTAATTGGAAAAGATTCCAGTAGACTCATTGAAAAAATCCCTTATAGCCGATGCCTTAAAGAAATACAAAACATTGTACTCACAAATACAGCCCATACCTTACGAAGGGTTTCGTCTATGTAAAATATGTCTAATTTTTTTCAAGACTGCTCGGTGAAAAATGTCATGGTGCCTTAGGTCTCTGGTCGGGACCCAGCAAGAAATGAGTATACATCAGAAACCCAAAGAAATGAAATAATGATGATAACAATAATAAACTTTCTTTAGTAATAAAGGAAGCCAACACATTCCAAAGGGAATTTCAAGCCGGGAAAGAAATAGAAATAAATCACAATGCACCTACTGCAGCTGCACAAGAACCTAAAAAAAAAAAGAAAGCAAATGCCAATGTTTCAAATGCAAAACAATGTCAAGATATATCACTTCTTTGTCAATACTCTGTCCGTATCAAACAAACTGATGTAGACAAATCCCGTACCCATCAGGGGCTACGTAATGCAAGGTTAAAAGTTGAAACCTAAGGTTTTATTCTTGCTGCATAGGACCAGTGCTTGCTTACTAGAAATTAGCAAGCACACATACTGAACAATTGTATTAACCCGAAATGAAGATTCTGTGATAAATATCCAGAAACAATTGACCATCTTGTATCAGGTTGCACGGTGTCAGCATCCACTGAATATAAACTTGTTATAATAGAGTCGGACAAAATCTGCAGTGGAAAATGTGCAACTTTTGCAGGAAGGAAACTGCAAGAAACTGGTATGAACATCACCCAGACCCGGTGACAGAGATAGGACCTGTAACAATTTTATGGGACTTTGCAATGCACATAGACGGATCAATCAAAGTTAATCGCTCAGCCATCGTGATCAAAGAATACAACAACAGAATGTGCTTTTTTATTGACATGGCATTCCTTGCAGATTGTAATGCATCTTTGAAGATCTTTAAAAAAATAAGGATCTTGAGATGGAAATCTAAAAATGTGACACATAAGGACATTAAAATTAACAAGCCACCCTTTGCCTCAGTTAACAAGAGAATGAAGGTCGTTTTAGATATCAGCTGCCATTTTAATCTTATGAAACTGATTAGACTTACTATCGAGACAGGAGTAAATGGTTGTATCATCAGCGTAGATACCAAACTGAGAGCAGATGCCATTGGGAAGGTCATTAATGAAAATCAAAAGTAAGACTAAGCATGGAGCCCTTGGACACACCGGTATTAGGTTTGATTATGAAAAGTTTAAGACAAGTAAGTAATGGATTTTAATCTGATATTATCTTCATTAATATTTAATTACTATTTTATAGTAATAAAAATAACACCAAATTAATATTGCTTAATTACTTAAATGACTATCTTAAATGACATTTCGAATACGATATAGATATCGAAAGCTCGGAGAGATGTGCATTTAATTTAAAAAAATGTAAAAAAGAGCTTTATCTTGCTGTAGTGTTGTCCGTTTTTTAACTGCTAAAGCAGGTGTGGCTAAAAGTTGGTTACCCAGGTTAAATGTAACTCGGCTTAAATCCCTGAGAAAGGTATATTTTCTTGAATAACACTTTCTGATATCTAGGCCAATGGACATTAATTTCACCCTTTAAAAAACAGGTATGCCCATTCAAACACGTTTATTCACTGAAATAACGTTTATAGCCATCTATCTATCTATCTATTTATATATCTGTGAATAGATATGAACAAGGTCAGATCGATAGAGTAAATCAATTGAAATTAACTTATGCAATAACTACATGTCTGATGCTACGTATTGATTGATGGGAATCGATTATGTTGGTTTCAATCCTGCTAGGAATGACATTAAAATACTAGCCCCTCCCTATTTGATAGGCATAAGCTCAAAAATGTATGCTGGGATTTTCTCCTAGCCAATAAAATAGACCGGTTCTCGATTTTATCTGACTCAGTCCCGGTCTGTCTTGTCTTGAAGTCAGAACGCTACATTCGCTTGTTTTAACTCATTGTAGGAATGACTGCAACATATTTGCCACTTCCCAATTTATAGGCATAAGCACACAACTGCATGCACAGACTTCTTCCTAGCTAATAAATAAGGCTGGTTTTTAGTTTCATCTGACACAGTCCTGGTCCATTTTGTCTTGAAACCAGAACACTACATTTTCTTGTCCGAAATTGCTTTTGTCAACCCCAATAATTAGTTTGTGAACTTTTTTCCATATTAATGTTGATTTGCCTTGCATATACTGTTTGCTTGCTTTATATTAATTTTTGCCCTGGTCTTTACTTTTATTTATCTTGTTATTGCAAACTTTGTCACTTCTGTTTGATCTGTTACTTAGTTTTCATTTGACCATTGGCTACTCACTCAACTGCTAATGACAAATTTATTTGCAATAATCTGGATGAATTGGGATCAAATACAGATTAAATATGAATCAAAATCCGACAGAATGATAAGATAAAGAACAAATAAGAAACGTTTATAAATCTAACATTTTCCACTTTTATAAAAGCTTCTTCAGGCTTCAGGGAATGGTATATAGAGAAAAAGAAGAAAGAAATTTGGGTATTTTTATTTTTCTGTAGTTTGATTTTCATTGGTTAATCAGGTTGGAAAGGACGCGTTGTCTCTCCTTAAGTTCAGAACGCCATAAATTACTTTAATTCCGAATTTGTGTAGAGACGTCGCGTCGTTCCGAAGTCCGTTTGTTTGACAAGTCGAATGCACGTGAAACCTGATTAACCAATTAAAATCAAACAGCACAAAAATACCGACATTTCTTTTTTCTTTTTCTCCATATCTTAATTCCCTGATAGGGCTCAAGTAAAAGTGAAACATGTTAGATTGATAAACGTTTCCTATGTTTTCTTCCGACATATGCCAAAGTACGAAAAGTAACTTAAAGATTAAGACGTAGTTCTTGAAGACGAATCTAATAAAAAAAAACAAAAAAAAACGACGCAATATGCAAGAACTTTACTGTAGCCTCCGCTCCCGGTACTGAATACTCGCATAAGAATTTGAATTTAACATTGTTCCTAATAAATCCGCATGAGCAAAGGATTAATAAAAAAAAAGTTATCGTTATTCAAAGAAGAGACTCTAAAAAAGATAAATTGGAATATATACAAAAATAAAGAAACAAGTAACAGTACCATTTTGTTGAGTGGATGGAAAGTCTCGACTGACTGAACTAAGTGACATTTATTGATGGAAATTTCAAGAAGCGTAGCTCGAAGATTTTGCTCTGTGAATAAAAGACAAAACATGTAGTCTTTGAGTCGTCGGGTATAAATCTTTCGAGAGCCTATATATATTTCAAGAGTTTGTAAATTTTCCCTCGGACCGTTAAAATAATTCATATATATATATATATATATATATATATATATATATATATATATATATATTCTTGGTGGTGACTGAAGCAACAGTGGTTCAATTCATATGAGAATTATACTCACGTCAATTAAATCTATATTTGATTTATATCAATTACAGAGGCCTTCTATCAAAATTGAACCTAGATCAAAAATCTCATTAATCAAAAAGATTATAGCAATCATAAACAGGCATTCACATACAGAAAGGCCTATATATATGCGTGTGTGTATGTAGAAATTAACATATGAATAAGATATATCTATTATAAGACAATATGCATAAAGACTAAAGGAGAGATTTTTATTACCAAAACGTTTCGGTCCATGATTTACTTTATCAGGATAAATGTAAGGATTTTTTATTTTTCAACATGTTTTTATAAACAGAAGGAAAAATATCGTTTTTTCAAAATTTTAAAAATTCAAAATGTGCCATGATAACTTTTACTGACTTTCGGTTATTAGGCATTAAATTCTATCTCTTAGCGTCTTCTATAGTTTACTTGTACTGACATACTGATAGCTTTTAGAGTATTTTCTAGCGTTCTTGAATTTTAAAATGTTGAAAATTTAACGTTATTTTTCCATCAATTTACTTTCTGTCTATAAATACATTTTACAAAATCCATGCATTTGAAGAAACGCGTTGGTAAATAAAAAGTTTTCCTTTTGTTCTTTGTTCACATACACAAACACACACACACACGCATATACATACATACATACACACACACACATATATATACATACATACACACACACACATATATATATATCGCTATATATATATATATATATATATATATGTCAAATACGTATATATATGATTTGTTTATATATATATATATATATATATATATATATATATATATATATATATCAATCATGCATATATATATGGTACGATGGGCAAATTCTCCTCATATCGTATTTTTAATTTCGCACACACGCGTTGTTTAGTAATTTTGTTTGGACGACTGTAAGTCTTGAGTCAATCGTCATCTATCCTCCATATCCTCGTAATTTTCTACTTCCTCCCCTAAAGTTCACTTTACCCCAACCCCCCATTCAGTAACCCTGTACTTTGAGTGGCGCATGGGTCGTGTATTGCTTGACCTTTAAAGTAAAATAAAAGTCGGACTGGATCATGTCAAGATTAGCGCACCTTTTGACAAAATATGATCTATTTATTAAAAGCAATGTTGGACTTATAACTGATCTCCTGTGTTGATAAATGAATAATTAAAATAACATATTATTCACTTTCCATGAAAAAAAACAGTTAAAATAAGTTAGTTATTGAAAGGAGGCACGGTGGATAGCGGCTTGGATTGAGGAATCGGTGATCCGAGTTCGAATTCCAGTCGAATCCATTACATTCACTTACGTGCTAACACCCTTGGGAAAGGTGTGAATCCTCTTTCTTCTCCCTCCAGCTATGGGTAAATAGCAGGACAGACTGGGTTCTATAACCTTGGATGGCAACTGGTCTAGGAGAAGGAAAACTCTGAATTCAAAACTGCCCTTAGGGTGAATGGAGTCTCTCTGAGCCTTGGTTGGCAATCCATTTAGTGTTGGTGTCACGATAAAAACACCCTTGATAGCCCTAGCGAAGCATCAAGAATTCAGCTATTTGACAAGATTATGAACTACACCAATCAAAGTATTCGTGAGTTCAATCTCGGCTGAAGGTTATATGTACCGTGAACAGTCTTTCATTTGACACTTCCACGCATAACCATCCAGAGAGGCAATGCATTTTGTCCAATTCATAAATGTCTTAGACGATTCACATTTTAATTCCCGTCGAATAAGTGATTTGTTCCAATCAATCACCAATCCTCTCCAAGTAATGGCTTCACAACCTCTGTGAACGTAGATTTATCCATCTTGAAGGTTCTTGGATATCTAAATTACCGTATTTGACGGCATATAAAAACGTACGGGTGTATAAGACGCATCCCAATTTCAGCAGGGAAAATCAAGAAAAAATTATTAATTAGTAAAATTAGTAAAATTATTAGTAAATGGTACAGTCTAGGCTATATTTATGAGGTATTATTTTGGTTAAACAGGCCATGATTACAATTGAACGAAACATAAGAAAAAAAGAACACGGGCTTATAAAACTTTATTATATCCAAAAGTAAGAAAACAAAATAAAAATCAAGCAATGATTACAATTGAGCAAAACAGTAGAGTTACCATTAAAATTTTATTCATCTTCAATGCATAAAATTCGTCGTCTTCGTTATCAAAACTCTGATATTTATTTTCAATACGACTATCATCGTCGTTAAATAATGCGTCAACTTCAGTTCCATTGAAAGAATTGCCAATGCCACACTTTTTAAAAGATTTCACAACAGTTTCTGGTTGAATATTTCTGAGATGAGGTATTATGTACAGTATTTACATTAGTCGGACTATTGTGCCATGTGTCCTCAAGGACACATGGCACAGTGGATAAAGGCGTTGGTTAGATCCAGTGACAGACCCAAAGAAGGTGAGTTCAATAACTGGTTAAGGCAGTGGAGAGCTTTCAGAGGGAAAATTGGCAGGAGATAACTGATAACTGACATCCATCAAACATGGCACGTGGAACTAGAACAGTCTACCCGAGTGATCGAAATAAAGGGTTCAGTTCGAAATTCCAACCACCTGAAAACGGCCGGAGCGTACAACGGCCGGAGCGTACAACGGCCGAAACGTTGTGACAAATATGGCGACAAAGATGAGGACAATAGTCCGACTAATGTAAATACTGTACGATTTCACAACAATTTTTAGCCTAATATTATCCCAAGCTTACTTCACCCATTCACCCAGACCTGTGCAATGCTGGGTTTTTTTTTATTCTTCCTGTAAGGGTAAGGTTGTGATTAAGCATTACCATCGACATGTTCCATTGTTTCTTCATGTTTAAGTCTAAGCTAATAGGAGTTGCCAGGTAGCTAATTTCGGCCGACTATCGTAAATTTGAAACCTACATATGGCATAAAAGACGCAGGGGAATTTTAAAAGATATTTTTAGTAAAAAAAAAAAAGTGCGCCTTATATGCCATCACATACGGTAATAAATTAAAACCAGTATATGAAAACAGCTATTGAACTTTAAAGTTACTTGTACCAAAATACTCATGTCTAAAACAGCGAACCCGATTATTATTATGTATAGAATAACAAACCCAATCATCTTATTGTAAAGAATAGCAAACCTTGAGTTCGCTAAACTTGACAAGAACCGTCGGGATTAAACATAACCGGTATATTCTTTCCACCCAGGGTATTCTATAATAAGTAACCTTTTAACTTAGTCAGGCAAATATCTAAATACACAGTTCAACCAACCAGCGATTTCTCATTGTAATAAGAAAAGCATTACTGGATGTTTTATGGGGTGTATAAACCGTTTTATGTGACGATTTGATTCATTGGAGCGAATGCGTTCAAATAGCGAAGGTATAGAGTAAAAATAAATGCTTTCAAAAGAAAGCGATGTTTATACGTAAGACCCAATAACTACGAAAAAAAGAGAAATAACTACAAAGTTTATGACAAAGGGAAATAAATCGTGAAAGTCTTTTGATAATAACCAATCAACATCTAATGAAATCCTTGACTTCTTTACACGCCGATTTCCTTCTGGACGTTGGCGATCATTACTCTCCACAATTTCCTGTCCTCTTAATAAATTTTGTCTTTTTCTTATCTCTCCTAAACCTTGTTATGCCATCCATTTATTCAAGCTCGCTAGGAAGGTTATGAGCTGTTTTTCTCTGCCCCCCTTGCCTTCAATCTGTCCTGTGAATATCAAATTTTCTCAGCCCTATGATAAAACTAGATTTTAATCGAAAATCATATCTATAAAAAAGGGATATGGAAAAGCTTATAAGGAATTTCTGAGAATGATATTGCAGTTTTTGGGGTATATGTAAGTAGTGAGCTAGCCCAAATGACTTGACTCACTTTATAGTCCACCAATAGAAGGTTAACCAATCAGAAGACGTAAAATATTCAATCCGTCGTGTATAAAGGCGGTCATTTTGTTTACTCTATCCGAATGTCCAGTGCCAGCTTGTCAGGCGAAGAGGAACAGAAAGAGGGACTACGCTCTGCTACTTTTATCGGGATATCCACTGCTAACCTGAACTACGCTTCCCTACTGTCTTCGAAATATTCACTGCTAACCCCTGGATTCTATACTCAAAGACGACCGTCATCATGAACAACAAATGAAAGAGCCCAAGAAAAAACATTATTATGGGGAGAGGACAATAAAAGAACAGGTATTAAGAAGACAGAAGATTTCAATTGACGTTACATTGAAATTATTAACGATCAATTTTAACTGGAAAGCAAGAAGCCGTAAGAGTGTTCCACAACCAAGAAGTGCAAAAAGAAGAAACCTTTAGCATAGAACTTACGGTTACATATATTTTATAAATTTATAAGTCTACTATTCATCTATGCCTTGAATATTGCTGCTACGTAAAGTCCGGTACTCCTGCTATTTATCTAGAGTACCTAAAGTGTCTGTAATGTTACTGGTCCTGACCTGGCCTCTTGGCTTCATTCATTTTCCAACTGCTGTAATGTAGCTTTAATGATATTTACCTGGGGAGGGGGAGAAGACGATGATGACTCTCCTAATATTCCTTTGTTATCTGCACATCTGAAAAATAGCAAAAACGCTCCCTGATGTCTTGAATTTAGAGTTGTTCTTCTCCTAGACTGGCTGCCATCGAAGGCTAGAGAAACCAATCTAGTTGCTGTTTAACCCCTAGAAGGGAGAAGAGATGGATTCATGCTTTTTTTCCATGGGCATTTCTTCTTTTTTTATGTGCCCTGCCCATTCAGGACGTAGTCGATTATGGCTCTCCACTTCCTCCCATCCCTGGTAGCTCTCAATAAGTTTCGTGTCTCTGCCTACTCCCCCAGACTACGTTCTGCTATCCACTTGCTTAACCCCTCTAGGTATATCATATGTTGCTTTTCCCTTGTCTCTTTTTCCCTCTGTGAGTATCAGATTCCCCAGGCCTTCTTTTCTCATTACGTGTCCCAGAAATTTCATCTGCCTCTTCCTTTTGTTAAGTATAAGCTTCCTCCTTGCTTGCATCCTCTCCGTTATACTGGAACATACCTATTTTATTGTTAATAGACTCTCCCACATATAATAAGTACTAGTAGTAGCTGTCGCCAGAGAGCTCAGTGAGTTGGTCAGTCAGTCGATGTCGGACATTAATGTTTCAGCCACCACAACTAGATTGCTGTGTCATTAACTATTATTTCAAGTTCCTAACGTTTTGTACGCCAAACCTTTTTAGGACCGATTTCTCGGATATTCAGGCCGGTAAACGTATGGTTGTTAGCAAAAAGGACAGCCCGACATGTGAATTACAAATTGGAGATGCCAAAATCAAGCAAGTACAAAAATTTAAATATCTAAGAACTGTTTTCACAGAGGACGGAATATGTGACACCGAAATCCGAAGACGCATTGGGTATAGCGAAGTATACCTTCTAAAAGCCAAGCAAAGTATCAAGAAACAGAAAATCTCGTTAGAACAAAGAAAAGAATACTGAATTGTTATGTAATATCCATCCTCCTATATGGTAGTGTATGTTGGGCAGATCACGAAGAAGATTGTAGCAACAAAAATCTGGTACTACAGAAGGAAGCTGAGAATACCATGGACTGAACATGTAAGCAATGATGAAGTTTTGGAGAAAACGGAACCAAAAAGGACAATTTTATTTAACATCAGAAAGAGACAGCTGAAATATCTAGGGCACATAATGAGGAAAAAGGGCTTAGCAAATTTGACACTCAAAGGACATATCGAAGGCGATAAGGATTGAAGAAAGCAGCCCACCACAGAAGTTTCTGTAAATGGTTACCAGGATAAGGTTTAGGAGATATAGCAGAAAAAAATCAAAATTTACTACAAAGGACAGGAAGTTGTGGAGACCCACGATCGCCCATTTTATAAAGGAACGTAGCACACAGAAGGAGAAGAATTCTAATTACTTCATAATCTAACGCCAAATCCTAAAAAGGATTGACACCCGAAGAGTAATAATCAAGTTCTTCTACGAAAGATGCACCATTTTTGCGTGACGTATTCAGAGAAAAGATAAGATTGTAGAACTATTCCTTCATATTAGTGTCAGATGGCCGGGAGCGGTGATGTTTGTGTAAGTCACTGTGTGTGCATTATACGATTGCTTCTAACAAAACTGAACGATGCCCTGAACGATGCACAGCAACGTCATAATTCACATTAAAACGAGACAAATTGTATTCTCGTTTTCATTTACGAACGATATCTTTCACGAATTTCTGTTTATTCGACGCCGCCATATAAGAAAACAAAACAAGCAGACGACACGAATACTTGCGCATGCTCTTGACGCCGATGAACTTGCAAACAAATATTTACATACAAACAGTAGCGCTTTAAGATATCGGAATACGCAGATAAATATGTTGAGAGATTTTAGAAGCGTAAATCATTTTTATTCACTGCTTTAGAGACAAGATCGCACCTACATACGTTTGATTCCAGAAAAAAATTGTATGTAAACACAATTTTCATTTTTTTGCGTAGTTAATGTGAAAATAGGGATTTTTATATAGACTTGTCCTTTCTCCATTAATCTTGATATGTGCTGTGCTCTGATTTTACATGTTCTTCTTTAATGCGCCTTGTATCTTCAGGACGTAGACGACAATGGTCCTCCACCTCATCCTGACCCTTGTTAGCTCTCAATAAGTTTTGTCTTTTTGTTATTTCTCCCAGGCCGTGTTCTGCCATCCACTTGTTTAAGGTAATTATGTATATGACGAGTTACTTTCCCCTGTCCCTTTCCCTCTATCCGTTATGTGAGTATTAAATTCCCCAAGCCTTCCTTCCTCATTATGTGTCCCAGAAATATCAGCTGCCTCTTCCTGATGTTATGTATAAGGTTCCTCTTTGTTTACATTCTCTCCAAAACCTCGTCGTCGCTCACATGTTCAGTTCATGGTATCCCTAGCATCCTTCTGCAGAATCACACTTCTGTTGCCTCGAGTCTCTTCTTTTTCTTTGAGGAGACTGACCAACATTCGCTGCCGTAAAGGAGGACAGATATCACGTAGCAGCTCAGTACTATTTTCTTTGTTACCAACAAAATCTTCCTGTCTCGTAATACTCTGCCTAGCTTTTGGAATGCGTCTTTGGCCATCTTAATACCTCACACTTTCCGTCCTCAGTTAGAATACTTCCCAGATATTTACATTTCTGTACCTGCTTGATTTTAGTATCCCTGGCCTGTAAATTGCATTTTGGGCTCATCTTTTTGCTGATGACCATGCATTATGTCTTCTTGTAGTTTATGCTTAGTCCTTTCTTCTTGCTCTCCTTCGCTACTTTCTGTAGAAGGTTTTGTAGTTTCCTTTCCGCGTCTGCCATCAGCACTGTGTCATCTGCATATATTATATTGTTAAGATTGCAGCCGTCAATGATGAATCCTTGTAGAATTTCTAGTTCTTTCAGAATTGCTTCGCTGTATAGATTGGATAAGTCCGGTGAGAAGACACGTCCTTGCCTTAAATAACTTTCTATTTTTGTATATCTGCTGAGCTCATTTTTATCTTTATTCAGGCGGTTTGCTGCCAGTAGAAAGTTTTGATTATTCTAATCTCTTTCCCGGATATGCTGGGCTTGTTGAGCAGCTCCAACAGATCTTTGTGGCGTAGATTGTCGAACGCCTTTGCATAGTCTATAAAACACGGGGATATTATAATGTTAATTGTATATACAAAATGTAAAAGAATGAAACACTAGAAAAAGAAATAAATGAATACAGCAAAAGAAAGAAAGAAAGAAAGAAAGAAAGAAAGAAAGAAAGAAATACTGGAAAGAAAGAAAGAAAGAAAGAAAGAAAGAAAGAAAGAAAGAAAGAAAGAAAGAAAGAAATACTGGAAAAGAAAGAAAGAAATACTGGAAAAGAAAGAAAGAAAGAAAGAAAGAAAGAAAGAAAGAAAGAAAGAAAGAAAGAAAGAAAGAAATACTGGAAAAGAAAGAAAGAAATACTGGAAAAGAAAGAAAGAAAGAAAAAAAGAAAGAAAGAAAGAAAGAAAGAAAGAAAGAAAGAAAGAAAGAAAGAAAAATTAGAAAAGAAAGAAAGAAATACTGACTGGAAAAGAAAGAAATATTGGAAAGAAAGAAAGAAAGAAAGAAAGAAAGAAAGAAAGAAAGAAAGAAAGAAAGAAAGACTGGAAAAGAAAGAAAGAAAGAAAGACTGGAAAAGATAGAAAGAAAGAAAGAAAGAAAGAAAGACTGGAAAAGACAGAAAGGAATACTGACAAAAAAAGAAAGAAATACTGGAAAAGAAAGAAAGAAAGAAAGAAAGAAAGAAAGAAAGAAAGAAAGAAAGAAAGAAAGAAAGAAATACTGGAAAAGAAAGAAAGAAATACTGAAAAAAGAAAGAAAGAAAGAAAGAAAGAAAGAAAGAAAGAAAGAAAGAAAGACTGGAAAAGAAAGAAAGAAATACTGGAAAAAAAGAAAGAAAGAAAGAAAGAAAGAAAGAAAGAAAGAAAGAAAGAAAGAAAGAAAGAAAGACTGACTGGAAAAGAAATACTGGAAAAGAAAGAAATATTGGAAAAAAGAAATACTGGAAAAGAAAGAAAGAAAGAAAGAAAGAAAGAAAGGAAGAAAGAAAGAAAGAAAGAAAGAAAGAAAGAAAGAAAGAAAGAAAGGAAGGAAGGAAGAAAGAAAGAAAGAAAGAAAGGAAGGAAGAAAGGGAACGACAATTTTGAAAGATGAAAAATGGAACAAACGAGCGAATGAACAACTGAATATACGATGGTAAAAATGAAATGAAGATAAAAAAAAATGAATTTAAATTAAAAAAAAAAGTAATCGATATAAAAAAAAAGAACAACATATTACAACAAAACAGTTCTTTTTAAAATGTCCTTAATATTCAGCCTCATATAAGATATTTCTTTCTCGTGATTCTCAATAATTTCATGACTACCCACTCCCGGAGAAAAGCTCGTTTAACATATACATTCAAATCTAAATAAGTTGGTAAAATCATGTTTAAACTAAATTCCTAATCATTGCATACAACAGAACACTGAATACGGCACAAATGTTTTACTCTTAGAATAAGCTAAATTTTATCACACAAATGTATTTTTGCTCGCAAGAAACAAATGAATTGGTTTAAGATTAACGATTTCAAAATTCCATTTACTATTTAGACGAGCATGATGACTCTTTAAATCTCAATGTGTTTTTTTTTTCAAAGTGTCTATATGTAATCCAAACGTGGAACTGAACTCCATATAAAAGCTATATCTCATGTTATCCATCTTTGCAATAAAAATGATCAAACATATTCTTTATTGGTTTCATATAGGGGTTTTCTATTTTCCCCATTAGTCAGGCGCGAAATTTTCCCGCGAGAGCACAAGATTTAGTCAGTTATATTTGTGAATTACTTTTCTCGAAAAGACAGAAATATGTAGAAAAAATCAACGATGACTGGCTGAGTAGCATACACCTCAAGAAGGCCAAAGAATATATCGGTAGAAAGGTTGTGAAAAAATGGTGGGGTATTTCCATCTACCGACAGCATACATTTGTGTTTAGTATTTAAATATATATATTTCATTCGGTTCGGGTTTGATATCCGTAGGCTGTAAAGGATAAATGGAAGATGACCTAATTCGACATGAAGCAAATTTTACCGTTCTTTACGGGCATATCAAGAGCATTAATCACAATTACTCGGAGATTGCCAGCTTCTGGCCTGGTGAATAACAGTAATAAGTGGCTGTTCATATGTCGTCTCTGGTGTTCCAACGTGTCCAGAGAGTCTACAGACATATCAATGACATCAGCAACATGGAGGTATTAAAACACAGTGGTCAAGCCCGAGATCAAGTGGGTGTTCCAACTTGTTTTCATCATGAAGAAGGATAAGAGCGTGCATGTTAATCGTAATAGGGACTATTTACATTATTTGCATTGTTCGGACTCTTATCCTTATCGTTACTGTCATATTTCGGCCGTTGTACACTCCGGCTTCCTTTAGGTGATATATGTTCGAATTTTGAACCAAACCCTTTATTTCATCCACCGGGGTAGATTGTTCTAGTTCCACGTGCCATGCCTTTTATGGTTATCTCAGTTTTGAGTTAATTCCTTTCAGTAACTCAACTCTCCAAATCTTTGTTCACCTCTGCTGTGGACAGGTATTGAACTCACAACTCTTTGGTTCAAGTCACTTGGATTACTTCAACTAAGCTTTTATCCTCTGGGCCATGTGTCCTTGAGAACTAAATAAAGGGTTCAGTTCGAAATTCCAACCTATATCACCTGAAGAAGGCCGGAGCGTACAACGATCGAAACGTGGTGAATATGACAATAAAGATGAAGACAACAGCCCGAACAATGTAAATAGTTGCAATACCTCATCCCGGAAATACTAAGAGAGTAATAATGGCGACATTAACCGTTATAAGGAAACATTTGGCATTCACTGACCGAACAGCCAGTGTCAGTGTCGGCTGAAATTTATGAAATCTTTCTCTTAAACTAGTTTTCAGGATAATAGGTTTCTTAAGTGCAGTAACTGTTATCGCTCTTTCTAGTACTGATAGGTGTTTCTTTCCTAACCTTTTGTTTGAAGTCGTGTGGAAACTCATGATTTTGTTTATGACATTATTTTCTATTTGTGTTACTGAGGACAGGATTCAAATAGAAGATGACGATTGACGTTGCATTTAATTTTTTGTAGATTACTGTTGAAATATAGGAATTTGTGGAGAGCCATAATCGTCAACGTCCTGAAGGGACACGGACAAAGAATAAGAAGAGGACTGCAATTGACAGGAAAGCAACAAACTGGAAGAGAGTTCCATAGAAATGTTAGAATTATTAGAATAGTTTTTCTTGTATTTTATTTTACATCACAACTCCCTGGTTGTTTTTCCACCCTTCTACCTTCTAGTAAGTATCCCTGATTGAAATTAACAAATTAGCAGAGTTTAACTTGCGTTATTGTGTGTTCAAATCTCGTTTTACTTAATGGTCGTAGCTGTTATAGCTCTTTCTTTCTTTTCTGTAGGTTACCATCCTAACCTTTTGTTTAAAGTAGTGTCGAAAGTCATCATTTTGTCATTGTCATTATTTTCTATTCGTGTTACATTTATATCCATTTTAACTGTTGTCGCTTTTGAATGTCCTCAAGTGAAGCAGTTTATGTTATTTTGGTAAAGTTCTTTGTGATTATGTAGCGCCAGTCTATCAGATATGATGAAAGTTAAGCTTCCTTAAGCGATACAGGTTTCATTTGCTTGAAGCCATTTTTAATCGCTGAAAATAATTGTATATAGTTGATAGTTTAGAATGAGTTGATCGCCCCGCATGTCATTCATAGGAGAGTCTAGATATGACAAGGTTATTTAAGAACATGGCACAATTTACTAGAATAATGTTTTGGTTTTGTAGCAATGTGTGGTATTGTGCGAAACTACCGCTTATCTCTTCTAATAAAGTTGTTATAACTGAGCCAAACAGTAAGATATTTGAAGTGTTCCATAGATAAGCATATCACAGATTTCTGATACAGACAGCAAGAATTACTGACAAATCTTTATAGACAGACCTTCGCATCCGGAATCTAGGTTTTATCATGTTCATCCGAATTGAAAAGTTATCAGCGGAACAGACATCGTTTCAAAAAAACATTTGTATTGTTTGGTTAATCCTAACTTCGTAATCTGAAACCTTCACTTGATTGAGGATGAACTGTCTGAGTGTTAATAGAATTATCTTCCGAAATCTCTGTCCACAGCTTCTCTCTCCTGATAAGCTATGACAAAACAACAGGTTCAGTGAAACATCTATCCACATATGTATAATGCAATGTGTATAAATAGTCATAGGATAAATGTCCCGCTTCGTCTATGACTCTGTCTAACCCAGTCAATTGTAGGAACTTGGATTATGGGGTCGATTTCACGTAGTCAAATTGATTGATTTGTCTTTTTTCTTCTTTTTTTTTAATTTTTTTTTTTTTTTAACAGTTTATCAACCTCTGGTAAGTTATGCAAAACCGAAACAGGTTTCTGTATTGTAAGAATAAATCTTTTTTTTTTCTTTTTTTTCTTTTTCTTCTTTTTTTCTTTTTTTTTTTTACTGTTTATCAACCTCTGGTACGTTATGCAAAACCGAAACAGGTTTCTGGATTGTAAGAATAAATCGTTTTTTTCTTTTTTTTTTTTTTTACAGTTTATCAACCTCTGGTAAGTTATGCAAAACCGAAACAGGTTTCTGGATTGTAAGAATAAATCTTCCTTTTTTTCTTTTTTTTTTCTTTTTTTTTTTTTTGCAAATGAATATTGCATTCAGTGGTTCCCAACCGATTATAGGCCATGCCCCACTTTGGTATTTCTAATCGTCTGGTACTCCACTTTAATATTTAATTCTTACATGTATGACAATTACACATGTACGTATATACACACAACATATATGTATATGCATCGTATGTATTAACACGCACGCATTAAGATTAACACTCTCAGATTAATAGAAAACAATTCACTGTTAATAACTCCTTCTCGAATTACCCCCATATTAGATTGGTATAAGACGAAAGATGCACATCCTACGCATGCCCCCACCAAAATATTATCATGCCCCGCCTGTGGAGCATGCGCCTCACGATGGGAATCATTGCATTAAACATTTTTGGGAGATAAAATGATTAATCCAGATGCAAATAACTACTATGCATCCCATAGATGTGAAGGGAAGAGGTGGAGTAATGCCTTTTCCAAGGATATTTGCTCTTAAGTGAATGTAACGAACCCAACTGGAATTCGAACCCGGATCTTCAAGTGATCAGATGTGAACTTTCGATAGTTGTTCACAGTTTCGTGATATTTGTAGAGTTAGGATTTTGCGTGGGAACAGAACTCGCATAAATATTCGATTGGGCTCATGTCGTGCGAACGACACCATTCATCCGAATCATCCAGAACGTTCCTCAAAGTATTTATTCCTGTCTTAGTAGCACGTCCGAGAGTTTTGACAAAGTAAAACTGGCAACTATTCTCGAAAATTACCTCCAGTTAGTAGTTAACTGGGGCAAGAATTTTCTCATAACTGTTTTCATTTAATCACCATAGATAACTTTTTCTGTCTGCCATTAGCATAGTTGACGCTAGATTCCTGGAAAGCAAAACCTTCTTGGACTCACGTTTTCATCTAACTGGAAGTGGAACGACTACACCGAATCAATAGATGCATCTACTGCAAGGAAAGTTGGATCCCTGTGTCGTGCCAGAATATTTTTTCTCGTCAGAGTCCATCTTTCAGATTTATATTCGGCCGTGTATTGAATACTGGTTTGGTGCCCTTGCTATTCATTTCGAGGTCTTGACAAAATCCAAAGAATGATCTGCAATGTAATTGACCGTGACCAGGCATCTCGACTTCAGTCACCATAGAGAACCTTTTCTACCTGCTACATTGAAGCACGAAGAGAAAGATGTTGAAGTCGGAATTTTGTTTATTCCTCGTCTCGTTGAAAAAGGACACAGGCGTGTCCCAAAATTCTGTTAAAAACTTTCTCTTCATGCCTCAATTTAGTCGAAAAAGACTAATATATAATAAATATCATTAATAGTATTGCCAATACTATTATCATTTTTTTGGCTTTTTCCAACAAATTTCATTAATCGGCCTATTAAAACACTCATTCTCAATATATATAGTGAGAGAGTGTGTGTGTGTGTGTGTGTGTACGAGATCGTGTGTGTGTCTGTGTATGTGTGTGTGTGTGTGTGTGTGTGTATAAAACATTACTGTTTCATCAAAAGATTATCAAATTGGCCATCCTTTTATTGTGAATTTAACTCCCAGATAAATAGTTTTTTGCAATTGTATTCATGATACACATCTCATATATACAGGGTGATGCATAAATAAATCTTACATATATGTGTGAGCCATTTCTCTCACACGCACACATACACTCATGTATATATATATATATATATATATATATATATATATATATATATGTCATATACATATATATATAGAGAGAGAGGTGATACAGATAGATAGGCAGAAAGAGAGAGAAAAAAGAAACAGAGCGAGAACTGAGGTCATATTTTTATTATTATCTTGTATATATATATATATATATATATATATATATATATACACAAATGTAAAAGAAGATTAAGATTTCAGTGTTCAAAACATTAATTTAAAACAGGGCTCAATACAAAAAGTAGACCAATAGATATTTATTTATTAAGCAATGTTACATTAGAACATGCACATACCCACTACAAAAAGTGCACATCTTGTTTCAACGTTAGAATTTTTTCAACGTTTCATCAGGTGGGATATTACGATATATATATATATATATATATATATATATATATATATATATATATATAATTATTTATTTAAAAATATGATTCCGTCGCTACATAAGAGTTCTCATGTTTCAAAACAAGAGCCGAAAACTTCAATATAACTATTTGAATTAAATTGAATTGAAGTACCAAGCTCTGTTCCATCCTCAAGCGAAATAACAAAAATACTGAAGTACTTTGGATTATTTACCTAACGAGTTCTTTCCTATTTTCTATATATATATTCACACACGCGCACACACACACACACACACACACACACACACACACAGACACACACACATATATATATATATATATATATATATAAGCAAATAATTAAAATCATTGATCCGGTATCGATTATCTCCAAACTGGGGTAGTCTTTATTTTATTATCATTATATGAAATAGATATAATGAATCCTGCAAGGCACAGTACCTATTATTTTTGTAGGGCCTTAACACGAAGAGGAAATAATGACCAATGAAGATATTACGGTTTGATATTACTTCAACGAAAAGGTTAATAAGGTAGCCCCCATCAGTACTGGAAAGAGCTATATCAGTAACTGGACTTTAGAGACCCATTTTTCTTTTTAAAAAAAATTCTTTTAATAAAAAGATTTTATACATTTCACCTAATGACTACTCGCTCACTGAATACAGCGTGATTTCTTATAAGGAAATGGTTAATATTGTCGTTAGGTGACGCCATCTTAAATCGAAATTAACAATTCCTGGCCAGCGGTCTGTAGTGATTTTCCAAGCGTAGCTTGAATGTGGCACAAGGCCGAAAGTAAGAGGCACCCAGTGAGAAACGAACTCACTACTCAGTCGTAATTGTTCTAGCGAGACAAGCTTGCTAACCATTACACCACTTCGAGGTGCCCATGGCCACCGGTCTGTAAGTCAACGTGAAGTTCCCAGCTGATTCGGTTTCATTAACAAAATTAAGTTTTTTTTTTTCGCGGGAAGCGTTTTCCTAATATATATATATATATATATATATTTATATATATATATATATATATATATATATATATATATATATTTCTTCCACAGTGGCGACTGTGTTTTGTTAATAGAAGGTTATGAGTAAGTGAGTAAATGAGTGTTCCAACTTTCCCATAAATTCCCTGCTATTCCACACCAATATACGACAAAGTCTTATTGTTATGAGTTGGTACCCTACACCCAACTCCTTTCATTTCGTGTGGAGGGTTCCCCACTTTCAAAAAACACATGAACAAACACCAAGTTGTAAACAGTACATGTTTCCGGCACTTTAGTAAATGAATAGGCCGTAAAAGAAAGCAGTAAAAAGAAAAGTGGAAAAATTGATGGATGGAGATCTTCATCCTTCGTTGCAAAATACTTGAATCTATTCTAGTATTCTATCATTCTGTTATTTATTTTTATTCCAGTATTCTTGTATTCTGTTCCAATATTATTTCATTCTGTTATCTATTTTATCAGTTAATATAAATTATTCCCAAACGCAATAGAGAATTTCTAATCTAATTTCAAGGATATTAATATAATCATTAATTCTTTTTTGCTTTTTAATAATGAACTTCACAATGTCGACATGTGTAAAATTTCCCAGTGCTATTTTTTTAATTTTTTTTTATTTTTTATTTATTTATTGTAAAATTAAAACTAAATACACAGAAGAAAAACTGTTTTCTGTCGGAAAATTTTGTACACCATTAAATGAAAATACCTAACGGGTGTAACAGCAAAATTGTCCTAATCGTGTAACAGCATAATTATCCATCCTACAAAATGTTTAATACCAAAAAAAAAAACCTATTAAACTAATTGGGTTTCTTTTTTCCAGGTTTTCAGATAAGACGTTGACACCATTTGTCGTAAGAATCGCTGAAAAAAAACCTTTTGAGTTATTCAGCTAAAAGGTGAACAGGATAGAACTGTTTTGTGTCAGCCCTACTGTCTTACCAACTGAGCAATGGTAGGAGGAAAAAGATCATCCAGGCCTTCAGTAATGGTACCAGCACTCATAGTCTGGATTCCATCTTCAAAGTCCATTTAAGAACCATCAAGAGAACCTCGGTGAATAAGTTTCTTTTTTTTTTAAAAAAAAAAAGAGGGAACAGTAGAGAGAAAAACTGGATCAGGATGTCACAACAGGAAGAGGGATCATCGTTTCAACATAGAACTAAATAGATCAATTAGAAAAGATCCAACTCAATTCATAAGACGTTTGGTAAGAGAGGAGTTTCAGCTATGACAGTCCAAAGATCAGTGAAAAAAGACTTGAAAATGAAATCGTACGTGAAACGTGTGTGGTACTTTGTTACACCAGAACAGAAATTTAGATTAGAGAGCAAAAAGATCATCTTGAATAAGTTGAAAAATGATCCTGAAATAATATATATATACATTATTATTGCTCAAAATAATGTCCAATAGTGTTATAAAAACTTCGGAGAATTCCAGTAAAATATATTTAATCATTTCTAAGATACAACGGTTCAGAGCTTAATCTAACAAGTGGACAATTTTGCTGTTACACGGTGTGGACAATTTCGCTGTTACATCCAGTATATTAAGAACAGTGTGTTTCAGAAAAATTAATATCATTTCGTAATCTAATAACTTGACTAATTATCAATCAAATGATCTCAAGTTTCAGCGACATGTGTAGAAACAACTGAAAATTCTATGTTTAATGTTTTATTTTTATTTTCCTGTATAGAAATGACACTCACCGGAAAAGAAAGGCATTTTTGTGTGTTAGAGTTTGCTCGAACAAGATTTTGCAACGTGCATTTATAAGAAAAATCGCTAAAAAGCACCAATTGCAATGCAGATTTGGACACGGCACCAAAGCTTCAATGAGGGAAGTTGTCTTTGCGGCACAAAAGAAACAGGACTATCGACTTGACGTGTGTTGTCTCACAGGCTGAGTGCATATCACGAAATCCATATACCTTTGATTTTCTCACTCAAATGTTAATGAATAAATATTATTTTGCTCACCACTAAGCCACTTTAGTTTCATTTACGTAGACCAGCGGTTCCCAAACTTTTTTTTCTCTGGGCTACATTTTCGTCTCACCAAATTTTATTCAATAAAAAGCACATTTAAAAATAAAAATAAATAAAGAGGCTTAAAGGGAGATAAATGCGGATATGAAGTCAGAACATTATCATTGATAACTCTCTTCGCCAATTTGCAGACCCTAGTTACTATTTTCTTAATACTCACAAAAAATATCACGATAAAGTCTGTCAATAATTATTTATAAAGACATATATTGGGACTCATGCATGTAATTACAAGTTATCCTTAATAATATTTCAAATATTTGAAATCATATTTATTTTTGGCATATAAATTTTTTGAAACTATTTCTAAATCTTTCAGTCTAACGCGTTTCAGTTTGTCTGAGACAGTAAAGTGAAACATGTTGGATTGACATCTGTTTCCTACTTGTTCTTTATCCTATCATTCTGTCGGATTCCTATCCATACTTGATCTATATTTGATATACTATTCATATATATATATATATATATATATATATATATATATATATATTCCTCAATCCAAGCCGCTATCCATTACTCCAGTTCGAATTCCAGTCGAATCCATTACATTCACTTACGTACTAATACCCTTGGGAAAGGTTTTGAATCCTCTTCTTCTACCTCCAGCTATGGGTAAAATAGCAGAACAGACTGGGTTCTATAGCCTTGGATGGCAACTGGTCTAGGAGAAGGACAACTCTGAATTCAAAACCTGCGGAGGGCCGTTTGGGGACCTTGTAGCACGTAGTGCACCAGATTTCTGTATTCGACCCTTCAAAAAGTGTGGATGGTCCTGCACGAAACCTTCACCACTATAATCAAATCTCATGTGCTTGACCCTCATACCTCGAATTCGATGGGAGAGTCGGATATATATATATATATATATACACACACACACACACACACACACACACACATATATATATATATATATATATATATATATTGTCCTCCACAGACAGACTGTTTCACAGCTCATCAGTGTGGCTAGACGTCCGGTTGACTCTAGTTAGGATCGAAACCCGACTGAATTGGCGTCAGTCGGGAATTCTACCACTAAGCCGTTGGCACAGAGATGAAGGTGAATTTAAGCGTATTTATTTTTCGATAAACACACAGTGACTGAGAGAACTCGATTCGATTTACCGAAGAGTCATGCATTCTTGGCCGTAATAATCACTGTTTACCAACCTACATTTCCTCTCCAGAAGAAATTAATTGATTTTATTTATAATCCGACATCATTTTTTTAAAAATATATTAACAAAAGTTTTGCCTAGCAAGAGGAAACTATAGCTTTTGGCACATCTTCTCTAATACGACTTTGGATATCTAGAGCGGTAGACATTAATTTGACAGTTAAAAAAGAAACCAAGAATGTCTTATTTGGTTAGCATGGTCGAATTACTGCTTTTAAACTACAAACTTCCCATGATTTCCCTCGAAACTTCATATCTGCTCGAAGCGTATCTTAACGTAAACAAATGACGTTATATATTAAAAAAGCAGTAATTCAACCTTGCTGACCAGACTCTTCCTTTGTGGATAAACTGGTATAATACGTCAAGCTATATGATGGTTCCGTGTAGGATGCAGTTTCGATTCCTGTTGGAGGACGCATATTTTCTATGAAAGTTCTCGGACATTCAGGTCGGTAAATGTTGTTAATACTATCTATTATAAACGGAACATTTAGTTATATATATATATATATATATATATATATATTATAAATTAATTGATTTAAAATATGTTTTTTTTCGCTACACAGTTCTAACCATGTTTCAAAAATGGAAGCTAAACCCCCCGCATTTAATTTTGTAATTAAATTAAAGACATTAGTTCCATTTCATCCTCAAGCGAATTTGGAACTAATGTCTTTAATTACAAAATTAAATTCGGGGCTTTTAGCTTCCATTTTTGAAACATGGTTAGAACTGTGTAGCGAAAAAACATATTTTAAATCAATTAATTTATAATATTAATGCTCTGTAAATTTACATTGAGCACTATTTTCTAAAAATAAAAAATATCTATAAGAACACCGGATTATATATCTTACTGTTCTTTCTTTTTATATATATGTATATATATTAGGAGAAGGGAAACCATTGGAGATGACAACAGGAAACTACCATTCTCTCTTACGCAAGATTTAGTAGGGATTCACATAATATAAGTAAGAGGCATATAGTTATTTTCTAAGCGTTGCTTAGATATGGCACAAAGCCGAAAGTACGGTATACCTAGTGAGGATCGAACTCACGTTTCAGTCGTAACTGATCTAGCTAGACAAGCTTGCTAACCATTACAACATGCCGAGGTGCCCTAAGTAAGAGGCATATATGAACCAACATGTTCGCGTAAATCCTGATAGGAGATTCCATCCTTTTAGTCGTACTTGTTACATCATTATTAATAATTATGTAGTGAAAGATCAATTAATCAATCAATATATATATTATCAAATTATTAGATCGTTCGGTTAACATAACTGGGCCGCCAAGGCATTACCCGGAGCAATGGGGCTTTTTTTTTATCTCATTGAGTAATGTTTGGAACAGGTTGTACTGAGTTACATCTCATCAACAGCAGCGGATTCACTGGGAAAGCTGTGTATATAACGTTCCCAAGCCGTTCCTATAAAATGAACACAAACGACCCTAACCGGAATTTGAACACTCTACGCAGATTTCATTAATTTTTAGTTGGCTGCATCCATATATATATATATATATATATATATATATATATATATATATATATATATATATATATATATATATATATATATATATACCCCTGCATAGCAAAATAGATTTATCTGTATATACATATATATATATATATATATATATATATATATATATATATATATATATATATATACCCCTGTATAGCAAAATAGATTTATCTGTAACCTTGGAAACAGGAATTTTGTTTTAGCTGTATATTTAAAACCCAGTAATTTTAAAAGTTACTCCAAAATTCGCTTGAGGATGAAATGGAACTAATGTCTTCAATTAAATTAAATTCAGGGCTTTTAGCTTCCATTTTTGAAACATGGTTAGAACTGTGTAGCAAAAAAAAACTTATTTTAAATCAATTAATTTATAATATTAATGCTCTGTAAATTTACATCGAGCACTATTTTGTAAAAATAAAAATATCTATAAGAACACCGGATTATATATCTTACTGTTCTTTCTTTTTTATTTATATACATATATATATATATATATATATATATATATATATATATATATATATATATATATGATAAAAGTCTTAAAGACTAAGAAATTAGTGTTTAAGCCTTTTTATTATATCCTTACTCTGTCCTGGACATTGAGTTCTACCTGGATTCTATCCTCTTGGAATTTTTTTATTCAAAGGTGTGGGTTTGTAAACAGTGACTATTATAGCTTATATAGCGAGACTCTTCGGCAAAAGCGAATTGAGTCACTGTCGGTCACTGTGTGTGTTTATATAAAAATAAATACGCTAAAATTCACCTTCCGGCGGCTTAGCGGTAGAATCTCCGACTGACACCAATTCAATCGGGTTTCGGTCTTAGCTAGAGGCAACCGGATGTCTAGCCACACTGATAAAGCTGTGAAATAGTCTGTCTGTGGATGACCTTATATATATATGTGTGTATTCTGTTTATACGTGATTTTTATACATACAAATATTTGTTTATACGTGATTTTTATAGATACAAATATCTGTTTGTAATTAATAGTTTTAACTAGATTTACCTCCCTGAATGTCCGGGAAATTTCATAGGAAATATGTTTCCTCCGACAGGAATCGAACTTTTATCCAACAGGGAACCGTCATATAGCCTGACGTGATATACTATTTCGCTACAGAGGAAGCGTCTGGTTAGCAAAGTCAAATTACTGATTTTAAGCAACAAATTCCCCATGATTTTTTGTCGAACGCTCATATATGATCGAAGCATATCTTAACGTAAATAAATTATATCATATATTATGAAATGGACTAAGTCCAACAATTATTTGTAACACAGTAACAATGAAAATGTTCAGTTTTAAAGATTCCTGATTGTATATTTGTTCTGATTCTTTCAGGAATTGAATAGTTTTTCAAATCTTTTATCCTACCATTAACATTTTTTGTTTCGATTTTTAATACATAATTTTACTGTAGTTCCCAACTAGGCATTTATGCAGATGATACTAACATATAATCCTGTATCAATAGCAAATTCGTCAGATCTAATAAAGTAATCCTGACAGCTACTCTTGAAAAGTACCAACAATCAGTGGTTAACGTGGGCAAGAAATGGCTTGCAAATTTTAATTCCTCAGAAACAAATCTGCTTTCATTTAATCACCGTAAAGAACCTTTTCTGCCTGCCTTCAGCATGGCCGACGCTAGTTTCCAGGATAACAACACACTGCACCTTCTTGGACTCACGTTTTCCACTGACTTGAAATGGAGCGACTACTTCGAATCATTAGCTGCATCTACTGCAAGGAGAGTTGGTTTATTGTGTCGTAACAGAAAATCTTTCTTGTTAAAAATTTACAAATCTACCATTCGTCAGTGCATTGAATACTGTTGCTGCATCTGGTCTGGTGCTCCTGCTGTTCATGTCGAGATTCCTGACAAAATCTAAAGAAGGATCTGCAATGTAATCGATCCTGACTTAGCATCTCGACTTCCGTCACTTTCTCACCAATGCGACGTGGCTTCTCTCTGTCTTTTCTACAAGCATTTTTATGGCAACTGCTCTGACAAGCTTTTTTTCCCCTGGTGCTTCTACTACATGAATTTAAACGCTCTACAAGATTAGCATCTAGGTCCCACCCGTTTACGGTTGAAATAGCTAAATGCTGCCGCCACTTCTACTCCAACAGATTCTTGTCTTTCTTGCACTTCCCACACGTGGAACAACGTTCCAATTATTGCTATTCTGATAACTACATCTTCAAAAAATGTTTGCCCATAGCTAGAACCCTAACAGATGCTACCACCCCGGGTCAGGGTGAACCTGGGAATAACAGAATTTAAGTTATGCTTCCACACTTCTCAGTACGTCCCGATCAGAGGTCTTCCTGTTGGATGTAGTTTATCGTCATAACCAGGACAAAGACACCCTTTGTTTATCCAGCTTAATTTAACCTGGCACAAGGCTGCTATTGTAGTGTATTCAGGCAGATCTAAATAGTCGGTGCTTGTTCGACACTATTGTGCTACTAAAGGGCCTACGTACAAAATTCAAGCAGGCGCTGCGCTATAAATAAAAAATTTATCAGTGGGATGAGGCTAAGTTTTTAAAGGTTCTTGATTCTGTGTTATTTTTTATCTGATCACCTCATAAAATGATTTTTTTTTCAAATCGTTTATCCTATTGAAAACAATCTCTATTGTTTTGATTTTTACTGCTCGCTTTTACCTATTTTGGGTGGAAACAGACTTCGAGACCTTTTTCACATATAAGACTTATATAGAGGTTTATAAAAACCTCGGAAAAAAAGGAAGATTATTATTTATTTTCAAAATTAATAACTAATGATTTTAGACAAATGATAGAACACAGTTCAGTAGCATTTGGACAAAGAATTAACTCAGTTCAATGGCATTAGGCAAAGGATATATCTCGGAAAATAGCATTTAGACAAAAGATAGAACTCGGTTCATATCATCTGGACAAAGGATAAAACTCAATTGAATAGCAGTTAGGCAAAGGATAGAACTCGGTTCAATAGCATTTGTACAAAGGATAGAACTTGGTTCATAGCATTTAGGCAAGGGATAGAACTTGGTTCAATAGCATTTAGGCAAAGGATAGAACTCAATTGAATAGCATATAGGCAAAGAATAGAAATCGGTTCAATAGCATTTAGGCAAGAGATAGAACTTGGTTCAATAGCATTTAGGCAAAGGATAGAACTCAATTGAATAGCATATAGGCAAAGAATAGAAATCGGTTCAATAGCATTTAGGCAAGGCATAGAACTTGGTTCAATAGCATTTAGGCAAAGGATAGAACTCAATTGAATAGCATATAGGCAAAGAATAGAAATCGGTTCAATAGCATTTAGGCAAAGGATAGAACTCGGTTCAATAGCATTTAGGCAAAGGATAGAACTTGGTTCAATAGCATTTAGGCAAAGGATAGAACTTGGTTCAATAGCATTTAGGCAAAGGATAGAACTCGGTTCAATAGCATTTAGGCAAAGAATAGAAATCGGTTCAATAGCATTTAGGCAAAGGATAGAACTCGGTTCAATAGCATTTAGGCAAAGGATAGAACTTGGTTCAATAGCATTTAGGCAAAGGATAGAACTCAATTGAATAGCATATAGGCAAAGAATAGAAATCGGTTCAATAGCATTTAGGCAAAGGATAGAACTCGGTTCAATAGCATTTAGGCAAAGGATAGAACTTGGTTCAATAGCATTTAGGCAAAGGATAGAACTCGGTTCAATAGCATTGAGGCAAAGGATAGAACTCGGTTCAATAGCATTTAGGCAAAGGATAGAACTCGGTTCAATAGCATTTAGGCAAAGAATAGAAATCGGTTCAATAGCATTTAGGCAAAGGATAGAACTCGGTTCAATAGCATTTAGGCAAAGGATAGAATTCGGTTCAATAGCATTTAGGCAAAGGATAGAACTCGGTTCAATAGCATTTAGGCAAAGGATAGAACTCGGTTCAATAGCATTTAGGCAAAGGATAGAACTCGGTTCAATAGCATTTAGGCAAGGCATAGAACTTGGTTCAATAGCATTTAGGCAAAGGATAGAACTCAATTGAATAGCATATAGGCAAAGGATAGAACTCGGTTCAATAGCATTTAGGCAAAGGATAGAACTCGGTTCAATAGCATTTAGGCAAAGGATAGAACTCGGTTCAATAGCATTTAGGCAAAGGATAGAACTCAATTGAATAGCATATAGGCAAAGAATAGAAATCGGTTCAATAGCATTTAGGCAAAGGATAGAAATCGGTTCAATAGCATTTAGGCAAAGGATAGAACTTGGTTCAATAGCATTTAGGCAAAGGATAGAACTCAATTGAATAGCATATAGGCAAAAGGATAGAACTCGGTTCAATAGCATTTAGGCAAAGGATAGAACTCGGTTCAATAGCATTTAGGCAAAGGATAGAACTCGGTTCAATAGCATTTAGGCAAAGGATAGAACTCGGTTCAATAGCATTTAGGCAAGGCATAGAACTTGGTTCAATAGCATTTAGGCAAAGGATAGAACTCAATTGAATAGCATTTAGGCAAAGGATAGAAATCGGTTCAATAGCATTTAGGCAAAGGATAGAACTTGGTTCAATAGCATTTAGGCAAAGGATAGAACTCAATTGAATAGCATATAGGCAAAGAATAGAAATCGGTTCAATAGCATTTAGGCAAAGGATAGAACTCGGTTCAATAGCATTTAGGCAAAGGATAGAACTCGGTTCAATAGCATTTAGGCAAAGGATAGAACTTGGTTCAATAGCATTTAGGCAAAGGATAGAACTCGGTTCAATAGCATTTAGGCAAAGGATAGAACTCGGTTCAATAGCATTTAGGCAAAGGATAGAACTTGGTTCAATAGCATTTAGGCAAAGGATAGAACTCAATTGAATAGCATATAGGCAAAGAATAGAAATCGGTTCAATAGCATTTAGGCAAAGGATAGAACTCGGTTCAATAGCATTTAGGCAAAGGATAGAACTTGGTTCAATAGCATTTAGGCAAAGGATAGAACTCGGTTCAATAGCATTTAGGCAAAGGATAGAACTCGGTTCAATAGCATTTAGGCAAAGGATAGAACTCGGTTCAATAGCATTTAGGCAAAGGATAGAACTCGGTTCAATAGCCTTTAGGCAAAGGATAGAACTCGGTTCAATAGCATTTAGGCAAAGGATAGAACTCGGTTCAATAGCATTTAGGCAACGGATAGAACTTGGTTCAATAGCATTTAGGCAAAGGATAGAACTCAATTGAATAGCATATAGGCAAAAGAATAGAAATCGGTTCAATAGCATTTAGGCAAAGGATAGAACTCGGTTCAATAGCATTTAGGCAAAGGATAGAACTCGGTTCAATAGCATTTTAGGCAAAGGATAGAACTCGGTTCAATAGCATTTAGGCAAAGAATAGAAATCGGTTCAATAGCATTTAGGCAAAAATAGAACTCGGTTCAATAGCATTTAGGCAAAGGATAGAACTTGGTTCAATAGCATTTAGGCAAAGGATAGAACTCAATTGAATAGCATATAGGCAAAGAATAGAAATCGGTTCAATAGCATTTAGGCAAAGGATAGAACTCGGTTCAATAGCATTTAGGCAAAGGATAGAACTCGGTTCAATAGCATTTAGGCAAAGGATAGAACTCGGTTCAATAGCATTTAGGCAAAGGATAGAACTCGGTTCAATAGCATTTAGGCAAAGGATAGAACTCGGTTCAATAGCATTTAGGCAAAGGATAGAACTCGGTTCAATAGCATTTAGGCAAAGGATAGAACTCGGTTCAATAGCATTTAGGCAAAGGATAGAACTCAGTTCAATAGCATTTAGGCAAAGGATAGAACTTGGTTCAATAGCATTTAGGCAAAGGATAGAACTCAATTGAATAGCATATAGGCAAAAGAATAGAAATCAGTTCAATAGCATTTAGGCAAAGGATAGAACTTGGTTCAATAGCATTTAGGCAAAGGATAGAACTCAGTTCAATAGCATTTAGGCAAAGGATAGAACTCGGTTCAATAGCATTTAGGCAAAGGATAGAACTCGGTTCAATAGCATTTAGGCAAAGGATAGAACTCAGTTCAATAGCATTTGGGCAAAGGATTGAACTCGGTTCAATAGCATTTAGGCAAAGGATAGAACTCGGTTCAATAGCATTTAGGCAAAAGGATAGAACTTGGTTCAATAGCATTTAGGGCAAAGGATAGAACTTGGTTCAATAGCATTTAGGCAAAGGATAGAACTCGGTTCAATAGCATTTAGGCAAAGGATAGAACTCGGTTCAATAGCATTTAGGCAAAGGATAGAACTTGGTTCAATAGCATTTAGGCAAAGGATAGAACTTGGTTCAATAGCATTTAGGCAAAGGATAGAACTTGGTTCAATAGCATTTAGGCAAAGGATAGAACTCGGTTCAATAGCATTTAGGCAAAGGATAGAACTTTGTTCAGTAGCACTGTTATAGACTGAGGTATAGAAGAAAAAGTTAGTCTTCTGTTTCGTTTTCGGTTGCCACAAAAGCTGGAAGACTAAACCCCCAAAATAGTGTCGTGGCCAAGAACGACTCTGTAGAGCACTGTTTCTCAACCTGTTAAAAGTAGAGGAATTTATGAATTATTTTTTTTTATTTAAAAATGCTTTATTTTTAAAAAACTACATGGCTTTCGTGTCTAAGTCATTTGATATTTTAAACTGGATGCTAAATTCGTTAATTTTTAAGGAGTGGATAATTCTTTCCTTTTTGCTTTCCTCGAAGGATGTAAATCAGTCATTATCTGATGCCCTACAAAAAATAGTAGCAGATTCTTTACAAATCCCTTTAAATGAAAACTCTACCGCTAAACTTCTTTGTGGATGCTAAACGAAAAAATGACACCCATTAAAAGGTAATTTTCTTCTTTGCTAAATCCTTTCAATGATAGTTTTCACAAAAACAACCTTAAACATACAATGTAATATCTTAAAAATAAATACTCATTCCAGGAGATTTCTTTATTATTTTTCCTATTTTCAAATTTCATGGCTATTTTTTTTTCTTATTAAAATTCAAAGTGTTCCATAGTGTTTTAGTTATTATACAAGTACGCCTTGAAGTAAAAATAGTTGATACATACTAACCTACACACACATGCACATGCATGTACACACATTTGTGTTTGTTAATTTTCTTTCGCACATAGATATATAGTGACGGGGGAATAAAAACTACTCTATAAAGATGTATCATCGTTTCTACGCTTTTTTGTGGAACCCACTCCCAAGAGGATGCTTCCCCGATCACTGTAATCTTAACCTGTTCAAGTTTAGAGTCAAGCGTTATCTTCCCCACATATCCCCATAAACTTTTCCTCTTACTCTGTAACCACCTACCTCAAGTGGCTCTTGGGCCTTGAATAGGGTGTACACCACTATTAAAAAAAAAGAATTAACTGACAATTGTTTGCTTTAGCCACAAGGAATATATGTATATATTTTGTTACAAGCAATAATTTATTTTTCTGTAAAAAAAACATTCTATCTTGTAAGTTGTGTTAAAATATTTTTCGTTTGTATAAAATCTTTTGTTATTTGATGTTAAGCTAATCTCAAGCAATCCCGAATAATTATCATTTTGCTGTTATAATAAAACTCTGTTATTAATGTTGTTTTCAAAACAAACAAAAAAAGTTGATGAATATGTTCTTTATTTTTTCTAAATAAATATTTATTGTTTTATACTTCGACCAAAAATCATGGGAAATATTGAAGAAAACTTTGATATCGATAAAAATAAAGTTCCCAGGCGTTTTCATTATCGTCAGCAAATCTTTTTTGTTTGTTTTTTTTATTTAAAAAAAAAGCATTTTCATTTAAAATTCAAAAAAGTAAAAGAACAGATAAATGTAATCGAAACTGATAATCGAAATGGCCTCGTATGGAAACTGTTATCACAGATTGAAAAAATGAATACATATCTTCTTAAGCAAGCTATGAAGATACAGCGAGAGGAAATGGCGAATCAAGTTCGGATTCCGAGTTAGTTTGTTACGCCCATTTTCGCGGTAATTCCCTTGGGAAAGTCAGGGATTATAGGTTAAATAGCAACTACTCTAAGACAAAGAAAACACTGAATTCCGAACCGTAACGAAAGCAACGGCATATCACTAAACTATATTTCCCGAAAAGGAACAGCAATTCGGATATAATAAAGAAAAAAATTAGAGAGTTATAGTCGCTTACGTCCTGAAGCAGTTTATCATTTTACAACAAATAAACAAAAAAACAAATAAACAAATATAAAATAATTTAAAGAAATTAATAAAAATCAAAAATAATTCCTAACGAATTTAAAAAAAAAAAACTCCATATCTTTTTCCAAAAATTCAAATTTAAAAATTCGCATAAATAAATTTAATGCTACAGTGTAACCCGGATATAAGAGAGTTGTCGGGACCGGAGAAGAAGTCTCTTATATCCGGGTTTCTCTTATATCCGGGTTTGGTCTATTTTATATACATTAGCACAGGCTCTAATTTGGGACGAGAGAAAATCTCTCTTATATCCGGGTTTCTCTTATATCCGGGTTTGGTCTATTTTATATACATTAACACAGGCTCTAATTTGGGACCAGAGAAAATCTCTCTTATATCCGGGTTTCTCTTATATCCGGGTCTCTTACATCCGGGTTACACTGTATTTGTTTATATTTACTAAGCATTTTTCTCTAAACATATGTTCACATTTTTATACATTCTAAATAAAAATCCTCATGCTTAATTCAGTGATATATTTCCCCATCAGAAAAACAAATGATTTCTAAATTAAAAAAATATATAATTTCTAAAAGTGAAAATGTAATGTCAATGTATAAAAGTAGGAATAATGGCAATATGTTTTATTCTTTTAAAATCAAAAACTGAAATAAAACAGTGCATTATTTAAAAGGTGCAAGATTATGCAGGTTTATTCTACTTCCCAGTTCTTATAAATTTATCGCTAATTTTTCATTGTCTTCCTTTGGATTTCTTTTTAAGTAGCATAACAATTACCTAATATAAACGACGAATCAAAAAGATTATGGAAATACGTAACTTGTTTTATGAAATAAAGGGTTCCGTTCGAAATTACAATCACCTGAAGAAGACCGGAGCGTACAGCGGCCGAAACGTCGTGAATATGCCAACAAAGGCGCGGACAATAGTCCGGACAGCGTAAATAGTGTAGTTACAATACCTCATCTCAGAAATGTAAACAGATATTGTTTTACGAAAACGTCAGCTTAAAATCAAAACTCTTCCTCGAGATATTTTTTAATATCTGATTATTTCTAGTCGACATGAAGCACATCTTCTTTTTTTTTATTCTTGTTCTAATTTTTTTTCTCAACGAATGAGAACTGACTTCTTTCCAATCCAGAAAGATCCCATCTCTTTTGTAAGTTCCTTAAAAATCTAAAAATAATAATAAAAGAAATTCAGAATTTTAACGAAAGAGTTCTATCGTTACCTTTTTCATTTTTAGGAAAATCACATAAAGTGTTCATTCTAAGCATTTTACGTTACTAAGAGACACGTAGAAATTATATCTCGCATGTTTAAACAATTGTCTTATAGAGAATATGTAAATGAACTTAAAAAAACACAAATGCATTCCTGAGAGTTGTTTGGGAACTGTGTTTAAACCCAAGGCAACCAAAACTTATCTACACGCACAGAAAGTGATATCAAACCGATATTTCAAAAATGACATCGAGCAGAAAGTGATATCAAACCGATATTTCAAAAGTGATATCGAACAGAAAGTGATATCAAACCGATATTTCAAAAGTGACATCGAGCAGAAAGTGATATCAAACCGATATTTCAAAAGTGATATCGAAGAGAAAGTGATATCAAACCGATATTTCAAAAGTGACATCGAGCAGGAAGTGATATCAAACCGATATTTCAAAAGTGATATCGAACAGAAAGTGATATCAAACCGATATTTCAAAAGTGATATCGAACAGAAAGTGATATCAAACCGATATTTCAAAAGTGATATCAAACAGAAAGTAATGTCAAACCGATATTTCAAAAGTGATATCAAACAGAAAGTAATATCAAACCGATATTTCAAAAGTGATATCAAACAGAAAGTGATCTCAACCCGATATTTCAAAAGTGATATCAAACTGATATTTCAAAAGTGATATCAAACAGAAAGTGATATCAAACCGATATTTCAAAAGTGACATCGAGCAGAAAGTTATATCAAACCGAAACAAAAAAAGCGACAATATTTTTACCAAGCTATTTTTTTAATATCTAATCATCATAAATAACCTTTTTAAAATAATCATTACATTTGATTCTGTAAGACCAAATATATTTAAATCCCGCTTTTGTAATCAATACACTCCAAGCAAGGTAATAAAGCCACTAAGACGCAAGGAGTTACTGCGTGTGAAAGAATATGGTAAAAGGAAAAAACACCCAATCATTTCATCCCAATCAAGGTGATAATGCCGTTAAGGTTCAAAGGGCTACTGGGAGTGAATGAATCGGAAACCCAGTCATAAACAGAAAACAAGGGATAGGCCTCTACTCCTGTTCAAAAGGCCGAGAAGGAGTGAAAGACGAGAGAAAAATAAATGAACAGAAATTAAGAAGACAGGAAATCGGTACTGCATTTACATTTTTGAAGATCAAAGATGACGAGAAAGCAAGAAGCCGGAAAAGGGTTCCATAAGCGAGAAGTGCGAAAGAACTTAGAACTTACGGTTACGTCTAGAAATTTCAACATTAAAATGATGAAATCCAGCTGTCAGTTTAGTACTGCGTTAAAATTCGCATAAAGTACTAAAGAGGAAAGCAATATTTGTTTTGAATTATACAAAAATGTGGCACAAGGTCATGTTGGGGATAAGGGAAGGCTGGTCTTTAGTCCGTCTTATCTTCAACTTAGCTAGTCAAGATTACTGACCCAAACCTAAAGTATTCCTTACACCAAAACAACACATTCTTAATTACCATTCTTACTACAAACACCATAATACCTCAAAGTTTCTATGTAGTTCTAACTAGTTCCTATATATAGAATTTGGCTGTGGGGGTGGGGAATAAAAATGACTTCTAAAAATGAAATCCTAATGAAAGAAGAAAGCTCATCAGTACAATTACTATGAAAATATTTATAGAAAAGGCAGAGGGAAGCTACGTTACGGCAGTAGGAAAGTGACTGAAGCAATATAGGGTGTCTCCAAAATATTTAAAAAAAAAAAAACATTAATTTTAACTAACTAAATTTAAAGATTAATTAAAGTTTTTGTTTTGTTTTGTTTGTTTTTTTTAAATTTAAGCGCAGTACTAGACTTGCGTCCCATCAATTTACAGTTATGCTGGCTAGATGGGATTGTAAATTCTATGCTAACAGTTTCTTTTCTCACACTTCTCGCTTGTGGAACACCCTTCCAGCTCCATGCTTTCTAGCCAACTCTAATCTGCAAAAATTTAAGTGCAATGACAATCGCTATCTACTGTCCTCCTGATTATCCTTTCCTCCTCTCACTCATTATTAATGTTTTTGCTTCTAATTATTCCACGCCGTGTAACCCCTTTTGTCTTAGTGGCTTTACTGCCTTGCATAGGGTGATTAACGATTAAAAAAAATCTTTTCGTGACATTTGAATCAGTACAAACGTATTACTAGGGCATGTCACTTATAAAGGGCTCACGGCTCACTATAAAATTTAATAATCCATATTTTTTTGTTTTTTACTGGGAATCGGATGAGTCAGTTCAAGAAATTATTTCTTTACAAATATGAATACCGCAGTAGAGTTTTATATATATATATATATATATATATATATATATATATATATATATATATATATATATATATATATATATATACAGAGAATTAGAGTTCCAGCAGACAGTATAAATGGTTCACCTTATATTTTTTCTAGAAAGTCTGGATTTGAAAAATTACTGATACTTGAGTATATATATTGGAGTATATATATATATATATATATATATATATATATATATATATATATATATATATATATATGAGAAAGAGGTTATTGTGGTTCCAACGAGAGAAAAGTATGTATATTAAAAAGAAGAGAAGAGGGGTAACGCAAACGGTTTTGGTTGTAATGTGGATTTTTTTTGATTTTTTTAAAACATTATGCTTTATTTTCCATAATTTTACTACACCGGTTTCTGGTCTCGCGACCGTCTTCAGGTAAAAGGCGGAGATTTCCACATATTATTAAAAAAATAATTAATTTTTCCTTATGTTTTTCAATGTTAAATATTTTTCGATATGAGACATACTCTATTTTTGTGTTAGTAATTCGAATGTCTTTTTATATATATATATATATATATATATATATATATATATATATATATATATATATATAAATACTTTGGAGTATATATATTGGAGTATATATATATATATATATATATATATATATATATATATATATATATATATATATAATCTGCGACGTTCATGTGGTATCTATTACTACATAATATTGACATAAAAGATAGATCTCATCGTAAAAGGTTTCAAATTACATTGCATGATTCTCCCTCTATGTTTCGCGTCCCTTCAGGACGTTCGTGATCATGGCTCTTCACAATCTCCTGTCAATTTTAGCTTTTAACAAATTTTGTCTTGTCATCTCTCCTAAAACCTGCTCTGCATCCATTTTCTCAAACTCTATAAGTAGGTTATGCAATGTTTTTTCTCTGTCCCTCTTGCCTTTAATCTTCGCTGTGAGTATCAAATTCTCCAGACCCCCTTTCCCCATTATATGCCTTAGATATTTTAAAACTCTCTTCCTGATGTGAAGTATAAGCCTCTCTTTAATTTCTATTCTCTCTAATACTTCATCATTGTAAAATATTCGGTTCATGGTATAATCAGCATCTTTCTGCAGAAGCACATTCCGTTTGATTTAAGTCTCTTCTTTATCTGTGAGGATATTGTCCAGTATTGACTGCTATGTATAAGGACTGATATTGGATAACAATTAAGTACTTTAAGTTACTACGTCATTTGTGAGGAGATTGTCCAGTATTCATTGCCATATAGGAGCATTGATATCACGCAACGGTTCAGTACACTTTCCTTTGTTTCTGTTGCTTGAAGTCACTTCTTCATCTGTGAGGAGATTGTCCAGTATTCATTGCCATATAGGAGCATTGATATCACGTAACGATTCAGTACTCTTTGCCATGTTTCTGTTGCTTCAAGTTGCTTCATCATTTGTGAGGAGATTGTCCAGTATTCATTGCCATATAGGAGCATTGATATCACGTAACGATTCAGTACTCTTTTCTTTGTTTCTGTTGCTTCAAGTCTCTTCTTCATCTTTGAGGAGATTGTCCAGTATTCATTGCCATATAGGAGCATTGATATCACGTAACGATTCAGTACTCTTTTCTTTGTTTCTGTTACTTCAAGTCTCTTCTTCATCTGTGAGGAGATTGTCCAGTATTCATTGCCATATAGAGGTTGACACAGTTCTGCGGTAGACTGGTTGCCAAGCAAGGCAACCCGTCTACCACAGGTAAAAATCAGTCATTTATCGAAAAATACATGATCAAGAAGGCCTAGAGAATTAAACAAGAAGAGTGCATATTAGAAGAACAGGAAGTCGTACAGAGAGCCCTGGTCGCCTATATCCCGAAATGACATATCATAAAATAATTGTGTGTATATATATATATATATATATATATATATATATATATATATATATATATATATATTGTTTGAATAAAAACAGATCACTTTAAGGTGCCATGTAATACGTTATTTTACCACAACCCTTTTAAAGACTTTACTTCCAAAACTTTTGAAAGTAAAGTCTGATCATCCAGAGCCCTGTTAAAGGGGTTGTGGTGAAATAACTTATTACATGGAACCTTAAAGTGGTCTGTTATTATTCAAACATATTTGCTCTAAATTTACATTGAGCTCTCT
Organism: Acanthosepion pharaonis; assembly: GCA_903632075.3. Classification (NCBI taxonomy): domain Eukaryota; kingdom Metazoa; phylum Mollusca; class Cephalopoda; order Sepiida; family Sepiidae; genus Acanthosepion; species Acanthosepion pharaonis. Next base: position 1,519,753 of record CAHIKZ030001480.1, read on the forward strand.
GGATATCATCCTCCTTGGGTCTACCCATACGGATTACCTAGTTTTGCATAAAATATATATATATATATATATATATATATATATATATATATATATATATATATATATACGATAAACATTTATTAATTATTAAGCATATGACAGAACATGAAACATGAAGAGAAGGGTTTTATGCTCGGAATTTTCGGACACGTCTGTGTCCTACATCAAGTGTCCGAGGAACAAAACGAGAAATAGGAATTACTCACCGACTGGTGTTTTTGTAGATGAGGTATATTCCAGTGGATATCGTATTATTAGCAAAAACCAGATCTCTGTCTGATTCATCCATGTGTCAAACTTTTTTTGAAAATCAGTTTAAAATTTGATCGGTGTCAAAGTATATATATATATATACATATATATAATTATTTATTTAAAAAATTTATAACATAAATATGTTATAAAATCACTACAAAAATAGCCATTCTGTTTCAACACTCCCGGTGTCTTATCAATTACACCAATTATATACTTAGATACATACATACATATATATATATATATATATATATATATATATATATATATATATATTAAAATAATGGGAAAGAACAATAAGATTTATAATTCAGAGTTCTTAGCATTTATTTTTATTTTTAAAAAGCAGTGCTTGATACAACAGTAGAGTATAATATTATAATAGTTTTTTTTTAAATATATAATCATTGCAGCAAAACAAGTTCAATGTTGCAAAACTGAAACCTGAATTTAAATTCAATCATACAAATTAAATTTAAAATGCAGCGTTCCATTCCATTCAGACAATGTATTGGAACATAGACACTACCACAAATTTCTACTTGGAAAAACGAAGTTTGTATCAATAGACGGATATTCCAGCCCTCACCTTGACTTGACCGACTAGATAGCTACAATACATGAGATGCATGAGTTTTCTACATAAGTTAAATCTTAAAACCCCTAAAATTAAAAAAGATTGAATTTTCCTTAACCCCAACATCTCAAATTATCAAATTTGTCTGGACTTATAAATTAAGTGAATCAGTTTCAAAAAGTTTTTCTTAGCGTCGCTTGATAATGGAACGGAACTTTGTATTTTAAATTTAATTTGCATGATTGAATTTAAATTGAGGTTTCAGTTTTGAAACATGGAAATTTCGGTGTTGCGATGATTATATATTAAAAAAATCGAATATATATATATATATATATATATATATATATATACGCCACATAAACAGGCCAATGATATATATTATAGGGAATAAAATAAAATAGATTTATGCATGTAAACTTTGCATATGCACCCTCACATGCACAAAAAACGCATATATGCATTTACGCATGGATGTTTGTATGCACGTATGTATGCATGTATGTATGCATGTATGTATGTATATACGTATGTATGTATGTATGTACATACGTACGTATGTATGTATGTATGTATGGACTAGGATACATCAGTAAGTCCTCGGCTATATATTGATCAGAAATTTTCATTCGCTATTGAATTTAGTGCAGTGGCGAGAAAAGGTATTACGTTGAAAAATAAATATTTTTAACGTAAAATAAACGACATTTTTATGTGTTGATATACCTACGTATATGTTTTGTATAACCATACCAGTACAGCATACACCTTTCGATAGATAGATAGATAGATAGATAGATAGATAGATAGATAGATAGATAGATAGATAGATATACGATTAGACTTGAGGATCTCACTTACCTCGCTAGATAGATAGATAGATAGATAGATAGATAGATAGATAGATAGATAATGCTTAGACATAGATAGATAGATAGATAGATAGATAGATAGATAGATAGATAGATAGATAGATAGATAGATAGATAATGCTTAGACATAGATAGATAGATAGATAGATAGATAGATAGATAGATAGATAGATAGATAGATAGATAGATAGATAGATATGAATAGTGTGGTCATAGAAAATAGGTGACTAGCAGTTTCACGATTTAATCGATTACCGGTCCATGATCATCATAAGAGGCCTGAAAATGCCAGTCACCATGCAGTGTTGCTTTCTATGTCCATACTCTTTATATTTGTAGAGCCCGATATTGAGCACTTTTGCCCCGTAAACAAATATCAAATTTTATATACGTTTACAGTGAATATGTTTTCATCACTAATATATATATATATATATATATATATATATATATGTGTGTGTGTGTGTGTGTGTATAAATATGTGCGTTTGTGTGTGTGTTTGTGTGTGTGTGTGTGTGTGTGTGCATGTGACGTATTAAGACCCACATTGATGGTAGAGCGTGTATATGGTGTAAATTTTGTCTAAATCTCAGCCAGTTTTGTGATATTAATTATAAAACTAAGCTTTATGACTGGAAATGTTTTAAGCTATATATATCCGCTCTAGAAAAAATATCCTATATAAAAAAAAAAAAAAAAAAAAACTCTTACCGGAAAAAAGAGGTTGTCAGAAGAGAATTCTGGGATATGCCAAACAAATGAAAGGGAAATGAAAACCTGTAGAAAAGCTGCTCATCACATAATGTTCTTTCACGTGTGTCTTTTTTTTAAGGTCTCATGATGACAGAATAATCTTGATCAATATCCCCCCTCATTATAACACAGACAGAGTCCTGTCTTATTGTATGTAAAGATGCTGTTCACTGTTCATCAGATAAAAAAAAACATACCAGTAGTAAGTCAACTAATAATAATACACGAATCCATTTACCAACACAA
>CAHIKZ030001480.1:1530000-1537500 GCA_903632075.3 Acanthosepion pharaonis
AATTTTTAATCCGAAATTATTTATTTATCTTATTCTTTTTGTGAATAAAAAGAAAAATATATTCCTGTACAGAGAGGTACGCAAGTTCGAACCCTACCGTACAACACATTGCCTTTATCAAGTTTTGGGGAAGATTCAGGCCGCTACACTGTTTAAAATCAGGCAGAGCTTCTACTCAAACATGTGCATGCATATATATATATATATATATATATATATATATATATATATATATATATATATATATATATATATAAAATCATAAAAAAAACTTAACAGAAGTACTTTGTCAGTCATTTTTTAATGAAACATACAGTAGACGAATAGATAGATAGATAGATAGATAGATAGATAGATAGATAGATAGATAGATAGATGAAGTGACCGGAATGAGAATCCGTCGATGGCTGAGGTAGCAAGAATTTACAAGTCATCATGACTGAGGGCATGAGCGTAATGGCGTTGTTCGTAATTATGCGGTCTCTCCCAGAAGCTGTAACTACGTTCTACTCTACATAGTTTCAGTATAACGATAGGTGGTTGAACAAATTCCTTGCAACATTGCTCGCTAGTCCATTATGCATGTATGTACGCATATAGGTAGGTAAATAGCTATTATTTACATATATGTGAACAGGATATGTTTACATAACAAAGCAAGTTATTTCAGAAGTCAGCGATGAAGGCGGAAATAGAAACAGAATCACAATTTTAGATATTTTTCCCTAATGTTCACCCAATACAAGGCCCAAGGGTCACTCAAGGTAGAGTGTTACTATTTAGAGTTGTATTAGCGGAAGAAAGGGGAAGATAACAGGAAAAATAAACAGCAAAATCTAGACTCGAAGAGGTGAAGATTTAATTAGCGAATAACATTTCACAGTTCAGACAGAGACGTTAGGAGTATAGAGTTGAAGTAGACTTTAGAAGGGCCTGGAAAACCCAAGCCTAAACAGGAAACAAGGGATAGACTTCTACTCCTGTTCACAAAATCGGGGAGGAGTGTGAACCGGACGATAGGTGAAACTATCTACTCCTGTTGGGAGAGGAAAAATATAGCAATAATTATTGAATAAAATTACAGATTTTAGGAGATGTCGGAATTAAAGAATTGAAGGAACCGGAAACCCACTTCTAAACAGGAAACAAGGGATAAACATCTTGTCCTGTTCAAAAGATCGAGGAGGGTGTGAACTGGATGATAGGCGAATCTATCTACTCCTATTTGTAAAAAATATATTTCTTCAAATAACTGAAAATGCTTTTCAACTACTTTCCTTCATTTCAACTTTGGTGAATAATTTCTCTTTTAATGATGAAGCCTATCCATCAGTTTCAAGTTTAAATCTTCAAATCCTAATAAATTGACTTATAGACCTGACAGGCCCTTATTTATTAATGTGATGCAATTTTTTTTTTATTTTAATGTGATGCAATTTTTTTTATTTTAATGTGATGCAATGTTTTTTTTTTAATGTGATGCAATTTTTTTATTTTAATGTGATGCAATTCTTTTTATTTTAATGTGATGCATTTTTTTATTTTAATGTGATGCAATTTTTTTATTTTAATGTGATGCAATTTTTTTTATTTTAATGTGATGCAATTTTTTTATTTTAATGTGATGCATTTTTTTTATTTTAATGTGATGCAATTTTTTTTATTTTAATGTGATGCAATTCTTTTTATTTTAATGTGATGCAATTCTTTTTATTTTAATGTGATGCAATTCTTTTTATTTTAATGTGATGCAATTTTTTTTATTTTAATGTGATGCAATTTTTTTATTTTAATGTGATGCAATTTTTTTTATTTTAATGTGATGCATTTTTTATTTTAATGTGATGCAATTTTTTTTATTTCAATGTGATGCATTTTTGAAATGAGTCATCACCAAAATAATTGCATCTAAATAATATAAAATTCTTATAAAAGCATAACAAATCTTGTAAAATCTTTTATTAATGTATTGTAATAATATTGATAACTTTGCTATTGTTCTCAAACATTAGTTTTTACATATTAATTATTTACCCTCTATACTCGTGTAACGCGCGATTTCGCGTATATTACGACCCCCAAATGTTCACTTATAAAAAAATGATTTTATCATGTGTCCGTGTATCATGAGAGTTCCTTTTTTGAGAGACCAAATTACAATAGGTTAACCGCTTTTTCTCTATCTCTTTATTAAATCTTCTAGTTAAATAAGTTAAAAAAGTAAAAGAGAAGGATAAAAGTATCGTTAGTAACGCCAGACTTGTTGCGTAAACGCGTACAGCCATAAACAACCGAATGAGAAACAGCTAAGCATCTTATAAGCGTAAACAACGGAAAAGATGTTTATTCGCTATGTTTATATTTTATAATACGGTAGTAATATGTGAATATTACATACATTATTGTTGGATACATTTATTTAAGTAAGATATCTGTTTTATCAAAATCATGTTTATTTTAAATACAGCTTTACATTTTGACTACAGTAAATGAATATATAATTTGGTCAACGGTGTAGCCAGGGCCAGCAGTACATACGCTAATTTTATATCTCGTGTATGATGCGACCCTCTTAAAATTTGCTTCAAAATTAGATCTTCAAAAGTCACATGATACGCGAGTATGCCGGGTATAACAGCAAAATTGTCCAAATCGTGTAACAGCAAAATTTTTCAATTGTTAGATTAAACTATAAACCGTTTTATCTTATAAATGATTAAAGATATCTTACTGGAATACTCCGAGGTTTTTATAACACTACTGGATTCTACTTTGAACAATATGAATCTATTTAGCTCTAATTTGAAATGATGATCCCTCTTGCTGTTGTGATCACCTGATCCAGTTTTCCTCTCTACTGTTCTCTCATTTTTTAAACTTATTCACCGTTCTGTGGTGGTTCTTGAAGGAACTTTGAAGATGAAAGCCAAAGTATGAATGTCGGTATCATCACTGAAAACCTGAATGATCTTTTTTCTCTCACCATTGCTCATTTGGTAAGATATAGTGGGACTGACACAAAACGATTTTAACCTGTTCTCTTTCTAGCTGAATAACTTAAAGTGTTGGTTTTTTTCAGTTATTCTTACGACAAATTGTAGCAACATCGCTAAACATCTTATCTGAAAACATGAAGAAAAAAAATATCACTTAGTTTAGTGGTTGTTTAGATATTAAACATTTTGTGGCATGGAGAATTGTCCCATGCGATTTGGACAATTTTGGTGTTACACCCGATGTACGGTAAATATTGTTGTGTGTCATGCAATAGCGAACTATGGTCGAGTTCTGATTTTAATCACGTATGAAATGAAAATATTGTTCTATATAAAGCTTTTACCAAGACTCATCTATCCAGGAAAGTATTGTCAATGTAAAGAAATTACAATCAATGAACACATTGAATATCACTTAATACCAGAATGTGTTTAAGTAGAATACATACAGGGTGCGATGGATAAAATGAAAATAACACTGACATCTTGTTTCAACAGATATATTTACCAAAATTACACAAAAATATCTTGAGATATTAAAGAGTAAATTTATTCAATAAAATCGCCATTGGCTTCAACCACGGCCTCCAGACGACTTCGAGATCTCCTGTAACTCTTCTGAACGGTCTCCTTGTATAAGTTGTTGAATGCTGCCATAATGCTTTCCTTCAGTTCATCTTACGTGTTACAAGGAGTTTTATTGATCTCTCGCTCAATTGCGCCCCACACATAATAATCAAGCGGGGTTACAGTTTGGAGAGTTAGATGGCAAGATGGAAGGGGCGATGTGGTTTGACAGCCATGGCTGGGTTCTCCTGCTTGAGTGGCATGGTGCAGAGTCCTGTTGTCAGACATAGGTTCTTCCAGCAACTACCCTCTTGACCCAGGGCAGCACTATGACACAGTAAAGGATTGTACCGAACAGAAAATAAAAAGATAATGATATTATCATTATTAACATTTAGGGTTAATGTCCTGATCTTTGTTGTTTTTAATCAAGCTTCGGCCTTCCTCCAGCATCTGTCTATCCGAGTAACCTAAAGGAAATTTATTGCTAGTCTTATTACCAGCAAGATTTTAAAAAAGTAACTTATTGTTGGGTTTTTGCATTAGCAGTTAAGAAGTCCTCCAGAGCTGAAACATTGCAGCAAAGAATATATTACATAAATAACCGGAGAGCCGAGTTCAATTCCAGCCGAATCCATTACATTCACTTACGTACTAATACCCTTGGGAACGGTATTAATCCTCTTCTTCTCCCTTCAGATAATGGTAAATAGCAGGACAAACTGGGTTCTATAGCCTTGGATGGCAACTGGTCTAGGAGAAGGACAATTCTGAATTCAAAACCTGCGTTGGGTCATTTGGGGACCTTGAGCAACGTAGTGCACCAGGTTCCCAGGTATGTATGTATTCGGCCCTTCAAAAAGTGTGGATGGTTCTGCACAAACCCTCACCACTAGAATCAAATCAGATGTGCTGGTGTCTGGGCTGTCAGTTCCTAGGAACTGAGCTGCTTGACCCTCATACGTCGAATATGACGGGAGAGTCCACCACATAAAACAACGTACAAATATATCGACTAAAAAAAGATACTTGACAATTTATACACCCAGGATAGATGGAAAGAGATCAGTAACCCTAATCTTGTTTACAAGATTTCTGTTATCCAATTTTCTATCACTCAAACTGGGGTTTTAGTTCTTGGCTTAAAATTTGCCACTGAATTAATAAAAGATGACACTCTTAGAACATTAAGCTTTAATAAAAGCGAAACATGTTAGATTGATAAACGTTTCCTATTTGGTCCTTGTTTTATTATTAGTATCTACTATTTATTGCTTTTAAACTACAATTCTCCATGATTTTCTTTGGTACATTCATATCTGCTCGAAGCGTATTCAAATGTAAACAAATGACGTCACACATTATGAAATGAACAAAGTCCTACAATTATTTTAAGACATTTTTTATGTTTATACGTCCTTTTTATAGTAAGTAAATGCTCTGTTTATAATATACAGTATTAACGGCATCTATCAGCCAGAACGTCCGAGAAATTTTCCTAGAAAATATGCGTCCTCTAGTAAAGATCGGTAAAAGGACGTCAGGCTATATGATGGTTCCGTTCAGGATACAGGTTCGATTCCTGTCGGAGGACGTATATTTTCTATGAAAATTTCTCGGACGTTCAGGCCGGTAAATGTTGCTAATACAGTTTATTATAAACAGAGCATTTAATTAAAGATAGATAGATAGATAGATAGATATGAATTAGACTGAGATAGATGAAAATGAATGAAAATGAATAGAAGATAGATAGATAGATAGATGAAGGGACTTAGATGAATGAATAGATGGATAGATAGATAGATAGATAATAGATAGATAGATAGATAGATGAATAGATATGAATTAGACTGAGATGATGGATTGATAGATAGATAGATAGATAGATAGATAGATAGATAGATGGATTTGAATGAATAGATAGATAGATAGATAGATAGATAGATAGATGGATGAATATGAATTGACTGAGATAGATGGATAAATGGATAGATAGATAGATAGAATAATTAGACTGAGATAGATAGATAGATAGATGAATGAATAGATGAATAGATAGATTTACACAAAAAAAAAATTACTTCAACATGGACTTACCTCATGTTGAGTTAATTTATCATTTTTTTTCTTTTGTTTCTATTTTTTTTTTTTTGCGTAAAAAAGTACATATGCTCTGTTATAATAAATACATCGAAATCTCTGTGGACCAGTTTTAATAATTATTACTAGGATCCACCGTATTATATATATCGATTACTTACTATATATATATATATATATATATATATATATATATATATATATATATATATATATATATATATATATATATATATATATATATATATACACACACACATGATAAGAAAAAGAACAAATAGCATTTATTAATTAACATGTTTTACTTTTATTAAATTCTTCAGAGAATGCGATATGGAGAAAAAAAAAGTAATTCTGGTATTTTTACATTTATGCTGTTTGATTTTCATTGCTTAATTATTTTTCACATGCATTCAACAAACATTAGTATAATTTATGGCATTCAGAATTCAAGGAGTGATGAAACATCTATTCAAAGTTTCAAGAAATTAACAGATTCCAAATCTACCTGAAAAAAAGTAAATATTGCTTTATGTATGTAAGTATATAATAATTCTAGTTTGCCTATGTGAAATTCAGATGATAAGCAAGTGTATGAGTGTGTGCATGTGTATGTCTTCTTTTTCTCTATAGTTCATTCTCTGGTGAAGCTTCAATAAAAGTGAAACATGTTAGATTGATAAACGTTACCTATTTGTTCCTTGTATTATCAGTATTAGCTACTAATGTATTTTTTCTGTAATCAAGTAAAACTAAGACTATCATATTTTTCTAGAATTTTCAGTATTTGCAAATTCTTTGTAAAACTTTGAATTAATTTAGTTTTTTATTATCACTTACTGTAATTATCGCCATCACTGATATTTTTTCTGGGTAGAGTATCTTTATGAGGAACTTCATAATTCTGGTTAATTTTTACAATTAATATTTATTAGTAATAGTAGCGTTCCCTTATTATTACAATAATTTTATGTATGATTATTGTTGTGCATTTTTTATTCTTTTTTTATTTGACATAATCGCTTTGGATAAAGTAAGATTAAATAAATAATATTAAATAAATAATTAAATAATAGCCCAACAAACCTCTCATTATTATGAGAGATTTTTAGTATTGCTAACATTTATAACTCAAATATGTATCATACCTTTAGCACTTTCATCACCTTTGTAAGTTTTTATGGGGTTATTATTATTATTATTATTATCATTATTATTATTATTATTATTTCCTTTGATTTTTGTTGTCTACTCATTTCTTTCGCTATCAGAGACCTAAAGACAGGAATAACTTCATGAAATTTTCTACTGATCATTTTTGTAAAATACAAAAATCCTAAAATCGCAGCCATTTTTATACTTATGAATATATATATATATATATATATATATATATATATATATTGTTTTTTTTTAAGGGATAGTCTACCAGGAACCCTTCAACGGGTCTATCGGAAAGTTTCCTAATCACCTTAGGGTGTTTGCATGTGCCACATTTTTTGAAATTTCCACTTCAAGTTCCTCATATTTTGATAGTTTTTTTTAAAGATCTTCAACGATACATTAAGATCTGCAAGAATTTGCATGGCAGTAAGAAATCATATTCTGTTTTTGTACTCTTTGATTACAATGCCTGAGCAGTTATCTTTGATTGTTCTGTCTGTGTGTATTATAAAGTCCCATAAATTATTATTATTATTAGTAGTAGTAGTAGTAGTAGTAGTAGTAGTAGTAGTTGTAGTATTCCAGTACTCACACTATTACTTACTGGTGGCTTACACTGAAGGTTAAGTGATAGCAAATCTGTTCATTTTTTCTCAGTATTCTAAATGTT
>CAHIKZ030001480.1:1547500-1575000 GCA_903632075.3 Acanthosepion pharaonis
ATGTTTCTAGTTCCAGTGATAGGCTCTCACTCTGGCCAGTAGAAAATGGCCGCAAACTACATGAAAACTGCCGTAAATCGATTATTTCTACTGTCGATGGGAGTTGGGAAATAGAAAAGTCGGTATTGGTCTTCCCGCTAAATTGAAGCATGTGCATGTAAATTTTGGTGCAAATCCTTCGAAAATTGCGGCCGTGCATTCGTTACACACACACACACACATCCTGCCTTTTATAGATAGAGATTAAAACTGATCCACAAAAAAGAGCTCGGTATATTATTTAATACAGAGCAATATAATTAATTAAGAGACAACGGGGTTGATAAGAGAGACAACTCATATCATTGTTTGCCGAAATAAGCTGTTCCCCAGATATGGTAATTTTGGATTTATTTGTTTATTATATATATACATATATATATATATATATATATAGGTCTGCTCTACGGTTGCATTGAGCTCTTTTGTTTGTTGTTTACTCGTGTCGGTGTTTTTTCTTTGGGCTTTGAACCTATATCTGTGCTATTTTTTTCGACAGACTTTTATGTTTCTAGCTCTTTCTTTTTTAAAACCTTTTTTTTTTTTTCGGGATTGATTTGATTATTGCCAAATCAAAATTGAGTGTTTTTTCGTTACCTATATATATATATATATATATATATATATATATATATATATATATATACCATATGCTCATGCTTAGAATATGGCTGATTACATATAGTCCGGTGTCCACACCTTGAGATCCTTGATAAAATCCTAAGAAGAATCAGCAATATTATTGGTCCTGATCTGGCGGCTCGGCTTCAGTCCCTTTCCCATCGCCGTAAGGTTGCCTCTCTACTTCTTTCTTCGCTATGGATCCTAGACTTTTTGAATTTAAGTGCAGTACTAGACTGGTATCGAGATCTCATCAATTTACAGTTGGGCTGGCTAGATGTAGCCGTTAATTATATGCTAAGAGTTTCTTTTCTCGCTTGTGGAACTGCCCTTCGGCTCCATGCTTTCCAGCCAAATTTAATCTTCAAACATCTTGGTGATCCAATACCGCGTACAGACACAGTTACTTTTATGGGTCTGAATATTTCTAACTTGGAAAAGGAATCCTTGTGGCGAGTTGAATGTAGTATTCATATTATACTCGCTTTGAGTCCAACCAATCAACCTTAGATATTTTTGCATCTTGCAGTTGCTCTAACCACTAAGTTAAGCAAGCAGTTCCTTATTTTGAAAGAAACTATAGAACGTTGTTCTCCTGATTCAGACGGATTTAAATTGAATTCATTTATTTTTTATGCATTTTAATTTCAATATGAATGTAAGTAATTTAATGGCAGAATCTCGTGAGGCGAGAAAGACACATTTCGAATTAGTTTAATTGCCTATACATCCATCTTGAATAGAAATATATTCATTTCATACATGATGCATCTATTTAACATATATATATATATATATATATATATATATATATATATATATATATATGCGTGAGTTTTTCTTTGATAATGTCTGGGTGCTTCGACGTGGGGTAATGCACCCAGTACCCAGCTTGCTAACGATTATATCAAGTCTAAAATCATTTGGGCACCTGGACGTGGTGTAATCGTTAGCGAGCTTGTCTCGCTAGATCAATTATTACAGCGTAGCGAGTCCGATCCTCACTGGGTGCTCCACACATTCGGCCTTATGTTACATCTAAGTTACGCTTAGAAAAGCATTTGAACACTTCAACGTGGTGTAATAGTTAACAAGCTTCTCATGCTAAGCCAAATACTACTGAGTAGTAAGTTCGATCCTTGCTGAATGCTCCAAACATTCGGCATGTGCCACATCTAAGCTACAGTTAAAAAATCATTCGGACACTTCGATCTCTGAGAGAAAAAAAGTAAATATATGCTGGTTTCACAATAACAACATTATCCAGGAGACTTACACTACATACGTCGGGTATAAAATCTATCGCATATAGAAACATTTCTTTCCACACTCAAAATTTAGAAAAATATTAAATGACAATACAAGTATACTCCACCATGAAAATAAAAAAGCACAAATTTAAAATTCTTGAATCCCTCTATATAAAGGACATACAGTAATTATAATGGAGTAGGGATATCTATTTTCGCTGTGTGCTCCACACTTTTGGCCTTGTGTCACATCCCATTACGCTTAGAAAACCACCTTTCCTTGATCTTGTTATTGAAACTATTTGGAAGTAAGTGTTTCTTCAGTTTTGATCGGTGAATATCGTCTTTTTGTGGGGGCGAGTGAAATGTTGGCTGAAAGAATTTGCCATATTTTAAGCTCGGTCCCCATTTCCGATGTTCTTGAACGTTTTCTTTCAACTAAAGTCTTCAATTTCAAAATGCAATAACGATTCCGCTCACTGGATGACCATTCCGACCTTGGGACATTTCCCGCTTCTTTTCCTGGCGCCTACAGTCACTGCCATCTTTATAGCTAGAATAGCGATTTTAACAAAATAACACTTTTTTGCGCTGGCGGGTGGCGTAACGTATATCGAAAGCGGGAAAGGAAATCATCGAGCCGAATTCCAATTCCCGCCTAGTCCGTTCACCTTCGCACAATGGCCGTCCTTTCTTCTTCTAGCTATGGTCAAATAGTAAAGTGGACTGGAATCTCTAGCGGTCTAATAGAAAAAGAACTCTTAATTTAAAACCATGGAGAAAGCAACTGGAAGCTACTCAACTATTATTCCTATTAGGTCATGACAATTCATGGCTAATTAAGACTGTGGAGAACCATGATCCGCTACCTCTTGAAGTGGGGAGGGGTTTAAGTGCGCCAACGTCGCAACTGAATGTGATACAAGGTCAGTTAAAAATGGGTTTAATGGCAATACCGTGAAAAAAACTGCTCAAGCCTCCTCGACACTTGTCCTTTTGAGGACGCTTCAGGCGCCGGGTAATGACTTCAGCCCCTTACCAAAGGAGAAGTACTGACTGCATTTCCCGGCCAGGAACGTATGTCTACCTCTTGAAGTGTCATGATATTTAAATATTTTTTTTTTAATTCTTAAAAATGATTTCTGTGTCAGATTTTCAACGGAACCTAAGCTTGAGGTCAACGGTTAATCTTTTTGACCATTACAATTTGATGATGCGTTCGAGTCTCACTGGCAGTCCCATGATCGTGGTCTTGTAAAGAATAACATCGCTTGCTAAATTTCCGCCTAACAAATTTCCGAATACGCACTTTCGAAATTATGATAAAGTTGATAGTGGAAGACAACCCAGTTTATGCAAGGATTTATTTGCAACATGATTTGCATAAGTGGACAAATTCCTGGAAAATAAAAACACGTAAGATGATTTTAAAAATTTGAAAGAAAAGAATAATTTAACCGGTTTCAGTTTTTTTAAATAAAGTCAATGACTTGAAAGTTGCTACTGAGCTATTTCATAAAGTACTGAATATACTGTAAAATTAATTTATTTTAGGATGAGCGTTATCGCACAAATACACTTGGGAAAGGTGCCAAGATGTCTATTCTCCCCAATCAGCTATGGGTTAAATAGCAGAGCAGAGTAGACTGGTCACGCTAGCTTTGGTTAATCCCGAGTCTTGGAGAAGGACAACACTGAATTCAAAACCAGTGGGCATGGAACTGTTAAGTCTACTTATGTAAAAAGCCTACGGAAACCACACTACCAACACACAGTGTGGTGAGGTTGGACTTTAAGTAAAACAAAGAGACAGAGAATTAAATATTAATACGAAGAGGTGCTGAAAAGTTTCGATCCGATCCACTTCCCAAATTCTTGCGCTAAGAGTTATTCAGCGCCCCCAGCTAAAACAATTTCCAGTATATTTTGACCCTCTCGAAATAAACTTCCTTCTACATAATGTTGTTTACATGGTCAATAAGAAAGCAGCATACATTTTATTTCCATTGTTTGAGCGCCTGATCTTGCTTTATTTTTTTTTTATTTACTACGTTTTTTTTTTGTTTTGTTTTTTTTTTGTTTTGTTTTTTTTTTTTGTACAAAGGCAAACATATGGCACACCAAGTGAGAATCGAACACACTCAGTTTTGATGGTCAACCAGAAGAGCTTACTAGCCAAAAGCGCACACCTAGGCATCCATATTATTTTTATTCTTTGCTTAGTTTGTACACAAGCCCCAGCTGTTCATCTCGAGATTCTCAACAAAATCCAAATATCCGGATATGAATGTGATCGGTCCTGACTTTGTATTATGACTTCAGTCACTTTCCCACAGATGTGATGTGGCTTCCCTTTGTCTTTTCTACATATATTTTCATGGCAACTGCTCTGATAAGCTATTTTCCATAGTGCTTCAACTGCATGAATTTAAGCGTGCTACTAGGTTGGCATCTCGGTCCCATCCTTTTACTGTCGAAACAGTTAAATGTAAGCGTCTGTTCTACACCAACAGCTTCTCCTCTCGTACTTCCCTAGTGTGGAATTCCCTTCCTCTGATTTGCTTCCCTGATAACTATAATCTTCAAAGATTTAAATGTAATGTCAATCGACATCTTCTGATGCGTTGATCCTTGTTCTTCTTTTTTACCCTTTCTTTAATCCTACTCTACCCAGTTTTTCTCTTACTTTCACTCTCTGTAACCCCTTGCGTATTAGTGGCACTCCCGCCTTACTTGGGGTGAAATGCTTATAAAAAAATTTGGGCGGATCGAACTCACTACTCAGCAATGACTAACCAGACTTCTCCGATAAGTAATACTTCACGCCGAGACGTCTATATTATTATTTACTTTGGCTTAGTTGGGCATAAGGCTACAAAGGATTAACCACTCTACTCCGTTAAGTAAAATTGCACGTTGAGACGTCCTAATTATCTCCTATTGTTTGCTCAGTTTCCCACAAGGCCATAAGTATGTGGCACCTAGTGAGGATCGATCTCACTACTCTGTATTAAAGATCTACGAGACTAGCTTTGCTAACGATCAACACTTGACAAGCCGCTCTGACCAGTATTACAATACATCCAAATCCCCCTGTCGCCTACATTATATATATATATATATATATACATATGTATCATATATATTTTTATATATATATATATATATATATATATATATATATATATATGTATATCATATATATATATATTTAATCTATGTGCAAGCTCGCATCACTTAATCACGAAATCAAATCGTTTCTAATTTATTCTATGTCAATTCTCTAGAAATTGTTCTAGTCAGGAAAATATGCTCAGAAGTGAATTTAACTATTTCCCTTAACAACGAGTACAAGTCTTGATTACAAAGATTATTAAACGCTCGAGCGCGCGCGCGCGTGTGTGTGTATGTGTGTGTGTGTGTGTGGATGCACGTGTGTATGAAAGGAAAAACGAGAGAAAAAGACAAACACTGAATTGTTTGGCGATGTATTTGTTTCTTATAGAAATTCATTCAATATTTTTTTTTTACATGCACATATGTCACTGAGTAATTCAAGAGTTGTGAGAAATTGTCATTCAGCCATTTACACGATGGAATTTTCTCAAAAAAAAAAAAAAATTAAACTCTGATATGACGTTTCGGTTCATACCATTTGCTTTCTTCAAAATGATCCCCCTCTTCCCTAAGTGCTAACCGTTAAAGACATTTTTTTTTATTATATTGGCTTCCATAATAACCAAGGCTTACTACCATATCACGTTGACACATCGGTCTCCGTCACCGAAGTTAATTCGAGCCTGGCCAATAACTTGATGGCTGACCGTTTGTGAATACGAGGTGTTGTAAGCTTGGATGTGCGGGTGGTGTAATGGACAGTTTATCGGAGATCTGAGTTCCAATTCCCATTGGATTCTTTGTATTCATTTATGTGCAATTACACTTGGGAAAAGTATGAATCCACAAATTCTCCCCAGCGATGGGTTAATTAGTAAGACTTGCGTCACCAAACAATTGTTATCTCGAAAAAAATAGAATAAAAATTTCCTTACAAAATATTTTAGATTTCGGCATTGAATAAAGCCGTTGATATGCCGCAAAACACAACCAACTATAATAACCAAGATCCAATGCTATCAGCACAAACATAAATACATAAGCACGCATGCGCGACATACACCCAGCGACGTGTGCGCACACGTGTGTTAACAGAAAGATGAACAGATGATTACTTATTTAGCCGAGTCGTGATAGAGTCCTAAAGCGTCTCCGCGTCCTTACGGTTGATGAGTTATTTCGTTGCTAGCTTCTCATTGCTCTACCGCTATGTCTATGGAAAGGGTCCAGACGAACTACATTTCTTGTACCACCAGTTCTGATCTCCATGACTAAGACCTGACATGTACATTGTAGTGATTCACTCTAATTCCATGAGACATGTACTTGTGAACCTAGGACCCTGGACCGAACATGTGAGAAATGACGAAGTTTTAGAGAAAATGGAAACAAAAAAGGAAACTTATATTTAACATCAGGAAGAGACAGTTGACATTTCTGGTATACAATAGGAGTGAAGAGGGATTGGAAAATCTGATACTCACAAGGCAGAATGAAAACAAGAGGGACAGAGAAAACAGCGCATAACATAGTGTGCTTGAAAAAATGGATGACGGAACAAGGTTTTAGAGAAATAACAATAAAAAAATTTTTTATTAAGAGCTACAAAGGATAGGAACTCTTGGAGAGCCATGATCGCCTACGTCCTGAAGAGACACGGCGCATAGAAGAAGAAACATTGTTTCTTCAGGTGACGCGTTCCGAGCGCCATTAAGGTCGTAGGGGCATGACATGTACTTGTGAACCTAGGACAAAGATAGTCTGACGGAACCCATCCCTCTTTAGGCTGATTTTCTGAGTTTTCATTCTCCAGTTCTAACCATCTAACACCTGCCACGCACATCGTAGCGAACCACCCTAATTCCATTTGTAACTCATTGGTGGGATGTAAGTTCCACTCGAGCAGCCTCTTCCCCCAAACAGCTGATTTGTGGAATCGTCTCCCAAGAGGATGTTTCTTGATCAATATAATCTCGATCGCTACAGTTTTAATCTGTTCAAATCTCGGGTTAACCGTTATCTTCCCCACATATCCCCATTATCTGTACCTCTCCCTTTGCTTCTTAGGCCTTAAATGGGGTGAACATCATTGAAAAAAACGCACAAAACTAAAATGCATAATCGGTATAATATATATATATATATATATATATATATATATATATATATATATATATGAAGAAATATAGTCTTAAGGTATGCTATATTTATGGAATAAAGTGCTCGATATCAGAAATAGAGCGTGTGTAAATATAAAGTGAACATAAGTCAACGCAAAAGGCGACAGTCTGTTTCATTCTTGATGCAATCGTCAGGCCTGACGATTGCATATAAATGAAACAGACTGTCGCCCTAAGTGTTGACTTTATGTTCACTTTTATATATATATATATATATATATATATATATATAATAGATAGATAGATAGATAGATAGATATATACATACATACATATATCTGTGTGTGTGTGTGTGTGTGTGTGTGTGTGTGTGTGTGTTATAGAATTTCTTTTTTATTTTACAAAGTCGGAAAGCACATGAATAAAAATAAAAAATAAAATTTAAAAAATAATGAAAGCATTATTAAAATAAAAGAAAAAACCAACACTCAATAATATCAACTATGAACACGGTCACGGTGTTCTGACCGTGTTTGGAAAATAAAACATTCCTATAACTCTAGGTACACACATAAAACAATACATTCAGTTAAATGTTAAATTAAAATCATCCTTGATAATGGCTAAAAGTATAGCCGAAAGCGCTCGGACATACAAAACATTTGGACAATTTCTACATAATTTATATCCAGAAAAGAAGAAATTTATAAGAACACAAGAAAAATTAAATAAAAAATCTTCACCGCAGTATATATATATATAAATGTAAACCCAGAGCAAATAATTCAAATAAAAACAGACCACTTTAAGGTTCCATGTAATAAATTATTGCACCACAGCCCTTTTAAAAGGACTGCGGATCATCAGACTTTACTTCCAAACAAAAAATGAAAAGAAAATTTACACATTTTTGACGGGCCGTATTAAACATATGTAAATTAACGAAGTGAGGAAGTGAGGGGGGGAGAGAGAAAACATGAGTGAGTTAGCAGACATATATATATATATATATATATATATATATATATATATATATATATATATATATATATATATATATATCTGTGTGTGTGTGTCCGAAAATCGTATATAATTTTTTAAATATCAAAACAATTTTATGAAAGTCTATGACAAAGTGGGAAAATTTTAACAGTAAAACGATGAGACCTAATTGCCAGTCTAGTACTCCGCTTAAATTCATTTAAAACCATTAAAATAGTTAACGGCAGGCCACTCCACTATTTTTTCCAAGTCATGGAAATT
Organism: Acanthosepion pharaonis; assembly: GCA_903632075.3. Taxonomy (NCBI): domain Eukaryota; kingdom Metazoa; phylum Mollusca; class Cephalopoda; order Sepiida; family Sepiidae; genus Acanthosepion; species Acanthosepion pharaonis. The sequence continues at coordinate 1,555,911 of CAHIKZ030001480.1, forward strand.
ACTAGGAATCTGTGGAGAGCCATGAACGCCTACGTCCTGAAAAGACATGACATTAAATAAAACTAAGTATTATGACGATAAACTATATCTGGCAGCAAGGCCTCTGATCGTTTGGTTTTGCTGAGCATGAAACCACCTCTTAATTGCTGTTATTCCTAGGTTCAACCTGACCCAGGGTGATAGGAACCTGTTAAAGTCCCAGATATGGGTAGATAGTGAACCCGACACCTGAGTCAAAACAAAATGAAAATATTAAAAATATATTTTCATAGTAAACAAAATTACTAGCAATACATTTTGAAAAAAAAAAAAAAAAAAAAAAAAAAAAGCAAAGCTCACCCAAAAATTAAATATCGGGGTTAAATGACTCATATGTCGTTAAACAAACCAAAAACTGTAAAATTATACTCGCATAGTAGCAACTACGAACAACAACTACCACTTCTTGATCCTTGTACAAAATGGTCAAGAAATATCTTGCATTAGCAGACCGCGACTGCTATTGTGGAGATGTGATTAAATATACTTTAATATTTTAAAAAATTATTCACTATTATTATTGTTTAGTTAATAAGCATTATAACATAGCACAAATAGCTATATTGTAGAAAAAGGAATTTTCGACGATATACGCATTTTTTATGTATTTATGGTAATTTTTTTAACTTTTATCAAAAACGACATTCTTGTATGTTTAGTTATGGATAATATTATACATTAATTACTATTTTTTTAATTAATAACGATTTGTGCTCAGTTGTTGACATTAATAGCTTATCTGCTGATGTGTTACAATTTTGGAATAATGCAATAATAAAAATTTAAATTTCATCTCTCTGATAGATGTTGCGATCTGTAAATAACCACTGGTTCCAATAAATCTATTGACCTCTGATTAATAAATATTACCTCCAAATCAATTTACGATTTACAACTGATACTATTACATAAGCTGCTTATAAAATCCCTGTCAGCGAAAAAAGAACAGATAATTAAAATACGTTTATGAATAATCTTAAAAATTGATGGAATGAAATATTTTTTTGTTTCCACGAGCTTTAGAATTATAAAATCTGGTTTTAATGGATTAATTAAACCTGAGCTCCTACAGCAGGTAGCGAAGGAAATCGAGAAGAAAGGACTAAACACTAATTGCAAGAAGGCGTAATGCGTGGTGGGTTGTAAAACGATCAACCCAACGTGAAAATTAAAAATCGAAGATGCCAAAGTCAAACAAGATAAATTGAAATATCTGAGAAGTGTTTTAACTGAAGGTGGAAAATGTGACACTGAAATCCGAAGACGAAGTGGGATAACTAAAGTTGCTTTTCAAAAGCTAAGCAAAGTATTACGAGACATAAAAACATCGTTAGAAACAAAGAAACGTGTACTGAATCGTTCCGTAATATATGTCCTCCTGTATGGTAGCGAATGCGGGACAATCTTCTCCAAGATGAAGAAGCGACTTTAGGAAACAGAAATTCTGTTCTATAGGAGGATGCTGAGAATACCATGGACCGAACATGTGAGAAATGACGAAGTTTTAGAGAAAATGAAAAAAAAAGGAAACTTATATTTAACATCAGGAAGAGACAGTTGAAATTTCTGGGAAACAATAGGAGTGAAGAGGGCTTGGAAAATCTGATACTCACAAGGCAGAATGAAAACAAGATGGACAGAGGAAAGCAGCGTATAACATAGTGTGCTTGAGAAAATGGATGACGGAACAAGGTTTTAGAGAAATATCAATAAAACAAAATTTATTAAGAGCTACAAAGGATAGGAACTCTTGGAGAGCCATGATCGCCTACGTCCTGAAGAGACACGTCGCATAGAAGAAGAAACATTGTTTTTTCAGGTGACGCGTTCCGAGCGCCATTAAGGTCGTAGGGGCATGACATGTACTTGTGAGCCTAGGACAAAGATAGTCTGACGGAACCCATCCCTCTTTAGGCTGATTTTCCGAGTTTTCATTCTCCAGTTCTAACCATCTAACACCTGCCACATGGGGTGAACATCATTGAAAAAAACGCACTAGAACTAAAATGCATAATCGGCATTATATATATATATATATATATATATATATATATACATGTTTGTCTGACGATCGCAAATACCGTGAAACCCCGGGTCACAAACTCTCATCAACCGAACTAAATATGTTAGCTTTTATCACTGATATTGAGCGCTTTCCAATAAATACCGTGCATATATAGTATATAAAAAATATATATAAAATTGCATATAAATATATATATATATATATATATATAATAATATTTTTTTTGTTTAAAAATATGATTCCTTCGCTACATAAGAGTTCTCATGTTTCAAAAACGGGAGCCGAAACCATCCAAATAATTATTAAAATTAAGTTGAATTGAGGTGTTTAGTCCCGTTTCATCTTCAAGCGAAATTTTAGGAATAAGCTATCTCTCGGTTTACGTGTTTTTAGGCATGGTCCGTTACAAAATTCGTTATTGTGGGAGTGGCTAGACTATTTTTCTTCGTTAAGTGGTCACACACATTTTACATAAATATATTTTACTATATATATTTTTTTATTTATATATATATATATATATATATATATATATATATATATAGTTATAGGAACTTTTTTTTTATTTTCCAAACACGGTCAGCACATAAATAAATATAAAAAATAAAATAAAAAATATAATGGAAGCATTATTAAAAAAAAAAAAAGAAAGAAAAAAAGCAACACCCAATAATATCAACTATGAAAACGTTCACAATGCTCTGACCGTTTTTGGAAAATAAAACATTCCTATAACTCTAGATACACACATAAAACAATTCATACATTCAGTTAACTCAGGCAGGAGAACTCAGTCGGCCCTGCTATTTAGCAGAATATCATCTTTCCTCTGGAAGAAAGATGTGATGGATGCACACATCCATCCAAGGTTATTTGAGCAAAATCGAAATTAACGAACCAAACTGGATTTCGAACTCACCGATTTCTTTTACTGGGTCGCTAACCGCTACACTAACTTGGATATTAACTGATAAAAATATGTGTTGAATGAAAAATGCTTTAAAGAAAATAACTGCGCACGTTCATTGCCGTGCTTTTAGAATTTGCTTCTCTGTTGGTCGTCGTTATCAGTTCAGACGTTACGTTTGCAATACTATGCGCTTTGATTAATGAATATTTTATCATATGTTTAGACACATGCATTGGCCAGAGGAAACGGTGTACAGATATTTAGCGGTGTGGATACTTGGAAAAAGTGTCATGGTCATATCTAGCTATGTACACATACGCAAAAGCAAAAAAAAAACTGCTAGAGGGGAACTAGACATGTTCAAAACGAGTAAATAGATATGGAAAAAATAGTGGCTCAGAGGAAAAGTCATTATATATATATATATATATATATATATATATATATATATATATATATATATATATATATATAAAGGGTGTTCCAATAAATTGGACCGATTTCTAAATGTGAGTTAAGTCTAAGCGTCTAATGATTTTTATTTTTCTTTCAGATTTGGTGACATTTCGGTGATATTAATTTCCTACACATAATTGCCATGACTTAAATAACATGATCCAATGGAGAAATAAATAAATTTTCATTAATAACACTGATTTATTTACTACTGACTGTGATCCTTCTTAATGAAACACCCTTATATATAATCCGTTTTAATGAAACACCCTTTATATAAGTGTGTGTGTGTGTGTGTGTGTGTGTGTGTGTGTGTGTGTGTGTGTGTGTGTGTGTTCGTAGGAAATAGAATCAGAACAAAAACTGAGAAAGAACAGAAAATAGGAAAGCTTTTTAATAACAACGCGATTCACCGCGTGTGTTATGATGTCCTCTTCAGGTCAGAATGAAAGAAAAAAATTTGTCTTTCTTTGTGACCTGAAGTTGCCTACCTAACCAACGGAGGTGAACCGCGTTGTCGTATATATATATATATATATATATATATATATATATATGGGTAAATAGCAGGACAAACTGGGTTCTATAGCATTGGATGGCAACTGGTCTAAGAGAAGGACAATTGAATTCAAAACCTGCGAAGGGTCGTTTGGGGACCTTTGGTAACGTAATGCAATTCAGGTCTCTGTAATTGGCCCTTCAAATCATATATGCTGGTGACTAGCTGTTGGTTCCTAGGAACTGAGCTGTTATACTTTGCATGTCGAATACGACGGGAAAATCTACCACCATATATATATATATATATATATATATATATATAGATAGATAGATAGATAGATAGATAGATCGTCGAAGAACAATGAAAGTTGAATTTAATTTACTTCAACTTCTATAATTTTAATTTCTGCGTCGTGTCTAAACATAATTCGCCAATTGTCTATTCCCAAATTTACACACACACACACACACACACACACACACACACAAACATAAACATATACAAGATGCGATCTAAAAACTAAAGTTATTCAATAACATCGCCAATGGCTTCAAACACGGCTTCCAGACGACATTAGAATCTCCTGCAACCCCTCTAGACAGTCTCTTTGTTTATGTTGGTGAATACTGCCATAATCCTTGCCTTTAGTTCATATTTGCTGTTACAAGGAATAGTGTTGGTCTCTCGTTCAAGTGCGCTCAACACATAATAATCAAACGGGTTGCAATCTGAGGAGTTAGGTGGCCAAATGTAAAGGGTGAGGTGGTCTCAGAAATTGTCTGACAGCCATGACTGTTTTCTCCAGCATGTGTGGCATGGTGCAGAGTGCTGTTAGCAGAAATAGGGTCTTTCAGTAGCCACCCTCTTGACCCAGAGAGGCACTACATCCTCAAAACACTAGATGTAGGCCTCCGTGTTGTGTCTGAGACCTTGTGGGAAGATGAATGCAAGCATAACGTCGCCATCATTAGTGATTACTCCAAACACCATCGTAATCACCATTAGACTTATCCAACTTTTTCCGAATCCTCTGCACTGTCCTTAGATCGACACGCAAACACTCAGAATTATTCGTATTGGGGATTCCGGCGCGAATGCCAAGAAGTACAGCATGCGTTTCCAAATTTCTGGTGGAGTGAATTGAATCATGGTCTCTTTTTCTCAGACGCGGTGCTCAACTGACCCTACTATACTGGGCAGTCGACAAAATCAAAAACAAGCAGTATATCTTCCTTCAACCATGTTTCATTGCATAATATAGATGTATTGTGTCTATTTATTTTATACTGATACATTCCAACTGTTTAATAAGCTTCTTGCTGAAATTCATCAAGGAAGGCACCATAGTTTTTTCTAACCTACCATGCATAGCCGAAAATACATTTGTTAGAAAAACAACAATCCTTGATGAATTTCAATTTGGATTTGATGTGAGTTTGTGACTCTGGGTTTCACGCTATTTGAGATCGTCAGACAAACTGATTAATTTTTAAATTTTGGATTTATATACGGTTTTTTTATGGTAGTCGGAGGAAAAATTGTCGTCGGAACGCCACTCATACTTACGCAAATATACATACACGCACTTCCATTCATTGACGTACGCAGACACACATACACGCACGGTCACTCACTGGAGCTCACACAAACATAAACATATATGAACAGTATGGGACTGGCATATATGTGCATCCATTTCGTCGCTGTATTCAATGTTGGATTGTGTAGCGAATATTTTTGCCTGTTGCACTGTCAACGCGCAGTCCGTTCTTCTATTTTGTTCGCTGAATAATGTTTTCTCGCACGCACGTATATACGTATAATGGGGTCTGTGTAAGACTATGGTAGGTAAAAATTGCTATTATTTTTAATTTTTTTAAAGGCTGTTTTGTTATTATATTAAAGCCGGTTATTTACTTGTTTTTGGCAATTATACTTACTTCTCCCTCCCCAAGTAAAATTAATACTAGCGCATAAATACTGATAAGCATTTCTACCATTTATATATGCGCAAAATCCAAAATTTAAAAATTAATCAGTTTGTCTGACGATCGCAAAGAGCGTGAAACTCAGGGTCACAAACTCACATCAATCTAACTTAATATGTTAGCTCTATCACTGATATTGAGCGCTTTTGCAATAAGTACCGCGCATATATCATATATAAATAATATATATATAAACCTATATATATATATATATATATATATATATATATATATATATATATATATATACGTATCCATTTCACACACTGTTATGTAGTGTACGAAAAGGTTTTTTTCCTCTGTATAAGTTCGAATCCCTCGTCGCCAAGTTGTTATGTAGTGGTTTCACAGTGGAGGCTTGTATTTGTACTAAGTCGGTCCTAAAATAGGTTCGACGTACAAAACGTTAGGAACTTCATATAATAGGTAATGACGCAGTAATGATAGCTGATACTTTAGTATTCGACTAACGGTCGTCCGACATCGACTGACTGACCAACACCCTGAGCGACTCACTTGTTACTCTTACTACTCCTAATTATTATAAGTGGGAGAGTCTATTAAGTATAGAATAGTTGTGTTCCACTATAACACACACACACACACACACACACACACACACACACACACACATATATATATATATATATATATATATATTTGAATTTGGATTTAAGCAAATCAGTATAGTACTTCATCGAGTCTAGAAGAATCCTTAACAGAATGTGGAAATCACTGGACGGCCGTTTTATCCTATTTTGGGATTCATCAGCAGTACGCATCCACTACTTAGATTCGAACCCGAACTGTTTCGATACAATATATATAATGGGTTGTATTTTTAATCTGACATTGTTTCCAAAAATAATCTCGGATTAAAAATTAAATCTATGAATTTCTTAGAAATTACTTATTTTTTCTTTCGGATACGAAAAGAAAAGAAAAGAAAAGAACAATCGATACAGACCTTCGAGCAAATATAGACTTCCAAGATCTTAACCAGATCTATATTCTTCGAAAAGTTTATTAAACATTACTCAGCAGCGTGGGTGAGCGATCTAAATTTCGTTGGACCAAACAGTGATATCCATTATAAAGAAGTTCGCAAGTTCGAATCTTTAAGTCTCTAGAATGCGCAGGCTGCTATACGTAATTCACAGTGTTGTAATAAAATTAAAAAAAATCAAGGCGTCTACTCAAACATGTGTATCTACAAAAATAATGTTTAGCGAAATAATATATATGTATTTGTATATTTAGACAAATAGAGATGTGTTCGTTTGTTTTCGAACTTTGACTGGGAACACGAATTCTCTTGAGAAAGGCATGAATCCAGTTCCCCACGTTATGTCTTGACAAATAGTTTTCTGAACTAGAATACACCAATGTTTGGGAGAAAAAAAGTTGAATCAATGAAGAAACCACACTCCCGTAACTACACTAGCACAAGTAACAGCACAAAGCTCTTAACGACATAGGCAACCTCGACAAAGACCAATAAAGATAATCGGCTGAAAGAGAATACAGATTTTTTGAATGCAGGCAGAAACACTGACCCGTACGTAGGTAACTACGACACAAATGCAACAATAATATGAGAGGAAGCACGCATTGACACGCAATCAAAATTTCTCTAGCTCACTCGTTCTCTCTCTCTCTCTCTCTTCCTCTCTCTCTATGTATGTATGTATGTATGCATGTATCTATCTATCTATCTATCTATCTATCTCTACGTTTTGCATTTATCGGTCTTTTCATATCTATCTATCTATCTATCTATTTCAGTCTTTTCATATCTATCTATCTATCTATCTATCTATCTATCTATCTATCTATCTATCTATTTCAGTCTTTTCATATCTATCTATCTATCTATCTCATTCTTTTCATTTCTGTCTATCTCTCTGTCTCCCTATCTATCTCAGGCATTCATATTTGTCTTTCTATCTCAGTTTTTTTTTTAATTTCTCTGTACCTCTCTCTCTATATATACATATATCTATATTTATACATATGTACACACACACACACATATATATATATATATCAATCTTTTCATATTTATCTATTTAGTTATCTGTCTTTTCATATCTATTTCTGCAAATATATATGAATAAAAGATAAGATGTTATCCTCAAAAACCCCTTCACACACACACACACACACACACACACACACATATATATATATATATATATATATATATATATATATATATATATATATATGAAAATGAGATATGATACACCAACGTATCTGGAACTGATAGGTGTGTCTCGTCACTGTTATATACATTTAAATATTTTATCTAAAATTCTGAGAACTTAAAATTTGTTTTTTCTACTTTAAGATATTTACGTCATTTCAAATATTCAGGCCCAACATAAGTTTGGCAAATAGGAAAAAACTGACGCCGGCTGTATCGAAACCCCGACATCACTTCCTCAAATGATAAATTACCAACCATGATTGTCAATTTTGCGCATCTTCTCCTGTTTTGACCAACCCGATTTTCCTTGTGATTTATTCTCTACGTAATCATCAGAAGAGATTAGCCTTACGTCTGTAGATGTCTGGCAAGAGATAAGGCAAGTAGGAAGAATATGTTGGGCCAAATTTTCTTGCCTGTCTTAAAAAATCACTATTGGAAAACACGGCTTCGTCGGTTTGTAGAGAAATGGCAACAAGCTTAACATGACAACCAACTGAACTTGACAACTGTGTATACAAACAAATTTTCTATTATTTACATTATTTGTCCTATTGTCCTCATCTTTGTCGCCACATTTATCACAACGTTTCGGTCGTTGTACGCTCCGGCCTTCTTCAGGTGATTGGAATGTCGAACTGAACCCTTTATTTTGTTCACCCAGAAATTCATACCCAGATGTCCTCAAGGACACATGGTACAGTGAATAAAGGCGTTGGTTAGATCCGGTGAAAAGACCAAAAGAGTGTGAGTTCAATACCCGGTTAAGGCAGTGGAGAACTTTCAGAGGGAAATTAACAGGTGATAACTGACATCCATCAAACATGGCACGTGGAACTAGAACAGTCTACTCCTGTGAGCGAAATAAAGGGTTCAGTTTGACATTCCAACCACCTGAAGAAGGCCGGAGCGTACAACGGCTGAAACGTTGTGATAAATATGGCGACAAAGATGAGGACAATAGTCCGAATAATGTACATAATACCTCATCTCAGAAATATAGACAAATTTTCTATTGTTTTCAATTTACTTCGGTATTAATTCATAAAATGCGACGAGGGACATTAATGGTGGATTTTTTTTTCTTTTTCTTTTTATGTTCAATACCAGATTTTAATAAACTTGTTTTGTTTTTTGGAATGGGGTTATAGGCAGAAACCGATAATACCGGATGTTTTATAATCCTATAATTAATGTCAATTTGTTTTTTTGTTTTTTTATAAACCTAAAACTAAAAACGTTTCTTTTTATTTTTTGGTTAATACTAGGTTTCAATAAACTTTTTTTTGTGTTGTGTTTATTGGTGAAGGTTTATAAGCAAAAACTTATAATTCCTTATTTTATGAACCTATAATGAATACCAGTTTATTTCATAAACCTAAAATTGAAACCGAAATTTTATTTTTTTCATTGTTTACTTTTATGATTAATACCAGGTTTTAATAAACTTTTTTTTTCTTTTTTGGTACGTTTTTGTAGGCAAAAACCTATCACCGATTTTGATAAAGCTAAAATTAAATTCTTTGTTGTTTTTTTTTAATTTATTTATTTATAAACCTAATATTAAAAGAAGATTGTTATATTTATGGTGTGTACCAGATTTTACTAAACTATTTTTTTTAATTAAAAATTATATTTTAATTTTTATACTTGAGGTTACGTGATAAATTTTTATCGGAAACGATGTTGATTTTCAATGACAAGAGTGATTCGAACTCAGATTAAAATCGTAACATTTTCTTTTATTATTATTTTTAAGTTACAAGACAAATTTGATTTTTTTTTTCGAATATTCGAAATTAAATTTTTCTAACTTTGTATCCAGTGCTCTACGAGGATAGCTCCGAAATATTTTATTATATTATATATGTCAGAGCTGGTGTTGGCAGTGTGCCATAAAAAGTTTAATCTTTAGTCATTAGTAGCTATTTTCTTTGATTTCTGGCGTTTACACATTTCTTTCCGGGTCCCGCCCAGGGTCCTAAGGTTAGAAATGTCGTCATGACACTTTCCACTGACAAAAAAAAATTAAATTACATAGATAAAGCTCTTCGTAAGGTGTGGGTGTACTTGTCAGAACAAGTTTTTGTATCTCCTTGAGGCATGGACTTCCAGGAATCACTTCAATTAGTCTACTGCAAACTTTTCCAACCAGTCCTAGGGCTCCAATTACAACAGGGATTGTTAATGTTCCCATATGCCACATTTTTATTATTATTATTATTATTATTATTATTATTATTATTATTATTATTATTATTTTATCTGGCATCTCATTAACAACGAGCCCTTTAACAGTTTGAATAATAAGAATCACGCTGCAAATTTTAGCTGGACTGTCCTACCATATATGCATCTTATTCTCAGGGTTTGGTACCCTCTAATTCTCATCCGTTCGGCCGATGAAAGATGGACTACACGGACCTCATTTTCCTGACGAAGACGCCGAAATCGCTGTTTGGAAAAAAAAGTATCACTTCCACTGATATTGTGTTTTTTGTTTTGTTTTGTTTTTTCTTTTCTTTTCTTTTTTTTTTTCCTTTTTTTTTTATAAGTCTGACAAATCGACACTTGCTCTCCATTGTCTAAAATACATAAACTATGTCGAAAATCAGTGTTTTAAAACTGAACACTTCTTCAATGAAACGATTTTATTGTGCTCTCTGTTGTTAAGTTTTCTATAGGAGTAAATAATGGGTTCTGAATTTCGTCCCTCGTAAATGTCTAATCACTGAGTATTTTTAAAGTTGTCCCCTAATTTTCTTTGAGTAAATATGTATTGGATAAATGTCTCTTAAGTGTCCAGCTTCGAAAAAGACACCTACGTTTTTTGTTTTTTTTTTGTTTTGTTTTTTGCGCTTCCTCACTCTCTCTCTCTATATATATATATTTCCCCTCTCTCATTTCAACAGGTTGATGTTATTTACTCCACTCGGAGAGTTAGGCAAATTATTTGTGACCCGCATTGTTTTTCTTAGGAGAAAGACCCACAAACATGTCATGCGATAAATGATAATCTATGTCTCTTATTTGTCGTTTGTGTTTCCCCAAAGCCTTCGCCATTGACGTTGAGATTATTTTGCTAAGACATGCCAGTCGCTATTGACTGGCATTTTCCATTATAACCTGTGGGATTTGCTTGTGGAAATAAGCCTAAACAAGGCTACAATGATCGACTCTATATGGAGGTATATCGTTGCTAGTCGAAACAGTTTTCTTACAAGCAAGGTTACACTGTGTGGTCCGGGCTAAAATAATTTCTATCACGTTGAAACTACCGGTTCCCGTATGATCGCCGGTGTTAAGCAACGTCGAGCCTGGTCAATACCTAGACGGGGGATCAGTGCTTGAATGTGCTGGTGGTGCAATGGATAATGGCTCGGAATTGTTAATCGGAGATCCGAGTTCCAACTCCAGCTGAGTTCTTTATATTCACTTACGCGCAAATACCTTTGCGAAAGATATGAATCCACCTCTTCTCCCCCAGCTATGGGTCAAATAGTAAAACCCGTATTACTAAATACTTATTATCTAAAAAAAATTCTTACAATATAAAAATATTTTCTGACTTTAAATAACCTGAAAAGGGTTGATAAGCCGTAGAAAACGAATCAATCCATCAATAAAATCATTTCTGCAATGTTTTACGTTTCTTTGCATCTTTTTAATAATGGCAATAAAGCCACTAAGACACAAGGGTTATTGAGTGTGAAGAAATATGAGAAAATACATTATTACGGAGAGAGGACAATAAAAAAATGTTAGGAATTAAGAAGAGAGAAGATAAAGATATTAAACTTAACCGGAAAGCAAGAAGCCGGAAAAGTGTTCCCTTAAGCGAGGAGTGCTAGGGAAGAAGCTGTTAGCATAGAACTTACGGTTCCATCTAGCCATTTCAACTGTAAAATGATGAGACCTTGCCGCTAATCTAGTACTGCGCTTAAATTTATAAAGTCTAGGTACCATAGCGGAAAGTCCGTCAAAACAATTACCATGAAAATATTTATAGAAAAGGCACAGGGAAGCTAAGTTATGGCGGTGGGAAAGTGACTGAAGCCGAGATGCCAGGTCAGGACCAATAACATTGCAGCTTTGTATTTTATCCAGAATCTCTAAATACATAGCAGAAGCACCAGACCAGATGTGGCAGCGATATTCAAAGCATGAACAAAGGGCAGGCTTATAAATGTGTTAGATTGCTATGTAAATTTAATATTTTTGAAATGTTCTCTATGTAAATATGTCTTGGATAACTGTTTCTCTTTTTTTTCAGCTTCGAAAAGGACGCCTACGTTCTTTTGCATCCCTCTCTTTCTCTCTCTCTCTCTTTCTCTCACTCACTCTCCCCTCTCTCTCTCTCTCTTTCTCTCTCTCTCTCTTTCTCTCACTCACTCTCCCCCCTCTCTCTCTCTCACTCACTCACTCATTCTGTCTGTTAGTATTATTTACCCCGTCTCCTCATTGACACATGACGTGACACAAGGCCGGGTTTATTGTGAGGTACGCGAGCACGTACGACCCCCAGCGACCGCAACAGTCGGTTTCGCTGGCATCTTTATGGGTACCGATACCCTCCCTCTAGTGTAATGAGAGGGCCACAGCTCTTCCCCGTGATCGGGCTCCTCTCAAAATTTAGTTTTTCTACAACTGAGCCCCACTCTGCCGGAAGTCAGAGATGCAAATAAGGGATTATAAACTCTACCCGGTATGTGCCAGCTAAGGTTAAGCCTGGTGACTTTCTAAGCGTAGCTTTGATATGGCACAAGGCCGAAAGTATAGAGAATCGAATGAGTCGTAATTGTTCTAGCGAGACTTTGCTAAACATTAACTCTGTCAATGCTGTCTGTTGTATTCTAACACAATTTCTGTTTAATATCTCTTAGATAATATAAGAAGTTGAAGCTTTTATTATATGAGGGAAAGTAAAAAAAAAAAACTTAGCCGCACTCTTATCAGTCTTATAAAGCCCTAAAAAACGAAATAAGTGACACAAAACTTTTTCCACTTGTCATACATCTTTTCCCTGCAAATTGTCCTTGATATATAAAAATGTATATATTGTTATCCTACACTCTTTTCTAAAGATAGGCTATGGTGAAAGTGCGGATAATTTTTGACTTACCTTCGTATTAACCAAGGATTTTCCGACAAAATGCTGTACATGTAGAGCAGGCAAGGACAACCTTTTTCCGATCAGTGGGCTGCATCAGATATGGCTCATCATACGGCGGGCAGTACTAGTAAAAAAATTCAAGATATTTTTTCATTGAAGCTGTCTCAGCCATTTTCATCACATCCTGAACAGCCAAATACTGAACCATTTCAAAGCTCATCAGGAGTACAAGGAGAAAAGTAAAAGGCCCAGTCGATTTAATCTCTTCTTAGACTATACACAGCGCCAATACAAATCCAAGAATCTCAATCAAAAGAGTAATATTAGACCCTGCTACTAGTTTGTTAACCATTACTTTACAGCAGGCAGGAGTAACTTTTTCTGACCAGTAGGCCTGCATCAGTTATGGCTCAATATACGGCGGGCAGTACTACTAAAAAAGATTCAAGGTAATTTTTCGTTGAAGCTGTCTCAGCCATTTTCGCCACGTCATGAAAAGCCAAACAGTGAATCATTTCAAAGCTCATCAGGAATACAAGGAGAAAAGTAAAAGACCCAGTCGATTTAATCACTTCTTAGACTATACACTGCGCCAATACAAATCCAAGGATCTCACTCAAAAGAGTAATATCAAACTCTCGTTCTAGTTTGTTAACCATTACATTCAATGTCGCGTATGACAGGGTATCCCTGCACGCACCTCCGGTGGGCAAACCTGAGGCTACATTATGTTGCAGTCTGCGCCAGTTCGTTTCTGTCCAAGTCGCATACGATGACCGTCTTCTGTTATTATTTTAGGCCTTTTCCTTACCAACATAACTCAACATGACCATAAACAATAAAAAATATAGACCTAAACCAGCTCAAAAAGTCACCTAAACCCTTTAAAATTTCCTTCTCCAACATCCGTGGCATTCGTACCAACTTCTGCTGTGCGGAATCGTTCCTCTTCGAAAAGTCTCCTGATATACTAGCTCTCCGCGAGTATAATATAATATAATAGCGTAACCTAAACCGTTCCAAAACATATTCTAAATCATTTCAAAACTCATCAGGAGTACAAGGAGAAAAGTAAAAGGCCCAATCGATTTAATCTCTTCTTAGACTATACACTGCGCCAATACAAATCCAAGGATCTCACTCAAAAGAGTAATATTAGACTCTGCTACTAGTTTGTTAACCATTACTTTACAGTAGGCATGGGCAACCTTTTCCGATCAGTGGGCTGCATCAGATATGGCTCATCATACGGCGGGCAGTACTACTAAAAAAGATTCAAGGTAATTTTTCGTTGAAGCTGTCTCAGCCATTTTCATCATAGAAGATCATACGCGTCAGCATCTGCCATAGAAATAGTGAAAGGTTGATTGTTTTTGGAGAATAATGTCCCAGTATAATATTATCAGAGATGACCGTAGTTAATACATACTGTTACATGATATTTGTTTCTTATTTATTCATTTAAAAATACAAAAAAATAATTTTTAAATTAAAAATATATATTTCTTCTCTAGAAAAAAGTGTTTCTTCTCCAGAAAATATATTTCTTCTCCAGAGAAAAAAAAATTATAATGAATGTCCTGTTTCTAAAGCAAAATATATTTACACGCAGGAACTTCCTTGGTGAAAATCACCAATCGTTTAAAATAATGAAACAGCAAGTATTCTGATCAGGAGGTTTTGAGGAGCGTGGGACGACCTCTTAATTGCTGGTGTTCCCAGATCCACCATGACCCGGGGTGGTAGCACCTGTTAGGGTCCCAGCTATGGGTAAATAGTTAACACCACCAAACTGGGGTCAAAACTCTATGAAAGTGAAAAAATGTGTTTTAATACCGGAAATACTTTGTAAAAAAATTATTGCCAGCAATACATTTTTGAGAAAAAAAGATATTAACAGCAATACATTTGAAGAAAAATATTACCTGAAATAGACTTTTTTGGCAAAGAAATATTACCAGAAATACATTTTTGAAAACAAAAAAAAAAAATTCACCAGCAATAAAAATTGTCGGCATTAGATAATCCATTGAGGTTGATATGCCGTAAAACAAAACAAACCTATACGCTACGTCGAAATGCTCAAAGATTTACTAAGCGTAGGTCAGATGTACCACAGGACCTAAATTATGGGACATCCAATGAGGGTCGAACACACTACTCAGTCGTAATTGTTCTAGTGAGAAAAGTTTGGTAACCATTACACGACATCGAGGTGTCCTTACTTTCCTCATTTTGGTGATTTTTTTAAGCGTGGTTTAGATGTGGCACAAGGTCGAAAAAATTGCTAGTCATAACACCACGTCGAAGTACCCAAGATATATGTGTTTAGAAGCAATAGAGAGAAAGAGGTGGAAAATGTGATTAAATCTCGTTCAAAGATGATTACTTCAGCAATATACCAATTATTGCTGTTATTAGCTTTGACTACTCTTGTCGATGCCATTGTCATGTTGGTATTTGCGTTTTATGGATGTGTACTTCATATAAAAATGGTACCTGCAACTGGGAAATCTGCACACGGATTGCTGCAGCCATGGCAGCGATGGCCAAATTGGCAAGAATATGGACAATCAAAATCAGAGAGATGGATCCAAGCGTTTGAGAACAAATACATGAGAAAACTCCTTGGCATCTTCTATTAAGAACATAGAACCAATGAGTTCGTGTGGAAAAGGCTTGAAAGATTTGTGGGACACCAGGAACCTCTTCTCGCCACTGTAAAAAGACAAAACAAAACAAAAAACAGAAAAATGGCGTGGTTTGGACACATTACAAGGCATAACAGCCTGTGCAAGACCATCATGCAAGGCACCATTGAATGTGGACGTAGAATAGGGCGCCAATGCAAAAACTGGTTGGACAATGTCAAACAATAGGCAAGTATGACTATACGAGAATTGCTGATGGCTGCCTTTGAGAGACCGTTGTGGACGAGATTTAGTGTAACTTCTGCATTCGGATCCCCTCCTACGATTACAAAAGTCAAGAGGATGATGATGATCATGATTAAAATGATGATTATGATGTTGACTTAATAAGCCTTCTTTTACTCATATTCTGCACAATCACTAATTCCATGCGTCTTAGTGGCTTTATTGACTTGTCTGGGTTAAATGATTAAAAATAATATGTTCTTACAACTGTACATAATTATTAATAATAAAAATAATTCAATTTTTTTTCGATCTGTACTCTGAGTTTTCTGGACGTTTTCATCCAATCCTCAGCAGAATTTATAAAGTGAGTTTATTTTCAGTTCATATTTAAAATCATGTTTTCGTATGTTTTATTTACGATATATTTTTATTAAATCGTATATATATATATATATATATATATATATATATATATATACTACAGTTCAAAAGTTTGAAGCCCCACTCAGAATTACCATAGGGTGAACTTGACAGAAGAATGAAACCTTTCCATCGCAAAAAATGAGAATGAGCTCTTAGAGTCCTTGAAAAAAAGAATAGAATCAATTATCAAACATTTTGCAACGAATGCTAAAAATTTGTTCTGCAGTAATCAAGGTCAGCAAAAGCAAAATTTGATCATATAATGTCTTCATTATTTTGGCTATTATTTTAAATATTCTAATAAAAAATCGTGTCTCACTTTTTTAACCATGTTATTTTCTCTTATTTAATGTACAAAACAACTACTTTTGGGACCAATTTAAAAAATTACCAGGGAGTTACTTCAAACTTTTGAACTATATATATATATATATAGTTCAAAAGTTTGCTAACCATTACACGACATTGATGTGTCCTTTCGACATCGATGTGTCCTTTCTTTCCTCATTTTGGTGATTTTTTAAGCGTGGTTTAGATGTGGCACAAGGTCGAAAGAATTGCTAGTCATGACACCACGTCGAAGTACCCAAGATATATGTGTTTAGAAGCAATAGAGAGAAAGAGGTGGAAAATGTGATTACATCTCGTTCAGCAATATACCAATTATTGCTGTTATTAGCTTTGACTATTCTTGTTGTTGCCATTGCCATGTTGGCATTTGCGTTTTATCGATGTGTGCTTCATATAAAAATGGTACCTGCAACTGGGAAATCTGCACACGGATTGCTGCAAACATGGCAGCAATGGCCAAATTGGCAAGAATATGGACGAGCAACATCAGCTTACACAGTCTGTACAAATCACTGGTAGTCTCCATTCTCCTATATGGATGTGAAACGTGGACACTGTTGGCAGAAACAGGGAGAAGGATGTCCGAAAAATAAAATAATAGTCGGAGGAAGAATATTTTCTGTGAAAATTTCTCGGACATTCAGGCCGGTAAATGTTATTTAATACTGTTTATTATAAACAGAGCATTTACTTAAATCTTTTGTATCTATAAAAAGAATGTATAAACATAAAAGTGTCTTAAAATATATATATATATATATATATATATATATATATATATATATATATATATATATGTATATATATATATATATATATATATATATATATGCACATTTCATTGAGTACGACAGACAAGGTGCTTTGATTTAGTTTTTTGCAATTTCTCATGCGATCTAATATTTTCTTTTCTTTTCAGATGATAAATTATATAAAAACAAACTATTTATTATTTAACAGTTAAGATATTTAATCCTTGAAAATGGCTAAATGTATAGCCGAAAGCGCTCGGACAAAAATAACATTCGGGCAACTTTTATATAATTTATCATCCGAAAAGAAAAAAGTATTAGATCGCATGAAAAATTGTATAAATAACTAAATCAACGATCCTTGTCTGTCGTATTCAATGAAATGTGCTTGAAAAGAATAGTTGCTGCCAAAAATACACACACACACACACACACATATATATATATATATATATATATATATATATATATATATATATATATATATATATATATATATATATATATGTGCAGGGTGATTGAAAAGTAAATCTCCAATTTAAAATATTTATAATTTATTTATTAACTATAATTTTTACAAGAAATGGGTATAAGATGAAAGCGTTTAGGTTTTATTCAAAATTCGACCAAAATAGCACCAGATTTCGCTACCAGATTCTTCAGTTGCTCAGGAATCGCCAGTAATTTCACCAGGAACTCTTGTGGTATGGAAGGTATAACTTCTTGTCTTCGCCCTTCAAGTTCTTTCAAGGTCTTGGTTTGGTATAGTTGACTTGCTCCTTTAACCAACCCCAAAGAAAAAGGTCACAGGGTGTTAAATTCAGGACTCCTGGCTGGCCACTCAGACATAAAATAGGGAGTTACTTTTCAATCACCCTGTATATATGAAATTTTGACATTTTTCAGATCCACTTTCAAAAATCTGACCAAAAATAAGACTAAATGCCAAAGCATCAGATTTCTTAGGAAAGCCTTTTTGATTGAAACAAGAACTTTCCAACCCTCCCTTATATATTAAATATTATGTGTATTATTTATTTATTATATGCGTCCTTTCAGTGTTATCTATTTCTGTTTTATTTATTGTTCCACTATATTCCTCTTTGCCTTGTAACTGTAATTTAGATACCTAAATAAAATAAAAATGAAAACTATACCTAAAGTTTAATATGAATTTTTAAAAAAATGAAAAATATTTCTTGAAGTTTTTATTTTCGTTTTAATTTCAAGCTAATATATTAAATTTAATATTTCCAATAAGCAAAATAAGAATTTAAATTGACTGAAAGGATCTCTTTTTTCTAAAATAACTGATTAACGCTTTTTAACTCCTCTTTCATCGCAATGTAATTCTCTTTATTAAAACATCTTCCAAAAATAAAATATACTTTTCTGAAATATTATTTGAAGAATATTAGCTGATTTAAAGTATGATTAATCTG
>CAHIKZ030001480.1:1580000-1587500 GCA_903632075.3 Acanthosepion pharaonis
GTATAGTGTAAATACAGATTTAACTGTATAGATAGCACATGTATTAAATTAAAATTTGAGATATCTTAAAACTTATAGAATTATAAAAAAAAAATCGGTCTAGAAAGTATTAAAAGTATTCTACAGACATTTTACAGACATTTTACAGACATTATAAAAACACGTTCTTATTAAACAAACTTGCAGAGAAAGACGAATATACGTTTTGTGGTTTAAGAAAAAGACATGACTGTTACCAGAAATGATACATAATCCAATGATAAACATAGAAGGTACAAAGATATACACACACATAGTTGCAGACATTTTTTTTTCTGGAGACAAATAGATGGTTTACTTAAAATATTTTTATACTTCATAATTGATAGTGTGTACTTTAGCACACTTTAAACGTACCGACCGGGTTTTGCTAGCTGAACACCATATTGCATTTTATTTCTAGTGAAACAATTAAAGTCATATATCCATAAACAAAAATAAAGAAAAAAAAAACGAAAATGCGTCTAATATATTAGATTTAGACTGAGACTAATCCTACTAGACTGAATATAATCCTACTAAACTGAGTCTAATCCTACTAAGCTGTCTAATCCTACTAGACTGAGTCTAATTCTACTAAACTGGGTCTAATCATACTAAACTGAGTCTAATCCTACTAGACTGAGTCTAATCCTACTAGACTGAATCTAATTCTACTAGACTGAGTCTAATCCTACTAGACTGAGTCTAATCCTACTAGACTGAGTCTAATCCTACTAAGCTGTCTAATCCTACTAGACTGAGTCTAATTCTACTAAACTGGGTCTAATCCTACTAGACTGAGTCTAATCCTACTAGACTGAGTCTAATCCTACTAAGCTGTCTAATTCTACTAGACTGAGTCTAATTCTACTAAACTGGGTCTAATCCTACTAGACTTAGTCTAATCCTACTAGACTATAATCCTACTAGACTGACTATAAGCCTTCTAAACTTAGTATTATCCTACTAGATTGAATATAATCCTACTAGACTCTACTAGAGTTTAATCCCACTAGACTGAGCATAATCCTAATAGATTGAGTATAATCCCCTAAACTGAGTATAATCCTACTTAACTGAGTTTTATCCCACTAAACTGAGTATAATCCTACTAAACTGAATATAATCCTACGAGACTGAATCTAATCCTACCAAACTGAGTCTCATCCTACTAAACTGAGTCTAATCATACTAGACTGTATATAATCCTACTAAATTGTGTCCAATCCTATTAGACTGAATATAATCCTACTACTGACTATAATCAAACTCATGAAACTAATATCATAATTAACGAATTACCAAAGCGCTCCACAAATTTTATAATAGCTGGACAAGTCTCTGCACCTCGCGAGAGAACTGAGGATATTTGAAGTTAGGAACTATCTGGAAAGGTCTGACACAAAGACTGGGAGAATTATAAACTCGAGAAAAAACCGGGATAATCCAGGCACTAGTGAAAATGGTTATAAAACTGAGAGTAATAATATTGATATATTGCGCAGATTCCTTATCACTTAATCTTCCATATAAAACCATCAGTAAATAATAATAGTCATAATAATAATCCAATAAGAATTTTATGGCACTTTACAATACACACAGACAGAACAATTAAAACTAATCACGCAGACATCGTGATCAAAGGCCAGAAAAACAGAATGTGCTTTCTTGCAGATTTGAGTGTATCTTTGAAGATCTTCAAAAACTATCAAAATTCAAAGATTTTGAAAGGTAAATCTCAAAAAGATGGCACATGAAGACATCAACAATTCAGTTGTAGTTGAAGACTTCGAATTGATTGGAAAATGTCCCGATATACACATGGAAGGGATTTCTGGAAGCCCATGCATTAAAGAAATACAAAATTTGTATTAACAAGTACAGCTCACGCATTACGAAGATATTTTTCTATGTAAAATATGTGTGATCTTTTCTTTTGGGTTGGGGTTATAGAAATAATCAGTGGAAAATTACATGAAGCCATTTCTGACCTTAGGTCTCTGGTTGGGGCCCGGCCCGGCCGATAATGCGTATACATATGTGTATACATCAGAAATCAAAGGAAATAATTACTATAATAATAATAATAATAATAATAATGATAATTCAGTGGGTCAAATTTAGAGCACAATAAACCAGACATAGATTTTCCTTCATATTTTAATCATTAAACTCCAAAGAAGGCAATAAAGCCACTAAGGCACAATAAGTTACTGGGTGTGAGAGAATATGAGAAAAACATTATTAATGTGAGAAAACAATAAAAGGACAGGAATTAAGACAGAAGCTATGGGTAAATAGCAGGACAGACTAGGTTCTATAGCCTTGGATGGCAACTGATCTAGGAGAAGGAAAACTCTGAATTAAAACCAGCTCTTAGAGGAGGGTGAATGGAGTCTCTCTGAGCCTTGGTTGGCAATCCATTTAGTGTTGGTGTCACGATAAAAACACCATTGATAGCCCTAGCGAAGCATCAAGAATTCAGCTATTTGACAAGATTATGAACTACACCAATCAAAGTATTGGTGAGTTCAATCTCGGCTGAGGCTGCAAGATGATGAAGACAGAAGATAACGATTGACATTGCATTTAAAGTTTTTGAAGGTCAAACGACTGGGAAGCAAGAAGCCGGCAGAGAGTTCCACAAGCGAGAAGTGCGAGAGAAGAAACTGTTAGCGTAGAACTTTCGGTTACACCTGGCTATTTCAGTTGTAAAATGATACGCCCTTGCTACCAGTCAAGTGCTATCCGATATGTCTCCTGTCCATTTGACATGAGAACTGAAAGCAAAGAAAAGAATATCGACAACTGCAATGGCTTGAATTATGACATTTTGAAAGTTGGGGAAGGATTTGCAAAAAGTAAATATAGTACCAGTGATCATCGGAGCAGACGGGCGTTGAACAGATAAATATGAAAAAATCTTGCGGATATTGGAAATAGAGCCATCATAAAACCCATGCCTGTTCGGAACTGCATGAATATTTTGAAATGTATTGAATACACGCTATCGATGAAAGGTACTATTATGTTGGTGCAAAAATAATGACGTAATAATGTCGTTTTTTTGACGTTAAAAAATACGTCAAGAAACGACATTATTACGTCATTATTTTTGCACCATCCTAATAATAAACGATCAGTGTATTTTCTTAAGTCATGAAAGATAGCCTCAAAATAAACTTTTGCCAACAGCTAACGAATCCATGATAAATTACCAATGGACAGCATCCTAGCAGACAAAATCCCAGCCTTTTATCCCAAAAGTGAACAAAATCAGTCTCATATAAGATTAGATGTAAAGGCTATTTGCCTGTTATCATCTTATAATGTATTATATTAACATAACATAAATTCGTTGCCATGCATTTGTTTTAAGAGATCATTAATAATAATGTATACATAAAAATGAAGCATTAATTTGGGAGTATAAAATAAGTGTATATATAAGTGTATATTTTGAATATTGTGATTATTCTCTCAATTTGACATTGGAGTGTATATTTTGGATGTTCTATATATAAGTGTAAATATAAGTGTATATATAACTGTATATATTGGATATTGTGATTATTCTCCCAATTTGACATTGGAGTGTATATTTTGAATGTTCTATGTATAAGAGTAAATATAAGTGTATATATAAGTGTATATATTGGATATTGTGATTATTCTCTCAATTTGACATTGGAG
This sequence comes from Acanthosepion pharaonis, assembly GCA_903632075.3. NCBI lineage: Eukaryota > Metazoa > Mollusca > Cephalopoda > Sepiida > Sepiidae > Acanthosepion > Acanthosepion pharaonis. Next base: position 1,583,718 of record CAHIKZ030001480.1, read on the forward strand.
TGTATATTTTGGATGTTCTATATATAAGTGTAAAGATAAGTGTATATATAAGTGTATATATTGGATATTGTTATTATTACCCTCAATTTGACATTAAAATTTTAATTAAAAGTTGCTTGAAGTTTCAATTTATTTATGAAATTTGGATTTTGTCCACTTTTAGGACAAGAGCCTGTGACTTTTTCCACCGAAATTTTTGTCCTATTACCTTCACAAACATCAGATAATGAATAATAATAATAATAATAATAACCAAACTCGAAGGGGCGGATTTGATTGCTAAAAATGAAGGCAACTAATATCAAAGTGTAGCGGTAGCTCTCTGTATATCAGAAATGAAAACAAAATGCGAAATCAAAAATATCAAAACGTTGTCCGGTTTTTGTGAAAATTATGGAAGATGACAGTGACGGTAGTGCCCATAATCGCAACAGTTAGTAACTAGATGACTTTAAAACAAAAACCCTAAAAAGAAGCTTTGAAAAGTTGTGGAAGTATTTGACATTACACAAAAAACAAAGACGTTCCTCATCCCGCCTCCAGAGATCAACAAAAAGACTTGAAGAAAACCGTGTCTAATTTTAAAAAAATTACTTTTTAATAATAGCAATAATATTATATAATATGAATATGATATTAATATAATATTATAATAATTCTTATTATATTCATATTAAATATTAACCTAATATTAATATAATATTAATGTAATAATATTAATGAAATATATCCAGAACTTTTAATATTTAATAATAATAACAGCAATAATAATATATGAGTATTACATAATATTAAACAATGTGAATATAATATAAACATAATAGCAATAATATTAGTAAATATAACTAACACTTTTAATACTTAACAATAATAACAGCAATAATATTATATAATATGAATATATTAATAAAGCATTATGATAATTACTATTATATTCATATTATAATATCAACAGTAATATATTGATATAAGTAATAATATTAATGAAATCTACCCAGTACTTTTAATACTTAATAATAGTAACAGCAATAATAGTATATAATATGAATATAACATAAAATTACATAATATTAATATAAGAGTAATAATATTAAAAGAATATATCCCATAATACTTAATAGTAATAATAATAACAGCAATAATAGTATATGAATATATTAATATATTATAATAGTTAACATTATATTCATATTATAATATTAATGCTGACATAATATTATATAATATTAATACCAATACTTTTATTAATTAATAATACTAATAATATTATATAATATGAATTTAAAATTAATATAATATTATAATAATAAATATTTTATTAATATTATAATTAATATCATTAACACAATATTAATATAATAGTAATAAAATTAATAAATTATATCCAAATGGTTTTATTAAGCATAAATGATTAAAAAAAATGGGTTTGCTAATCCAAAGTCCCTTAATGATAATTCTTAAGTAAAATTTGTTTCGAAGCGAAAGCCTCGTTTAAAATAACCTTGTTTACAATAATTTTGTTTACAATAATCATGCAGAATTGAAATTGCTTCGCTGACAACCGCAATTTTATTATCACGTGTAGGATATTGAAAAAGAATCATTTAAATTAATATTTGTATTTTTAAACAATGCATTTTTTCTGGTGCATCAAATTTATCTCGATATTAAACATTTCAATTATCGACAGCTAAGGTATTGAGCAAGCAAACTTTGTGAAATATTTCATCTTGTGAGAAACGTCGAGTAAATTGGCATGAGTCTCCAAACTGTAATATAGCGAAGAAAAATAAGAGCAAGCAATAAAAGCCTATTTCAACTTCGAATCTAAGCAGAGGTTACAAAGTGAAATAGAAATAAACGTGATACTGTTTTTCAATGTGATAAATGTACACACAAATGAAATAGGGCAATTTGGATTTTCATTTCTTTTAGAAAATCAACATGGCACTCGGTGAGAAAGCTGTGGTTTGATGGGATAAGTACTGACACCAGAAATTAGATTCATAGCTTTTACCATTTTTTGAGTATTTAATTTTAAATATTGACTGAAAAATGGACAAAGATAGCTTATTTCTGCGGGTTACAAAATGACTTCAAAATTCTACTATTTCAAAAATAAATCCAATTCAAATTGATATCTTTTGTATTAGATATATTTGGATGTATATTCAAACCAGAATTCTAATTATGAATCACCACATCCAAAATATGCAATTTTTTATTCGATAAGTAAAAACAGTATAAAAGCTTAGAAAAAAGTCTACTCAATGAATAAGATTTGTTAGAGCATTTGATACACGATAATTACTCAAGAGAACAGATAAAAGTGTATATAATACCATAATACAGCTGGGCACAAATTATAAGAGAAAATGTTTTAAATTTACATTGTTTATTGAAAATCACACTAAAACTAATGCACTATATAACACGTAAAACTGGAATGACGTCATAATATAGTTAAATTTTCAGTATAACTTCCCTTTTAATTGAATGAATATCCTATTTGAAGGGACAATGATTTAGTAATAATATGAGTGTGCTATGCATCTTTTGCGTATATAATTTGTAAAGCTTCAATAAATAATAACTTTTATAAAGCCGTGTTATAAGGCTTTCATTGACCACAGGAATGAAATTCCAACGATACGATTTTGAAACTAAACTTAATCTTTTAAATTTATCTATCATGACAAACTGTATCTTACAAATTGGATGCATTAACTTGTACTAATCTTCAATCTCTTACTGCAAATTCACATTACGAAATTTGCATTTAATGCACTTGCTCAAAATAATGAAGAGAAAAAGCTTCGCGCACTGACGACATTTTTTATTAAAGAAAAAAAAGAAAAGAAAAAAAAACTCGAAATGTTAAAACTAAACTTTCTAGCAATGGTTTTTCACCGCACATTTTTATATTTTTTTTAAAAACTGTAAGGGATTGAAAGAAATTGAATCTTCCAATAATGGCAGACCCGTTTTGATGAGGATAAGGTTCCGTTCGTTAAAAAATATCTTTTTTTTTAAATGTGATAAATTAATACCAACGTAGATGTGAAATATTTATTTATGTACATGCGTAGGTAGGCATGCATACATACAATCAGAGATAGACTGAAAACTGAACAGACATTGTTTAATTTGGTAAACAATATTTATACTACATATATATATATATGTGTGTGTATGTGCGCGCGCACGTGTATGTATGTGTATAATGAAATGTATTAAGTCCGACAATTATTCGTGGGCAGATATGCTCGATCGAGAAAAATTGTCGAAGGTTGCATGTTTAAAAACATTAATTTGGACAAATCTACCAGACGCTTCTCTATAGATGAGTGGTATAACACATCAGATCAAATGACGGTTCCGTATAGGACACAGGTTCGCTTCCTGCTGGAGAATGTATACTTCTTAACAAAATTTCTCGAACATTCAGGTCGGTAAATATAATTAATACTGTTTAATTAACAGAGCATTAACTTGCATAATTTGTCTCTAATAAAATTAAGTATAAACAGTTATTTTTAGTGTATAGTCATTGCCCAAATTCTTATTCAAGAAAATATGCCATCTCTGGCAGAATATTGTTTCTTTATTAAGATTTCTCCAAAGTTCAGGCCGGTATATAAAAATAAATATACGGCTTAATAAATAAAAGGAGCGTCTACTTAAATATGAGTATCCACTAAAATAACATTTAAAGGGATAAAAAAGACTTTCCCTAAGAACTCTGATGATTTGACTTTTGGAAAGTGGATCTGAAAACATCAT